>CAMZMU010000118.1:13168143-13657883 GCA_947311845.1 Poa pratensis
AAATGGCTTATGAACTAGTACTTTTGAATGTAAACAACCTTTTCCCGATTACATAAGTTTTATTGCACTCGTGGGGGCTTAACGCTCTCGGGGGGATCCATGGACCGGAGCGCTAACCAGCCATGAGTATATCTGAAATACTGACACAGGGCGCAACCCCCCCAAGGACCATCGTCTCTGACCGCACGGACCTCAGCCACGACTCCACTACCAGAGGGAAACTGGCAGCATCATCGTGGAGACGCTGTCCAAGATAACGCCGCTTTCGTCTTAGCCAAAATGCATAAAACCGATGCAACGAAGAAAAAGCCCGTGCAAGCATGTTTATACTTAGCTTGCAGTTGGCACCTGTCTGGCTATTTCGGCAATTCATTCCGTTGCGCTGCCGCCTGGGCGGGTCTTCTATGCCGTATTTCAGGCATAATTCTGCCATGTCCAGCAGTTCCTTACGGGACAGGGCTCCGTGCCAAAATAGCCGTCTGTCTAGCAGGTCCTTACTGGGACAGGTTCTTCGTGCCAAGGTGATCGCTTGTCCAGCAGATTCGTACTGGGACAGGTTCTTCCGCTCCCTCCGGGTTCCAATCCATCAGATCCTTACTGGATTGGTCACGATGCCGCCTGAGGGCAAGACTGGTTTTCCTCTGTCCAGCAGATCCTTACTGGGACAGAGCCTTTTTTACTATTTCTGGGTTTAGACTGCTTCCTCAGTCCAGCAGATCCTTACTGGGACTGACCATGGTATCTCTTCTGGGGTAACTTGCTTTTGCCTGTCAGCAGATTCCTTACGGGGACAGGACTTTTATGTTCCTCAGGTGCTCGGCCTTGACTAGCTCGTCATCGGCTGTTTCTTGCTGGCGCTTAGAGTGACGCCGGTCTGGAGACCCTGCACTGTTCATCCGCTAGACACGGAGGCTAACCATCTAGCGATCCAGTACTTCTGAGGCGGTTCCGCTTGGTCCCGGGTGTATCATCACGATGTAACCGGGAGATCCCATTCTCCTTCATTAGGGTCTTCACAAACGAAGGTTCGGTCCCAACCAGCAGCAGTTAGTTTTTGGCTGTCTTGTGTTTGCTGCAGCATTAGTGATGGACAGGGCTCGTCATGTTTCTCGTTTGAATGGAAGCATTGGAGAAAGTGCTATGCGATTCTCCTTGAGTGAAGATAACCCTGTTGTGACTCTGATCTGATTTTGCCTTGAGGGTAGTCACTGTTTTGATCTTCTTTGCTTTTTGACGAGGGAGCAATCTCTGCTGATGTGTCCCTGCTCACCACAAGTATAGCACTCTCCACTCCTCTGTCGCTTCTGGACCTGTTGAACTGGCGACAGTTCTCGATGCTGTGTTTGTCAGATCTGTGGTACATGCACCACCCCAGGATGTCCATCCTCGGCCAGAGGGATCTCGATTGCTTGGGGTTGCTAGCGCTAAGTTGACGAGGGAATATCTCCCCGGCAACAGCACCAGAAACAATGCTTGTACGTCACACGTCAGTTGGGAACCCCAAGAGGAAGGTATGATGAGTGCAGCAGCAAGTTTTCCCTCAGTATGAAACCAAGGTTTAATCGAACCAGTAGGAAAACGAGGTTTGCTTCGAAGGTGTTGGTGAAGGAGTGTAGTGCGGCGCAACACCAGGGATTCCGGTGCCAACGTGGAACCTGCACAACACAATCAAATTACTTTGCCCCAACTTAACAGTGAGGTTGTCAATCTCACCGGCTTGCTGAAAACAAAGGGTTAAACGTATCGAATGGAAGATGATGTTTGTTTGCATAAAACAGTAGAGAACAATGATTGCAGTAGATTGTATTTCAGATGTAAAAGAATGGACCGGGGTCCACAGTTCACTAGTGGTGTCTCTCCAATAAGATAACTAACATGCTGGGTAAACAAATTACAGCTGGGCAATTGACAATTGATAAGTGCATATAACATGCATGTGTGAGCTGTGGTGTCTACTATGAGATTCATTTGGGCATTACGACAAAGTACATAGACCGCTATCCAGCATGCATCTATGCCTAAATAGTCCACTTTCCGGTTAACATCCGTACCCCTTCCAGTATTAAGTTGCAAGCAACAGACAATTGCATTAAGTAATGTGCGTAATGTAAACAATACATTCATCCTTGAATAAAGCATTGCTGTTTTACCCCTAGTGGCAACAACACATCTACAACCTTAGAACTTGCTGTCACTATCCCAGGTTAAATAGAGGTTGAACCCAACTATCATGCATAAATACCCCCTCTTGGAGTTACAAGTATTCACTTGGCCAAGGCTTCAACAAGTAACGGAGAGCATGCAAGATCACAAATGACATAGACATGATAATATAATATTCAGCTCCACATAGGTATCAATATAAGTCAGATCCCAGCAAACACAACATGTAGCATTACAATAAGATGATCTTGATCATGATAGGCAGCTCACAAGATCTAAACATGATGGCACAAGTGGAGAAGACAACCATCTAGCTACTGCTATGGACCCATAGTCCAAGGATGAACTACTCACGCATCACTCCGGAGGCGGGCATGGCGATGTAGAGCCCTCCGGTGATGATTCCCCTCTCCGGCAGGGTGCCGGGAAGAGCTTCAGAACCCCCCGAGTTAGGGTTGACGACGGCGGCGGCAGCGAATATGTTCTGGATGAAAGGCTCGGTGTTTTAGGGTTTTCACGTCTCGGGGAATAAATAGGCGAAGGGGCGATGTCGGCGGACCCCCGAGGGGCCCAAACCACACAGGCGGGCGGTGGGCCCACTGCCGCGCCGCCTGTGGTTTGGCCACCTCGTGGCTCCTTCGTCTCTCCTTCGGACTCCGTGTACGTGCTGGAAAAATAGGGACTTGGCCTTTTGTTTCGTGCAATTCCGAGAATATTTCCAGAAGTAACTTTCTGAAACCAAAAACAGCAGAAAACAGGGAACTGGCACTGTGGCATCTTGTTAATAGGTTAGTCCCAGAAAATGCATAAAAGTGATATGAAGTGTATATAAAACATGTAGCAAATGGTATAATATAAGCATGGAACAGCAGAAATTATGGATACGTTGGAGACGTATCAAGCATCCCCAAGCTTAGTTCTACTCGTCCTCGAGTAGGTAAAACGATAACAACAAATAATTTCTGAGGAGACATGCTTTCACACAATCTTGATCAATATATTGCAAGGCTCATGTCATGAATGAAGTGACTCAAAGCAATGATCTATAGTTTGCTAACAAATAGATAAAGAGTAAACAATGAATCATATAAGCAAAAACTTTTCATGAATAGTACTTTCAAGACAAGCATCAAAAAGTTTTGCATAAGAGGTAACTCATAAAGCAATAGATTCAAAGTAAAAGGCATTGAAGCAACACAAAGGATGATTAAGTTTCAGCATTTGCTTTCAACTTGTAACATGTATATCTCATGGATAGTTGTCAACATAAAGCAATATAACAAGTGCAATAAGTAAATATGTAAGAATCAATGCACACAAAGTTGACACAAGTGTTTGCTTCTAAGATAGAAAGGAGTAGGTAAACTGACTCAACATAAAGTAAAAGATAGGCCCTTCGCAGAGGGAAGCAGGGATTAAATCATGTGCTAGAGCTTTTTAAGTTTTCGAAAGCATATAGAGAGCACAAAATAAGTATTTGAGAGGTGTTTGTTGTTGTCAACGAATGGTAGTGGGCACTCTAACCCCCTTGTCAACCAGACTTTCAAGAGCGGCTCCCATGAAGGACGTTATCTCTACCAGCAAGGTAGATCATCCCTCTTCTCTTTTGTTTACACATGTATTTTAGTTTCTTTATAGATGACACTCCTCCCAACCTTTTGCTTACACAAGCCATGGCTAACCGAATCCTCGGGTGCCTTCCAACATTCACATACCATGGAGGAGTGTCTATTTGCAAATTAAGTTGCTTACTGATAAATCAGGGCAAAACATGTGAAGAGAATTATTAATGAAAGTTGTAATTAATTGGGGCTGGGCACCCCGTTGCCAGCTCTTTTTGCAAATTATTGGATAAGCGGATGTATATGCCACTAGTCCATTGGTGAAAGTCTGTCAGAAGTAAATGACAAGATTGAAAGATAAAACACCACATACTTCCTCATGAGCTATAAAACATTGACACAAATAAGGAGTAATAAAGTTTTGAATAGTTTAAAGGTAGCACATGAAATATTTACTTGGAATGGCAGGAAATACCACATAGTAGGTAGGTATGGTGGACACAAATGGCATGGGTTTTGGCTCAAGTTTTGGATGCACGAGAAGCATTCCCTCTCAGTACAGAGTTTAGGCTAGCAAGGTTGTTTGAAGCAAACACAAGTATAAACCGGTACAGCAAGAATCACATAAAAACATATTGCAAGTATTATAAGACTCTACACTGTCTTCCTTGTTGCTCAAACATTTTACCAGAAAATATCTAGACCTTAGAGAGAACAAATATGCATCCCAAGTCTCAACAAGCTCTACGGTAGTTCTCCACTACTAGGCTTTAACTACATGATGCAAGAGCTTAAACATGATCTACTTGAGAGCTCAAAACAATTGCAAAGCATCAAATCGAAACAAGACAATGATCTACAAGAATGCATATGTCTTTTCCAATACCAACTACTACATGTAGCATTTTCTTTCTTCCAAACAAACACCAATAATTTATTTAAACATAAACTCTCCAAATGATAATATAATGCAGCAAGAGAGTATTTATAAACAAGTGCTAACAGCTCGAAGAGATGCATGAAAAACAGGAGCTAAAAGCACTGCAGTAGCTAGTTAAGAATACTCAACAAATATAAGTGAAGAACATGAGTATTCACATGAAAAAGCGGAGCGTGTCTCTCTCCCACACAAGGATTGCTAGGATCCGAATTTATTCAAACAAAAACAAAAATAAAAACACACAGACGCTCCAAGTAAAGCGCATAAGATGTGAAAGAATTAAAATATAGTTTCACTAGAGATGACCTGATAAGTTTGTTGATGAAGAAGGGGATGCCTTGGGCATCCCCAAGCTTAGACGCTTGAGTCTCTCTGAATATGGTTGGGATGAACCACGGGGGCATCCCCAAGCTTAGGCTTTTCACTCTTCTTGATCACATAATATCACCCTTCTCGCTTGATCCTTGAAAACTTCCTTCACACCAAACTCAAGACAGTTCTCATTAGAGGGTTAGTGCATAATCAAAAATTCTCATATTCTGTAATGATACAATCAATCCCAAAGCTTCTGGACATTAGCTACAGCCACCAATGCTTTGTGGAGCAAAGAAATCCACACAAACACAGTAAAAGAGCGAATGCAAAACAAAAGGCAGAATCTGTCAAAAACAGAACAGTCTGGAATGACGAATTTTTTCGAGGCACTTAAGTTGCTCAGATGGATCTGGCCTAAAATAATGAAAGTTGCGTACATATCTCAGGAATATGCGTGATTTTTTCAGAATTTTTTGAATTTTCTACAGGGAGATAAGCTCAAATCCGTGACAGCTAAAAATCTGTCACTGCGCAGAAATCCAAATCTTGCATCAACTTTCAATATAGAACTTTACTTGGCACAACATTGCGATAAAATAAAGATACAAAGGAGTTGCTACAGAAGTAACAAAACTCCTTGACTCAAAGAAAACAAAAATAACAGCAAATAAAAACGATGGGTTGTCTCCCATAAGCGCTTTTCTTTAACGCCTTTCAGCTAGGCGCAGAAAGTGAAAATCAAGTGTTGTCAAGAGAAGAAGCATCAACATCATAACTTGCTCTAACAATAGAGTCAAAAGGTAACTTCATTCTCTTCCTAGGGAAGTGTTCCATACCTTTCTTGAGAGGAAATTGGTACCTTATATTACCTTCTTTCATATCAATGATGGCACCAACAGTTCGAAGAAAAGGTCTTCCCAAAACAATAGGACAAGATGCATTGCATTCAATATCCATAACAATAAAATCAACGGGGACAAGGTTATTTTTACTGTAATAAAAACATCATTAACTCGCCCCAAAGGTTTCTTCATAGCATTATCAGCGAGAAAAACATCCAAATAACAATGTTCCAAAGGTGGCAAATCAAGAATATCATAAAGCTTCTTGGGCAAAACGAAATACTTGCACCAAGATCACACAAGGCATTGCAATCAAAATCATTCACCTTTACCTTAATGATGGGTTCCCAACCATCTTCTAATTTCCTAGGAATAGAAGCTTTAAGTTTCAACTTCTCCTCCCTAGCTTGCAAAAGAGCATTTGTAATATGCTTTGTAAAAGCCAAATTAATAGTGCTAGCATTGGGACTTCTAGCTAATTTTTGCAAGAACATAATAACTTCAGAGATGTTACAATCATCAAAATCAAAATCATTATTGTCAATGGTGGTGGAACCATTGTCTCCAATAGTTTGAAAAATTTCAGCACTTTTATCAGAAAAAGTTTCAGCAGTTTTAGGCAATTTCAAACGCTTTGCAGAAGTAGTAGAGACATTACCAACACCAATAACATTACCATCAATAGTAGGAGGCTTACTAGCATGTGAAACATTAGCATTACTAGTGGTGGTGATAGTACAAACTCTAACTATACTATTCTCTTTTTCAAGTTCTTCCTCTTTTTCCCACCTAGCATGCAATTCAGCCAACATCCTAATATTATTATCAATTCGAACTTGGATGGCATTTGCTGTAGCAAATGACTTAGTATCTTTAACTTCATTAGGCATAACTTTCAGTTTTAGAATTTCAACATCATGAGCAAGACTATCAACTTTAGAACAAGATCATCAATTTTTTCAAACTTTTCCTCAACAGTTTTATTGAAAGCTTTTTGTGTGCTAATAAATTCTTTAAGCATAGCTTCAAGATCAGAGGACACACTTCTATTGTTGCTGTAGGAATTACCATAAGAATTGCCATAACCATTTGAAGGATAAGGCTTATAGTTGTTGCTACCAAAATTATTCCTATAAGCATTGTTGTTGAAGTTGTTGTTTTTAATGAAGTTTACATCAACATGCTCTTCTTGAGCAACCAATGAAGCTAAAGGAACATTATTAGGATCAACATGAGATCTACCATTCACAAGCATAGACATAATAGCATCAATCTTATCACTCAAAGAGGAGGTTTCTTCAACAGAATTTACCTTCTTACCTTGAGGAGCTCTTTCGGTGTGCCATTCGGAATAGTTGATCATCATATCATCAAGTAGCTTTGTTGCTGCACCTAAAGTGATGGACATAAAGGTTCCTCCAGAGGCTGAATCCAATAAGTTCCTTGAGGAAAAATTTAATCCTGCATAAAAGGTTTGGATGATCATCCAAGTAGTCAGTCCATGAGTGGGACAATTCTTCACCAAAGATTTCATTCTTTCCCAAGCTTGAGCAACATGTTCATTATCAAGTTGTTTAAAATTCATAATGCTACTTCTCAAGGATATAATCTTAGCAGGAGGATAATATTTCCCTATGAAAGCATCTTTGCATTTTGTCCAAGAATCAATACTATTTCTAGGCAAAGAAAGCAACCATTCTTTAGCTCTTCCTCTCAAGGAGAAAGGAAAAAGTTTCAGTTTTATAATATCCCCATCCATATCCTTATACTTTTGCATTTCACAAAGTTCAACAAAGTTATTAAGATGGGCAGCAGCATCATCAGTACTAACACCAGAAAATTGCTCTTTCATAACAAGATTTAATAGAGCAGGTTTAATTTCATAAAATTCTGCTGTAGAAGCAGGTGGAGCAATAGGAGTGCATATGAAATCATTGTTGTTTGTGCTAGTGAAGTCACACAACTTAGTGTTCTCAGGAGTACTCATTTTGAAAAACAAAATCAAACGAATTAAACAAGTAACTAATTTTTTTGTGTTTTTGATAAAGAGAGCAAACAAGACTAAATAAAAATAAACTAAGCAAGACAAATAACAAAGTAAAGAGATTGGGTGTGAGAGACTCCCCTTGCAGAAGCAATTCGGTTTTCCCCGGCAACGGCGCCAGAAAACGTGTTGCTGCGCTAAGTTGACGAGGGAATATCTCCCCGGCAACAGCCAGAAACAATGCTTGTACGTCACACGTCAGTTGGGAACCCCAAGAGGAAGGTATGATGAGTGCAGCAGTAAGTTTTCCCTCAGTATGAAACCAAGGTTTAATCGAACCAGTAGGAAAACGAGGTTTGCTTCGAAGGTGTTGGTGAAGGAGTGTAGTGCGGCGCAACACCAGGGATTCCGGTGCCAACGTGGAACCTGCACAACACAATCAAATTACTTTGCCCCAACTTAACAGTGAGGTTGTCAATCTCACCGGCTTGCTGAAAACAAAGGGTTAAACGTATCGAATGGAAGATGATGTTTGTTTGCATAAAACAGTAGAGAACAATGATTGCAGTAGATTGTATTTCAGATGTAAAAGAATGGACCGGGGTCCACAGTTCACTAGTGGTGTCTCTCCAATAAGATAACTAACATGCTGGGTAAACAAATTACAGCTGGGCAATTGACAATTGATAAGTGCATATAACATGCATGTGTGAGTTGTGGTGTCTACTATGAGATTCATTTGGGCATTACGACAAAGTACATAGACCGCTATCCAGCATGCATCTATGCCTAAATAGTCCACTTTCCGGTTAACATCCGTACCCCTTCCAGTATTAAGTTGCAAGCAACAGACAATTGCATTAAGTAATGTGCGTAATGTAAACAATACATTCATCCTTGAATAAAGCATTGCTGTTTTACCCCTAGTGGCAACAACACATCTACAACCTTAGAACTTGCTGTCACTATCCCAGGTTAAATAGAGGTTGAACCCAACTATCATGCATAAATACCCCCTCTTGGAGTCACAAGTATTCACTTGGCCAAGGCTTCAACAAGTAACGGAGAGCATGCAAGATCACAAATGACATAGACATGATAATATAATATTCAGCTCCACATAGGTATCAATATAAGTCAGATCCCAGCAAACACAACATGTAGCATTACAATAAGATGATCTTGATCATGATAGGCAGCTCACAAGATCTAAACATGATGGCACAAGTGGAGAAGACAACCATCTAGCTACTGCTATGGACCCATAGTCCAAGGATGAACTACTCACGCATCACTCCGGAGGCGGGCATGGCGATGTAGAGCCCTCCGGTGATGATTCCCCTCTCCGGCAGGGTGCCGGGAAGAGCTTCAGAACCCCCCGAGTTAGGGTTGACGACGGCGGCGGCAGCGAATATGTTCTGGATGAAAGGCTCGGTGTTTTAGGGTTTTCACGTCTCGGGGAATAAATAGGCGAAGGGGCGATGTCGGCGGACCCCCGAGGGGCCCAAACCACCAGGCGGCGCGGTGGGCCCACTGCCGCGCCGCCTATGGTTTGGCCACCTCGTGGCTCCCTTCGTCTCTCCTTCGGACTCCGTGTACGTGTTGGAAAAATAGGGACTTGGCCTTTTGTTTCGTGCAATTCCGAGAATATTTCCAGAAGTAACTTTCTGAAACCAAAAACAGCAGAAAACAGGGAACTGGCACTGTGGCATCTTGTTAATAGGTTAGTCCCAGAAAATGCATAAAAGTGATATGAAGTGTATATAAAACATGTAGCAAATGGTATAATATAAGCATGGAACAGCAGAAATTATGGATACGTTGGAGACGTATCAGGGGTACATAAACAAGAGGATCTTCTTCGGGAGGTTCGTCCTCAGCACTTTTGCCCGGGCCTTCACCCTTTGGAAGCGGCTCTGCAGGTAGGACGCCGGAACAGAGTTCTACCTTCGCACCATGCGTCCATGGGGAAAGAGGAACGTCAATGCTCGTAGCACTTCCGTGAGGTCTTCACTCGCTGGCCAGTGAGCTGACATACGCCGCAGGGGGCACGAACTTTATCCCAAAGGTTTCACCTTTGGCGACAGGCGTCGGCAAAGATTCTTCCAGAACGAAGTCGGGTCCTGGGTACCGCAGGTGTTCCAGGGCCGCCTTGGCCTTTCTCTTTCGAGCCATCTAAAAGGAACTCTAGGCGTTGTCCTTGTCAACGCCAATGCGGGTCTCGTCGGAGACAGAGAGCTTGAAAGCAGATCTTGTTGAGGATGAAAAAATTGGCGCAGATCTTGACGAAGAACTTGAGGTTGACGAAGACGAATGCAGCGCTTGCGCCCCCTACCTGGCATGCCAAATGTCGTGTCTCGGATCACGGACACCGGAAGTAAAGGATACCCCCTTTTTAGGTTCGTCATGGGGCGCGAAGGAGGCTGGAAGACGCTTCACCCGGGAGGTGGTCGTCAAGCTCTTCGGTGGGGAGATCAAGCAAGCAACACAGAGACGCAAAGAGTTTACCCAGATTCAGGCCGCCCGGAGGCTAAAAGCCCTACTCCTGCATGTCTGGATTGTTGTAGTCATCATGGTGTGGTTTACAAGGGTGTTCTTGGGGATGAACCCGACAGGGTGCTGGCCGGAGGTAGACGAAGAGTAGATCCTGCCCTGAGGAGATCACCTCTTTCTACCCTCGCATCCCTAGTCTAGCCTTGCCTGAGTTCTACTTGCAACTTGTCTCTTTTTTTGATCCCCTCTCCCTCGGTGCCTTGGTTCTCCTTTTATAAGCTAAGGGGATTCGACATGGGCATGCGAGGAGCGTGAGGAGTTTTAGGCGGGAAAACCCCTCGGTGGTCTAATGGAGGCGACGTGGCCTCTTCTCGTCCAAGTATCTTCGGTGGTTAGGTGCGGTCGTCCGTCTTTGGGGAAGGCGACGTCACTGGAGGCGCGCCCTTCGTCTTGGCGCCCAAGTCTTCTACAAGCTTCTCGCATGAGCTGGCGTGCTTATCCTCTTCGCTGTACGGAGGCTCGAACCCGGGTGAGTGCCTGGCCTCCCGCCGGGCACTTGGACGCGCGGGTGCTCCGCCTTGTTCGCTGGGTGACAGGTGACCCCGGGAGGTCACCTGGTCCTTGGCCGTAGTTTGTCGATGTCGAACTTGACGTGCTTCCGTGGGGTAGATGGGCTGGCCCATCTACCGGTCTTGACTCCTTGCCTTGTCCATCTTCTTGGTGGGCCCAGGTTGTGGACCCACTTTGGCAGCATCAGGGGAATCCCATGTTCCACTGTTGCGACAATATGTCTTTTGGCAAAGTGACGAGAATAAGTGAAAATATCGGTTAACACAGAATGGAATATTATTTGTAAACCGAAAGACTAAAGAGGACTATGAATTGAGATACTTGAGTTAAAAAACAAATGTTTACTCAACAAATGACTGTTCAAATTATTAAATGAGAAAGGGGTGTGGCAAGAATCGCTACACAACAAGTACCTCTAAAATAAGACGTTGACTCAGGTTGAGGCCAAACCAACATACTCTCTTTTCTGAAAAGGCCTCATGAAGGTTAAGGATGAGTTATTTAATCAAGGTTTTTTTTTTAATTGGGAGATGACAATATCATTAGATTTTGGGAAGATACTTGGTTAGCTGACACTCCATGCACTTCATGTTCAAACCCATCTCTTTATAACATTGCACAACGAAAAAATGTTTCAGTTCGAGATGTATTATCTAGTTCTCCGCTGAATATGAGTTTCAGACGAGCACTAATCGGGGATAAGTGGGACAAATGGTCACACTTATGTCAGCGACTGATGGAGGTAAATTTATTGGACTCGCATGGCATCTTTGTTTGGAAACTTATAACTACTGGTGAGTTTACTGTGAAATCTATGTACGAAAATTTGATGAATGGACATACTAGATATCTTTGTAAGTATCCTTGGAAATTGAAAATTATGATCAAAATAAAGGTCTTAATGTGGTTCCTTAGCAGTAAAGTCTTGCCCACGAAAGATAATCTTGCTAAAAGAAAGTGGCAAGAATGTACAACGTGTTCCATCTGTGGCTGGGAGGCGACGATAGAACACTTGTTCATATCTTGTCGTTCCGCCAAAATATTTTGGACTATTGTATACAATACTGATAATATTCCTCCCCCAACCAATATAACCAATATGTTTGGTAATTGGTTAATTGGGATTGAGAATAAGACCAAGGCTCGAATTCGTATTGGCGTTTCAGCAAGTTTGGGAGCGTGGTTTAATTAAAGAAAGATGTGTTTTGCCACGTGTAGGTTGCTGGTTGTGGTCCACCGGCGGGTCGTACGAACAGGTGGGTCGTACGAACCTGGGTCGTATAGGATTTTCTTCTATAGATCGGTGACGTATTATTTAGGTAGCGAATAATATACAGTACAAATCTTATGTACAGTACAAATCTTGTGCACTTGTGCATGCACGCATTTTAGTTAGCTAGCATGTACGATACGTTTACATTAATCTATATTTAATTCCAATGTTTTTCATATTTTTTTTGCATTTTTTAGTAAAAACAGTCAAAACAGACACGTGAGCCAAATCCGGTCCGTCGGGTCTAAACGTGCCCGTGCTGGCACGTTTAGCTGATGTGTCGTGCCTAAGCCTTTAGGCCAGCCGACGTGCTGGCACGGCACGCCTACTAGATGGGCCCACACGGGCCGTACCGTGCCAGGCCCACGTAGCTATAATTGTGTCCGTGTCATGTCGTGTCGGTCCGTTGGCCAGTTTCACAACATGATCGTGTGTTAAGTGGACTCGTTGAATCCCCTAAAAAAAATAGTTGACTAGTTGGATGACACTAAAAAACCAAAAGTTAACTCGATAAAATTGTCTAGAAAAAAATTTGACTCGGTGAACCTAGTTTACCTAGAGTTTTTGATTATGGAGAGGTCGTGTGGCATGAAACTTTTGAAAATTTGACCAAGTATTTATGATAACAAATCAACACCTATATATCAAATATAAAATATATGTTATGACGATTCTAATAATATAAAATTTATGTTATATATGTTGATTTTTTTCCTACATACTAGGTCAACTTTTGCAAAGTTTGATTTTGACTAAATTCAGAACACAATTTAATTGTGAACGGAGCGAGTTACTTAGTGTACATTTTTCAGCATTTGCGTCCATGAATTAAAACGACAATGATCTTGCTTTTACCTAAAACATTATGATCTTAATTCAATGGCAACCGGTCGGTTAGTTTGCATACATTAAAATATTTTTAGTACCCTGTGTAAAAAAGACAAATCCCGGTGTTTCAAAATGACTTTGTAAGCTATATATTTTTTTGTCTTTTTTACATAGGCCACAAAAAATGTCTTTTTTCACGAAATTTTATGTACGCACATAAAATGTATGTATGTTCATCCATAATTTTTGTTTAGATTTTCTTTGATATTTTAAAATGTATTTAAAATAAATTTACATAACGGGTGCATCTAGATCTACGTCACAAAACACCATGTCCCGTGGAACCTAGTTTTCCTAATTTTGGATGATGGGAGGTTGAGTGGCATAAAAGTATGATCTTCTCCCTCTGTTTTCATTTACCCCGCGTTCTAAATGTTTAAAATCAGACAGTAAAAAGTTCAACTAAGTATTTATGAAAATATCAACATCTATAATATAAAATATAAAGAATATAAAAATATATTTTATGATGATTTCAATAATATTAAATTTCTGTTGAACATATTGATATTCTTCGTATATACTAGGTCAAATTTTACAATGTAATTGTGAACGGAGGGAGTAATTTTCAGCGTCGTCTGCGCATGTCATTCTAAAATAAACTATGATTTTTTTTACCTATAAAAACTATGATCTTAATTCAGCGGCAACTGGTTTGTTAGTTTGCATGCGTTAGAATTTTACCCAACCATGTATCCACTGCCGTATAAATTTCTTTCCCCACAAAAACATGACAAATTGTCACAGGCGTATCTAGGGGGTGCCATGACGCCCCTCCAAAAATGCAGAGTAATTTACACAATTTAGATTACTTTCTGGTTAATAATTTAAAGAAAATTAAAATCCTATTTGTTGCAGTAGTGAAGATAGTTAGAGCAAAATATACTACTACCTCTGTTCCTAAATATAAGTCTTTTTTAGACTTTTCTGTATTCATACATATATAGACGTATGTAGACATATTTTAGTGTGTAGGTTCACTCATTTCGCTCCGTATATAGTCAACCTTGAGACATATCTAAAATATATTATATTGTGAAATGGAGGGAGTACTTAATAATATTCTTGAATGTTGAACCCATATATTGAAGTTCTATTGTTCATGTAAATTATGGCACCCCAATATATTGAAGTTCTATTACATACGCCATTACAGAACTGTTACAAGCTGACAGTGTCTTTCCTCGATTGTTACGGAAGAGCAGCAGGAAGTAAAAATCAACTGGGTGACCGATGGTCAGGCGGTGGACATGGAGGCGACGATGACCAGGGACGGAGACAGAGGGGGACGAGGGGGGGCTAGGCCACCCCCATGCTTTAGATTTTGTGAAGAATAGTAGGCATTAGAGCTCTTATTTCTTAGTGCTTTACTGAAGTCTGCCCCCCTCAACAATTTTGTGACACTAAATCTATCCAGCTAGCCCCCCTCAAGGTCACATGCTGGCTCCGTCCCTGACGATGACCATGGGGCTGAACCGGTCGTTCTCCCTGGGCAGCGCCGCCCAGCCGTCGAGACCGTGCTTGCGGTGGCGGCGACGTCACCCGACGCGCCCGCCATGGCCCCTGTCCTCGCATGTCGCATGAACTCCGTGTGCGTGCCATGTTAGGTCCGGCTTCCACTCCGCGCACTCTTGTTCCCTGCAGGCTGCAGACCGCATGTCGTCGCGCTCAACGCCCATGCCATCTACGCCAGCCGTTTTAATTTACCTCACTTTTTAAAAGTCAAACTTTGACTAAGTATTTATGTAAAATATCAACATCTATTTATCAAATATAAATAATAGAAAATATATGTTATGATGATTCTAATAATATCAAATTTATAATATATATGTTGATATTTTTTGCTACATACTGGGTCACCTTTTATAAAGTTTGATTTTAACTAAATTCAGATCACAATTTAATTGTGAACGGAGTAACTCAGTGTACATTTTTTAGCATCTGCGTCCGTGAATTAATACGACTATGATCTTCTTTTTTTTACCTGAAAATGACTATGATCTTAATTCAGTGGCAACCGGCCGGTTAGTTTGCACATGTTACAACTTTACCACTAATTTATGCTAAATTATATGTGTTGGGGAAAGACAACACACCCGTCCCTCGTGTCGCCCGCAGCGGGCGACTCAGGGGAACCCTAGCGCGCGCCGCCGCCAGCCCCCCGCCCGCCCCCTTTCCTCCACCGCTGCCGCTGGCCTCGCCGCGGTGGCGGCGGCTCCCGCCTCTAAAAAGGTGGCTGGGAGGGATCCCGTGGTGGACGCGCGTGCTGGCCTGTGTCTCGCTTCCGTCGGCTCCGACTGGGCGGCGCTGGGTGATGGTGCTCTTGGAGTGGTGGCGGCGATGGGAGGTGCGGCCTGTGGCGGCGGTGACTCCCGGCGCGGCAGGTGACGGTGGTGGCAACCAGGGCCCGATCTAGGCCCAGATGGGCTTGGCGGGCCGTGCCGTCCGCGGTGGTTTCCGCTGCGGTGTGCCCTGGTGCTGCCCGAAGCTGCCGTGCAGTTGTGCGTGCGGGGTCTACAGCGCGGCTTCCCTTTGCTGGCGCCTTACGCCGGCGCGGTGGATGCCGGGACGGCGGTCCCGGGCGGCGGCTGTTGTCTTTTGCTAATACGGGCTATGGGGTGGCCCTGGTGCGCGGTGTGGTGGTGGAAGCTTGGTGTGGGCAGCCAGTCTAGTGTGCAGAATAGTGCAGCCGCCGGTGAAAGCATGGCTCGACCTTGGTCGGCCGACGACGGTGACGCCCGTGGGCGTCATCACCTTCCTGAAGGCGTTGTCGAGGGTGGTCTCGTGTTCTTCTCGAATGCTCCAGGGGAAACCCTCGACCCGGTTCTACCAGATCCGGCGGTGGCGGCACTCTGTGTCGTGCTCCCTCTTGAGGGCACCGCTTTGGAGCAGGATTCAGCTAGGGGACCTGTGGCTTTGGCGGTGGTGGCTCATCTACTTGCTCTCCTCTCGGTGTCGTCTCCCCATGGCCACGATGCTCGAGCTTCTACGGAGGGGCTGGAGTCTCTCCTCTGATGCCGGTTAACGGCTCGGGCTAGTGCCGGTGAAGATTCCCGGGTGTCGACTCGGTTCCGTGATGCCCTTCGATTACGCTGATGGCTGTTGTGTAAAGCCTCGGCGACACATGGCCCTTCCTCCGGGTGTGGGCTCGGCAATGTGCTGCCCTTCGGCTGCTCCAACACCATCGTGGCTGATCTCGGCGGATTGAAGCTTTTCGTCTACGGCGGTGAAAATTCTGTGTGCACTGGCGTCCAATGGTAACCGGAAGATGATGAGAGTTGAAGGCCTTCCCTGCGGGGTTGTTGCTTAGTGTCATGTTGTTCTTCTTCCTTGTTGTCGCTCTTACTTTTCTTTCTTGTTTCTGTCTGTAACTCCCTGGAATCCAAACTGGCATTTCTCCCGGATTCTTCTTAATATAATGAGGCAGCGCTGGCTGACTTCCGTCAAAAGTTTGCACATGTTAAAAAAAATACCCAACCATGTGTCCGCTGGTTATAAATTTCTTTTCCCCCAAAATAAGACAAATTTCCAATGATTTTGCTCAATTTTACTTAAAGAGAATTTCGCTCCAAGCTCAATAAAATAGTACATCTCACTTTTTTTTTAGCAAAACCGAATAGAATAGTACTATATCTCACTAACGCCATTACAGAACTGTTACAACCTGACATTGTCTTTCCTTGATTATTATGGAAGAGCAGCGATTAACTGGGCGACCGATGGTCAGGCGGTGGACATGGAGGCGACAACGGCGTGCGCGACGATTGCCATGATGTCGAACCGGTCGTTCTCGCTGGGCATCGCTGCCTCGCCGGCCATGCCTGCGCAGCCGGACGCGACGTACGTCGCCGCCTCCAGCACCTCCCGCGCTCCAGGGTATCGCCCGGCCGCCACGGACCGCGCCGCCCACTGCAGCGCCGGGACGGCGCCCGCGTAGAGTTGCAGGCACGAGCGCATGCCCTTCGTGGCCTCGGGATCCGCCGCCGACGCCGGCTCCGCGGCGCGGGCGAGCGCGGACTCGATGCTGGCCTTCGTGGCCGTGGCGTTGGCCGCCGCCAGCCTGGTGGCGAGCGCCGCGAGCTCCGGCGTGCTGCGCGCGGAGTGGCAGGCGGAGGCGTCGACGCAGAGCGCGGACGTGCAGAGCGCCGGCGTGACGTAGTAGCCGCCCAGGATCCCGCACAGCTGGTCCAGCGGCGTCGCCGAGGCCGCGGTGCCGGTGTGGGCGACGGCCGAGAGGAGGAAAAGAAGGATGAGAGCGCCGATCACAGGGGAGGAGGTGGCGGCCATGGCCATGAAGGGTGTGTGGGTTTCTCTCACTAGCTCGATGCCTCGATCGGTCTCGGCTTGTTTTTGCTTGGTTTTATGCTCAACTAGGTAAATTTGCGCGGCGATGCCGCGTGGTGTTTTGGATTCAAAAAAAGTTTGTAATGCAGAATGAATGTTCAGATTTATTTGGAATGAAGACAAAATTGTCCAAACGTTTTTGAATTTCTGGAAACTTTGGGAATAGAATGGTAGCACGTGTTAGGGACCTAACATTTTGAAGAAATATTTTAAAAAAGGTTGGAAGTCACGGTAATTTATATGATTCAGTTTAATATTGTAGGTTGTAAATTATCGTGCGAGAGTTTGAGTAAATATTGGTGTGTATATATGTATATTTTTTTATTCTATCACGTAGGAACACACTGTGGATGGGGTGATTTAAATTGTTGAAAAGTTAAAATTCGGCGTAATTTATCGTTTGGATTATTTTGAACATATTCGGTATTGTCGTAATGTTTTCCCATAAGTGCATAATTAATAAAAAAAAATTACATAAGGTACATAATTATTATAAAAATTTAGATGCATAATTTGAGTTGGAAAGTTGATTTAAATGTAGGCCATTTTGAAGTATTCGAACCTTTTTTTTGTTGAAAATATCGTGCCTGTTTGATTAATTATCGTGCAAGAGTTTGAATAAATATGATGTGTATGTATATGTATATTTTTTTTTGTTCCATCACGTAGGAACACACTGTACATGGTGTGATTTTAAATGTTGAAAAGTTAAAATTCGGCGTAATCCTATTTGATTAATTTTAAATATTATAGGGTGTAAATTATCGTGCAAGAGTTTGAGTAAATATGATGTGTATATATGTTTTTTTTTGTTCCATCACGTAGGAATACAATGTGGATGGTGTGATTTGAAATGCTGAAAAGTTAAAATTCGGCGTAATTTATCGTTTTGATTAGTTTGCACATATTAGGTATTTCCGGAATTTTTTCCCATAAGTGCATAATTAATAAAAAAGTTATTTTACATAAGGTACATAATTTTTATAAAAATTAAAATTTATAGTTTGAGTTGGAAAGTTGATTTGAATGTAGGACATTTTGAAGTATTCGAACCTTTTTTTTTTGTCAAAAATACCGTGCTTGTTTGATTAATTTAAAACATTTTTTTTGTTGAAAAAAATTGAGATATGAACATTGTTTGAATTTGGGAAAAATGTACGATTAAAAGAACGTTGAGTTCATGCAAAAAAATTTTTTTTGCATTATTTTGAAATGCAGATTAGAAATTATGAAATTTACAAATTTTGTGGTAGTTTTGTTGCATTATTTTGAAATGCAGATTAGAAATTATGAAGTTTACAAATTTTATGGTAGTTTGTATTCGTGGAAATGCTGACAGTGGGGCCCACACGATAGGGGTATTTTATTAGAATTTTCGTGTAAAAAAAAATTGGGCCGAGATGACGTCGTGGGCTGACGTCATCAATGGCTGCTGCGGTTGTGTACAGCACGCAGAGCTCGAAGGAGGGCAAGCGGGGCAGCGCGATTGCACGCGTCCGACGCGGCGGCGTGTGGCGTCTCAGATTTCGGCAGAGATGGGGCCAAATGGTCGCCGGAGACGGCGGTGCCGACGGCGGCATCCGTCGGACGGACGCGAGGAAGAAGCAGACGACGGCGGCGATTCTGGCCATCCCGGCAGCCGATGTTCGGCGTAGAAGGAGAGGGAATGACGGCGATGCTCTCCGTGGGCATCGATTTGCCCGGGAAGGTGCGAGGCGGCGGTGGTGAGCGTCGGCGGCGGCGGTGCTCTCCGGCCGCGCGCGTGAGGAAGGAGGAAGAAGGGGGTTGTGGTGCAGTTTTGCATGGAAGTCCCTGGATTATAGTATAATTAGAAATCGGTCCCTCGCTAGCACTGTTGTGTAGGGTAATTTTGCAAGGAAGATCCTGGGTTTGCCGAAAATTACAAACAGGTCCTCACGAGCACGGAGATGGTGTGCGGGCCGTTTGATGGAGAATCGACGGCGCTGAGCGCGTCCAGTTACTGGAGCGGGGCACAGTGTCGCGAGTTACTGTTCCCAGGAACAGTGAATCGCGGAGAGGCCTCCATTTTGGTGCAACTTAATATATTTAGGTTTTTGAAATGCAGATTAGAAATTATGAAATTTACAAATTTTGTGGTAGTTTTGTTGCATTATTTTGAAATGCAGATTAGAAATTATGAAGTTTACAAATTTTATGGTAGTTTGTATTCGTGGAAATGCTGACAGTGGGGCCCACACGATAGGGGTATTTTATTAGAATTTTCGTGTAAAAAAAAATTGGGCCGAGATGACGTCGTGGGCTGACGTCATCAATGGCTGCTGCGGTTGTGTACAGCACGCAGAGCTCGAAGGAGGGCAAGCGGGGCAGCGCGATTGCACGCGTCCGACGCGGCGGCGTGTGGCGTCTCAGATTTCGGCGGAGATGGGGCCAAATGGTCGCCGGAGACGGCGGTGCCGACGGCGGCATCCGTCGGACGGACGCGAGGAAGAAGAAGACGACGGCGGCGATTCTGGCCATCCCGGCAGCCGATGTTCGGCGTAGAAGGAGAGGGAATGACGGCGATGCTCTCCGTGGGCGTCGATTTGCCCGGGAAGGTGCGAGGCGGCGGTGGTGAGCGTCGGCGGCGGCGGTGCTCTCCGGCCGCGCGCGTGAGGATGGAGGACGAAGGGGGTTGTGGTGCAGTTTTGCATGGAAGTCACTGGATTATAGTATAATTAGAAATCGGTCCCTCGCTAGCACTGTTGTGTGGGGTACTTTTGCAAGGAAGATCCTGGGTTTGCCGAAAATTACAAACATGTCCTCACGAGCACGGAGATGGTGTGCGGGCCGTTTGATGGAGAATCGACGGCGCTGAGCGCGTCCGGTTACTGGAGCGGGGCACAGTGTCGCGAGTTACTGTTCCCAAGAACAGTGAATCGCGGAGAGGCCTCCATTTTGGTGCAACTTAATATATTTAGGTTTTTGAAATGCAGATTAGAAATTATGAAATTTACAAATTTTGTGGTAATTTTGTTGCATTATTTTGAAATGCAGATTAGAAATTATGAAGTTTACAAATTTTATGGTAGTTTGTATTCGTGGAAATGCTGACAGTGGGGCCCACACGATAGGGGTATTTTATTAGAATTTTCGTGTAAAAAAAAATTGGCCGAGATGACGTCGTGGGCTGACGTCATCAATGGCTGCTGCGGTTGTGTACAGCACGCAGAGCTCGAAGGAGGGCAAGCGGGGCAGCGCGATTACACGCGTCCGACGCGGCGGCGTGTGGCGTCTCAGATTTCGGCGGAGATGGGGCCAAATGGTCGCCGGAGACGGCGGTGCCGACGGCGGCATCCGTCGGACGGACGCGAGGAAGAAGCAGATGACGGCGGCGATTCTGGCCATCCCGGCAGCCGATGTTCGGCGTAGAAGGAGAGGGAATGACGGCGATGCTCTCCGTGGGCGTCGATTTGCCCGGGAAGGTGCGAGGCGGCGGTGGTGAGCATCGGCGGCGGTGCTCTCCGGCCGCGCGCGTGAGGAAGGAGGAAGAAGGGGGTTGTGGTGCAGTTTTGCATGGAAGTCCCTGGATTATAGTATAATTAGAAATCGGTCCCTCGCTAGCACTGTTGTGTGGGGTACTTTTGCAAGGAAGATCCTGGGTTTGCCGAAAATTACAAACAGGTCCTCACGAGCACGGAGATGGTGTGCGGGCCGTTTGATGGAGAATCGACGGCGCTGAGCGCGTCCGGTTACTGGAGCGGGGCACAGTGTCGCGAGTTACTGTTCCCAAGAACAGTGAATCGCGGAGAGGCCTCCATTTTGGTGCAACTTAATATATTTAGGTAATGCGAGGTGAAGTAAGGAAAGGCGTTGTGTGAGCACGCCTTGAGTATATATGCAGTTTTTTTTTTTGACACATCCAACTTCCTCATATATTCACCAAAACAACCACATACACAAAGTACACGAAAGAACAGAAGACGTACAATACGAGGGAAGAAACGAAACCAGAAGCAACGGGAGCACCGGCCTCGCCGGCGTCAGAGACGAAGACGACCACCTTCCTTCTTGCCGCAGTCAGGGATGCTATATGCAGTTGCAGGCTTCTGGTTCGACCGATCAGGCTCACGTTCTCTCTGCTTTCTCGTTTGATCACAAGATGCTGCTGCTTCGCCGGGCAGTCACAACCGCGGTGATGTCAGATCGTATGTAAACATGTCAGCTAGGCAGATTTCTGACTTGGAGGCTTATTTATTGGGGGAAAGATTGTGTAATCGTATCGTATTTATTCTTTGATACGACCCTTATCACAGTAAACAACGTGAATTAAAGGCGCGACAGATCCCGTGCTCCACATTCTCTGTAGTACTAGTATTGATGCCTAGGGTAGACGTGGGCTACAGAATTAAGATGTTATATTTGATCCGAAAACATGCCCGTAATGAAAAATTTAGATACATGAGAAAGATACAGTGCGATATTGGTAACGAAAATTTAGGATCAGAGGGAGTACTCGATACGGCTCTTCTTTGTGCTCTCGAGACTAATTAACTTTATACCCAATCAGCGCTAGTCTTCCGTTCGCCTCCAACAATGCATGGAGCCATGGAGGAATGAGAAAATATGCTGTAATAATTATCTGGGCCCACGATAGATACTACAAAGAATTGTATGCAGTGAGCTGAAGAAAATTAGATACGGTTTGTGACTGTCCTTATTGTATCCTATTCTTGATACTCTTATTACGGTGACCGACGTGAATCAAAGGCGCGACGGATCCCGTGCTCCACATTCTCGGTAGTATATATGCCTAGGGGTAGACGTACGCTATAGAATTAAGATGTTATATTTGATCCGAAAAAATGGCTAAAATAAATTCTTTAGATATATGAGAAAGATACAGTGCACTGTGATCGGTATCAAAATTTATATTTAATGCAGTAACATACAGTTTAAAATACGCATTTTCTTAATAATGGTTGACCACGATCTGGACAACAGCGAGCTCACCGTCTCGGCCGCGCGATCCAGATCCAACGACGCGCGCGTAACTGGGTGCAGTTATGTGGGTTCGGAGAGCATTTTCGCCTCGTGCCCATCTCGTCTCTTCTCTCCTCTCGCGCAGCTCCGCGCCTCCGCCGTTCCCCTTTCTCTCTCGCGATTTCGCCGGCGTCGTCGCGAAATCACCGTCGGCGGGGACGGTGAGTTCGCGTTTTTCTCCGCCGGCTAGCGCACCACCGTCGGAGGGCGGCAGGGGGCTGATTCGTTGGATGTAGAGAGAGGGGAGGGTGTCGCCGCCGCCAGCTACGGGTTTCTTCACCGGCGACGGCAGATCTACAACGGTTGTCGGCTTCGCCAGGGGAGGTAACACCTTGATGTTACATCCATCTCTTCCTGGTCGTTTCCCATCGAATAGGCGACTAACATCGGCTCTTTCTTTTTTTGGATTTTTGTGTGTACAGACCAGGTTGATTTCTACTGCGGAGTCAAGTTGATCTTCGTTTGCAGATCTTCGTTTGCGGGTCGAGTTGATCTTCCTTTTGTAGGCCAGCTTTGCCGCATGTAATATCTCCATGATCATAAGATATGTTCTGAACGCCGCTTGCATGAACATGAATCTACATTAGACTTCGGGTTTTTAGGTGTTAGTACGAACCCAAATATGAAAAATATGCTATGTATTTAGATCATTCTAGATGTAACTGTTTTAGGGGTCAAATGCATTTTTGTAGGTTTTGTCTCTCTGCTATAAAATCTTAGATGTAAAGTGTTTTTTAGGGTGTAATATATGTATTTTCTTTTTGTAGTTAGGTGTAAGGTTTTTTTTGTAGGAGCTATATGATGCTAGATGGATGCGATGCTATACATTTTTTGTTTTATGGATGTAAAGCGTTTTTTGGGGTGTAATAAGTATGTGCATTGATGCTATATGTAAAGTTTGTTTCACCATCGCTGCCGCTCTCTGCACTAGATAATGTCTGAACAGTTTCCGAAGGCCCCCTGTTTGCATAGTAGCTGCTTCTTCCAAGTTAACATTTTTTTATTTGTCTGCCTTTTTTTACAGTTAAATGATCCAGTTTTCTCCAGTTTGGTATATGGAGCTAGAGAAGCTGGGAAGGAGAAGGAAGGGGGATCCGACGCCGGGACAGTCGCAGCCGCCACTGCACGTCGCCGTTAAGGATTTCCTGGAGGCCCCTAACAGGTGACTACAAATCCTCCCCGAGACACGAGCACTAGATGTAATCTTACACCTGCATGCAGTAGTAGCCATATCAGAAATGTAACCTGCCTGCCAGACACGAGCACTAGTTTGTAATCTTACACCTGCATGCAGTAGTGGCCATATTTGCCTAATGTTTTTTAGGCAGCGACCTAACTTTTTTTTCCGTGTAGGTTAGATGTAATTCTCCATGGAAAAGCACTAGTGGTCTAAATTATTAGCAGTGCTACACTCGTCAGTAGCTTCTGGGGATAATTATGCATGATGTCAAGTAGTTCTCCCAAGTTTTTCTGAAGTTTTCTAGGTGTAACTCTACATGATGTCACTTAGTTCTCCAAGTTTCGTTCTGTAGTTTTTTCTAGGCGTAACTCTGCATGATGTCAAGTAGTTCTCCAAATTTATTCAATAGTTATCTAGGAGTAACTCTGCACGAGGTCAGTAGTTCTCCAAAGTTTGTCCAGGGGGAGCAGTTCCAGTAGTATCATGGCACCAATGCCTCCATCATCAGGTGCTTGAGCTTAATTGTTTTGGAAATTGACATGGAAACCATCATCATTTCCTTCCTCAAGTCGAACATTAAGATCAATGCCTCCATGTTCAGTTCATTAGTGATCGTTGTCAGTTCTGATAAAACTTACTTTACTATTCGAAGAACATGCATAGGAATTTTACTTCTCACTTTTTTCACAGTTTCTTTGTAGACTGTGCTTTTCACATCATAAATTGATTTATTTTCCCCACACAGGCAAACAATCAATGGAAGCAAAACGTTATCGAGGGATGTGTAACCAAGCAAGGGAAGCCAAAGTAAAAAAGGAGAAAGAGTTTTACCAAGCAAGGAAGCCAAAGCAAAGAGATGCTACTGTCAGATACTTGCTTACATTTGTAGTAAAACAAAGTATATGTTCTGCGCCTCTGTCGGGACCAACTTTTGGTTATCTGTCAGTTATCCTCTAATCAGGTGTCACAATCAACCGCATGTTTTACATCTCGCATTGCTACACCCTTGGATATCAAATACAAACTACACATGCTACCAATGTAAGGTTTATGCCATGCTGTAGGAGTCATGTTTTTCACTAGTACATGCCTTGTTGTCCTTCCATATTTATTAGTGTAAGTTTCACAAGTAAATTTTCAGATGGTTACAGCACCATGCTACTGACACTACTTTGCATTTTCTATTCATAGATGTAATTGCAGTCAACTAAAACAGATGTACCCAGATCAGATGTAATTGGCAAATTTTCAGGTTTTTACAACTAACAGTACCACTAAAGTTGTAATTGGCAATCTCCATGTATTCATATACTTACAGTCCAATTTTCTAGATGTCTATGGCAATCGTCAGGTTTATTACAACTTATAGTACCATTTTTGCTAGATGTAAATGGCAATTGCCAGGTCTATTACAACTTTATAATACCATTGCTAGATCTAAATGTCAAGCCACATGTTCTTACAACTTTATAGTATCATGATAGATGCAAAACCATCCAGGAGATGAAAACTACTTATGGGATTCTCCTTGCGCATGCTTATCTTTTTTTTCCAGTAAGCTAATAGGATGTTAATTTTTTACTGGTCACTAGATGAAAATCAGATGTAATTGTCAATAAAAACAATGCTGGGTGTACAAAAAACAAAACCTTCACGCCATTGTAGATTAGTTCTTTACAGATTTTTTTGGTTACAGCACAATGCTAGTGACACAACTCTGCATTTTTTTCCATAGATGTAATCACAGTCAACTAAAACAAGTAGCATGTCAAGAAAAACCATTTGCTTGATGTAAATGTCATGCCCCAGGTTTTTACAAATTTATAGTACCATGCTAGATGTAAAATGTCAATCTCCAGGGTTAAAACCTTCATGTTCGTGTAGCAAAAGGGGTGGGCTGGGTTGGGGAGGAGCCATGCCTGCAAGTTCCACTTCCAGATTGAGCTGCAGTCAGTATGATCTGTGTGATTCTTTTGGACAAAGATTTGTTTTTTGAATCAGTAAATCCCAGGGTCCTACTTTGAATCAGTTTTTTGACAGCACATGCACAAGATTTAGATATTTACTGTTCAGAATTTCCTAAATTTATAACTTTACATGTAAGTAAGTGCCAAGTAAATCCCAGTTTACATCTAGTTTTTTGACAGCACATGCACAAGATTGTAGACCTGTTGCCAGTCAATTTTACATCTAGTTTGCCAAGCAAATCCCAGGACGTCCTGCTTTAATTGCTTTTTTTGCACAATACATCACATCCACAGCTTTTTGACAAGAATTTCATGTCTATGTCTTTACAGGGATGTAAAAACAGAGCATGGATCGTGGCAGGGGGAGAAAAAGAGGTGATGGGGAAATAACTTTTACATCTGTTCGAAACTTCTATTGGCTAGAACATTTGCAGAATCCGTTTGGTTGAATCTTCTACTTGCTGAATCTTCTAGTTTACTGATGGAGATGTAAATACGTAAGATGAATTCTTGAGAGAGATCTGAGGTGGTGATGTAATGATCTGTTTTGTTTGTTGCAAATCTGGGGACAAAAGGCACTGGAGGAGAATAGAAGTCTTTCTTTGTGAATGCACGGATGAAATTTGATTTGGACCTATGTCCCACTTCCTTTTATGGGTGGCGCGAGATCTGCTGCCGGTCCCGCCAAGAAAAAGGCACCATCGCGCTAGGTGATTGCGTAGGCCAGCCAAAACCAACGCGCGTGGGCGAATCGTTTCTTTTCTTTTCGGACTGACCGCGCGCGAATCGTTTCTTTCCTTTTCGGGCTGTCGGACTGACCTCGCTGTAGGCTAAATCGTGGTCGACCACGACGTAGCAACGTCCTTTAAAATACGATGGATTTGGGACCGCCCTGATAATCTATCCCGATAGAGTACAAGTGCCATCGACGAGAGATAAAACGCAAATCCGATGACAAAACTTATACACAAGCCTCACATGCTCCCATTCATTAGCTCGCCTAATCACACCAAGGAAAAGAAAGAAATACTGCGAGCGCGACGCGCTCCGGTCAGCAGCGTTAGCCAAACAACCACTAGTCCACCACCAACAAAGCAACCACTATGACGATCTGCAGCTCACCGCTCGTCGCCGCCCTCCTCGTGCTCGCGCTGCTGGCCGTCGTCGTCCCAGGCGCGCCCACCCCAGCCGCCGCTGCCACCGCCCCAATCGACACAGTCACCGACTCCTGCAACGTGATCCGCGACGCGATGCGCGACCTCGTGGACTACGCCTTCTGCATCTCTGCGCTGCGCTTGGGCGGCGGGCCGAACGCGTCCAGGGCCGACCGGCACGCGCACCTCCTCGTGGCCGCCGACATGGCCGTGGCACGCGGGGCGTCGGCCGGGGACGCCGCCGAGGCGATGGCGCGTTCAGAGCGGGACCCGACGGCGCGAGACGGGTTGGAGGCGTGAGGGATCCTGTCACTCACGGAACAGGCCGGGATCGGGTGCGAGGCGGCGCTGGGAGGGGCGCCCGAAGCCAAGGGGAGGATGGCGGCGGCCAACCGCGAGTTCTACCAGCTCTCCGCCATGGCCGCCGTGCTGCTCAACCACCAGGTCGATCAGATTGCCTAGCTGATATTGGATGTACTCCACACTAGACTGTATGTAGCTGTCGTGGACTCGTGCTAGTTGGAACTTGGAAGTGGTGACGTGGCATGTCGCCGCCGTCGACGTACCAGCGCTAGCTTCTGTGTGACTGGCAGTTTGACGTGATGATGGTCTGGATGGATGTTAGTGATGGTTAAATTAATTAGCAATTAGTCGATGTGGTAATTAGTCCCTTTATCACATTACTAGTGGTGTGCGGTAAATCTTTCATCTTCAAATATCTTTGCAACTATCTCAAGTTCCCAAACTTTCAACAGGTTGCCACAAAATTGAGGTGTTGACGACAGTCTTTGCAGAAGCATGTTCAGCCCATACCAGAAACAGAGCATGCACACTTTCAGTCCATAGTTTTCTAGCTAAACGCAGACGTTTGGCACTATAATGGCATACATGCAAATGCATATTTTGTTATTAATACTCATTGGAAAGAGTTATAGTTTTCATACGAGGGTATCGCTTAACAATCATTTCCATGGCATCCACCGGTTGCTGTCATCTCTCTGCTAATTTTATGCATTTGTCGACACCAAGGATAGAGAATGCCACACACATACTGTAGAAGTTTCTTTTTAACCGCACGTAAGCCAACACTAGTACAAAACGGATTATCCTACCATCCCACTGGAGGACAATGCTCAGCCTCCAAATATAAGGCCATATAGAGTTCCACACAAACAGAAGAATAAAATGGAGTATCAGATCAAGAAATTATTGGAGAACAAGGTAATTCGAGTGAGCCAAAGTCAATTTGCTTCTCTGCCATTCTAGTTCATAAGAAAGATGGAAATTGGCGATTGTGTATTGATTATAGGAAACTAAATGCTCTTACTATTAAGAACAAGTTTCCAATACCTGTGATTGAGGACCTCCTAGATGAGTTACATGGTGCCAAATATTTCTCTAAGTTGGACATGCGTTCAGGTTACCACCAAATTAGAATGAAAGATAGTGACATCCATAAAACATCATTTAGGACATATTTTGGGCATTTTGAATATCTAGTGATGCCTTTTGGCCTGTCCAATGCGCCTGCCACATTTCAAGCACTTATGAATGAAATCTTTGCTGAACACATGAGAAATTTTGTACTTGTGTTCTTCGATGACATATTGATCTACAACCAGTCCTTGGATGAACATATCCATCATTTGGGTACTGTCCTGAGCCTCCTTCGCCAACATCAACTATCAGCAAAGATGAGTGAATGTACTTTCACAGCTCCTAGAGTTGAGTACCTAGGACACATCATTACTGGTGATGGCGTTTCAACAGATCCAAAGAAGATCAAAGCTGTCATGGACTGGCCAACACCAAAAACAGTGACACAGTTGAGGAGTATTCTGGGTGCTGCAGGATACTACAGACGTTTCATTAAAGATTTTGGACTGATATGTCGGCCTTTACATGATCTCCTTAAGAAAGATGGGTTTCACTGGACAGAAATACATGATAAAGCATTATTTGCTCTTCAGAAGGCTCTCACTAGTGCACCAGTCCTAGCACTACCTAACTTCCAGGAGCCTTTCATCCTTGAAACTGACTCTTCAGGAACTGGAATTGGTGCAGTCATCCAGCAACAGGGTAGAGCAATTGCTTATTACAGTGTTGATCTCTGTCCAAGAAATGTTGCTATGTCTGCATATGAAAAAGAGGCACTTGCAGTTATTGAATCTCTCAAACGATGGCGCCATTATTTCTTGGCAACAGGTTGATCATCAAATCTGACCAACAAAGTCTCAAGTATATCACTGAGCAGAAATTGGCTGAGGGAATCCAACATAAACTGATGTTGAAGCTTTTGGAGTTCGACTTCAAGTTGGAATATAAGAAGGGCAAGGAGTACAAAGTTGCTGATGCTCTCTCTCTCGGCAGTTCAACAAACTTTTTTTCCATTTCCCAACTGCAACCACTATGGAAAAAGGAACTAGCTGACAGTTATCAGAAAGAACCACACTTCAAAGCAATTCTGGGTTGTTGCTGGCTCCAGACCACAGTGATCCACCATTTAAATTACAGTCTGGCCTGATCAGGTACAATGGCAGACTAGCAGTGGGTGCTGATAAAGAATTGTGCAACAAGCTATTAATTGCCTTACACTCCTCAGCTGTAGGAGGACATTCAGGAATGAAAGCTTCATATCATAAGGTAAAACAACTATTTTATTGGCCATGACTCAAGAAAGACGTGGAAACCTTTGTGTCCCATTGTCCTACTTATAAACGATCGAAACATGAGCAATGCAAATATCCTGGACTCCTCGACCCCCTCCCCATTCCAGACATGGTTGGGCACATGTATCCATGGATTTTATAAAAGGCCTCCCAAAGTCTCAGGGCAAGGACGTGATCATGGTTGTCGTTGATAAATTTACAAAGTATGCACACTTTGTCCCCCTTTCTCACCCCTATACAGTGGAGTCAGTTGCAAGCGCATTCGTTGACAACATTGTTAAGCTGCATGGTCTATCGCAGGTCATCATCTCTGACCGTGATCGTATCTTCACCAGTCACATGTGTGTTCAGATTTTCAAAGCTCTCAATGTGGGTCAATCAATGTCTTGAAACATACTTAAGATGCATCGTATTCAATGAACCGAAGAAGTGGCTCTCTTGCTTATCAGTAGCGGAATTCTGGTACAATTCCTCCTTCCACACTGCATTGAAAATCTCTCCCTTTCAGGCATTATATCGTTTCCCACCTCCATTGATCAGTGAGTTATCTACCTCTGGTCCTACTGATCTTGATGCATCTCAGTTCATCGAAGCCAAGCAACACATGCTCACAAAACTGAAGCACAACTTGGTAGTGGCACAGGCACACATGAAAAAATATGCTGACCTGAAAAGACTTGAAAGAAGCTTCAATGCTGGGGACTTGGTATATCTTAAGATGGAACTATACCGCCTTGCAACATTTGAGTTTCGTGGTGCTATCAAACTACACAGCAAGTACTACGGCCCATTTCGTATCATCAGCAAAGTGGGAAACAGGGCTTATCGACTGCAACTCCCAGAGGGTGTCACAATCCACCCAGTATTTCACGTCAGTCAGCTAAAAATGCATATTGGACCGAAGGCAGTCCCCAGTCCAGACCTTCCTCTGGTGAATCCTGATGGCTCTATCAAGACTGAACCAAGTGATGTCCTCCAAACAAGACAAATACCATGAAACAATGTCGCTGTGGTCCAGTGGTTGGTGCAATGGGAAAATTTATCTCCTGAAGAAGCTACTTGGGAAGACGCAGGTTTCATCAAAAAGACGTTCCCAGCATTCTTCAAGACAACGATGCAAGCTTGGTTCACTCCAGCTGATCCACCATCTACCGCTACTTGAGGACAAGCAGCGCCTCAGGAGGAGGCATTGTCATACTCTGAAGATGCAGGTGTTGACAGGTGAATGAGATTCAGTTATCTAACGGTCGTCATCACTCCTCTGTCGCTCGACGGCCAAGATTGAGTTCCAGTTATTACTGCTAACTTCACCTATTGTCGTTTACTCTTACTTTCTCTTATTACCGCCTGAGGGTATTCCTGTCTTATCGACAGTGACGTATATAACGGCTGGGGTGTAGCCGGTGGCATCTATCTTCTACCTAATTGCTACTTGCAAACACAGAACAATTATATAGATAATATAGCTAAGAGCGTCTCCTGATGAGATCGTCTCTTTTTCCCTGAATTATTGTGTGAATTGAGTGTTGATCATGTCTATCCTACATCTGGGGTATGACAAGTGCGGATTGCCGCACACGAAGAAGGGTATGTCGACGATCGAAGGTAGGAGAGGGCTCGGGTGGCAAGTCAGTCGGGTCTTGGTCGAGCCGCCGGACCGTCGGGATTCGACAGCCGGGATCTGGGGGGCGAAGCGGCAAGAGTTTGGTTAGGAAGGAACGAGAGTTTAGATGGACATGCGTCGGCGGGGCGAGCAAATTGTTAAGAGAGAGATATGAGCCAGACACGAGATCAGTTGACTCGGTGAAAGATGCTAAAAAAAACTTAACTCGGTGAACCTAGTTTTCCTAGATTTTTGGATTATGGAGAGGTCGTGTGGCATGAAGTGTAGTATGATCTTACTTTTTCGTTTTTATTTACCTCGCTTTTTTAAGTCAAACTTTTGAAAAATTGACTAAGTATTTATGAAAAATAATCAAAACTATATATCAAATGTAAAAAATATATAATATACGCTTTGACATTTCTAATAATATTAAATTTATACTATATATGTTGATATTTTTTCATGGGTCAACTTTTATAAAGTTTGATTTTGATTACATTCAGAACACTTTTTTTTTGCAGTAACCAAGAACTTCATTCATCAATCAGCGGAATTGCAATCATGGGTAATGCAAGCAGCTAAGAATCCCGAGATGTAGTTCACCCATAAGCATCTTCTCCTAGTAGCACTACCTTGCTTGCAACACAGATGAGCTAAAAAGTTAGCTTCCCTACCCACAAAATTCAAACTAAAAGTATCAAAAAACCACTAAGCTCTTGAATATCCAGGAAGATGGAAGCAGCCTTGATTTTGTCATACACTCCCGAGTTCCATAGCTTCACTACCTGTTCAGCATCACTCTCAATGATCACACTTCTGAATCCTAGATCATGAGCCAATTGCACTCCATCACGAATCTGTATTTACCTCGCGTTTTTAAAGTCAAACTTTTGAAAATTTGATTAAGTATTTATGAAAAATAAATCAAAATCTATATATCAAATGTAAAATATATGTTATGACATTCATAATAATATTAAATTTATATTATATATGTTGATATTTTTTCCTGGGTCAACTTTTATAAAGTTTGATTTTGATTAAATTCAGAACACAATTTAATTGTGAATGGTGTGAGTTACTTGAAAAAACCAATATGTTATGGAGTATTATTTTTTACCACTGTTAGTTTTTAGCATTTGCGTCCGTGAATTAAAACCAATATGATATATTTTTTTACCTGAAAAAAACTATGATCTTAATTCATTGCACATGTTAGAAAATTTACCCAACCATGTGTCCACCGACTATAAATTTCGTTTCCCCCAAATATAAGACAAATTTCCAAAGAAATTCGCTACAAGCTCAATAGAATAGTACATCTCACTTTTTGTTTCGAATAGAATAGTACTACATCTCACTAACCCCATTACTTAACTGTTACAACCTGACATTGCTTTTCCTCGATTATTATGGAAGAGCACTGGGCGACCGATGATCAGGCGGTCGACATGGAGGCGACGACGGCGTGCGCGACGATGGCTATGGAGCTGAACAGGTCGTTCTCCCTGGGCAGCGCCGCCTCGCCGGCCATGCCAGCGCACCCGGACGCGACGTACTGCGCCGCCTCCAGCACCTCCCGCGCCCCGCGGTACCTCCCGGCCGCGACGGACCGCGCCGCCCACCGCAGCGCGGGGACGGCGCCCGTGTACAGCTGCAGGCACGAGCGCATGCCCTTGGTGGCCTCGGCGTCCGCCGCAGACGCCGGCTCCGCGGCGAGGGCGATGGAGAGCGCGGACTCGAGGCTGGCCTTCGCCGCCGTGGCGTTGGCCGCCGCCAGCCTGGTGGCGAGCGCGGCGAGCTCCGGCGTGCCGCGCGCGGAGCGGCAGGCGGAGGCGTCGACGCAGAGCGCGGACGCGCAGAGCTCCGGCGTGACGTAGTAGCTGCCCAGGCTCCCGCACAGCTGGTCCAACGGGGGCGAGGCCGCCGTGCTGGAGCAGTGGGCGATGGCGGAGAGCGAGAAGAGGACGAGAAGGATGAGAGCGCCGAGCACAGGAGAGGAGGTGGCAGCCATGGCCATGAAGGGTGTGTGGGTTTTCCTCAGTAGCTCGATCGGTCCCGGCCCTTTGCTGCTTGGTTTTATGCTGGATGCGAGGTAAAGTAAGGAAAGGCGATGTGTGAGCACGCCTTGAATATATATGCAGTTGCACGCTTCTGGTTCGACCGATCTTGACGAGGAGACTCACGTTCTCTCTGCTTTCTCCATTGATCAGAAGATGCTGCTTCGCCGGGAAGTTCAACAAGTAATAACTTCATTGGAACTGATCATCTATCCATCGATACAGTACAAGCGTCATTGAATGCCACCTACGGAGACAGCGCAGTAATGGGGAGTGCCGGAATAATGTGACCCATCCGTCGTGTATCCATCAATGCCGTCGTCCGGGACGCACCGTGCTCTGCCTGGCTCTGCACTGAAGAGTGAAGACGCTCACACGGCTCGTGTTGCTGTTGCAGAGACGAAACGCAGCAGCCACCCACCCACGGCGATCGAGAGCTAAAACGCAAATCCGATGAGAAAAACCACGCAAGCCTCGCATGCTCCCATTCATTAGCTCACCTAACAACACCAAACGAAAGAAACAAATACGAGCTCTGTTGTTCGATCACACTTTCACAGCTACTAGTAGCTACTGCCAGTGCGACGATCGCTCCGGTCAGCCAGCCAAACAACCACCAGTGACCAGTCCAGTTCCAGCACCAAGAAGCAACCAACCACTATGACGAGCTGCAGCTCACGGCTCGTCGCCGCCCACCTCGTGCTCGCGCTGCTGGCCGTCGCCGTCCAAGGCGCGCCGCCCTCGGCCGCCGCCACTGCCACCACGCCGGTCGACATGGTGGCCGACTCGTGCGACGCGATCCGCGACTTCGTGGACTACGCCTTCTGCGCCAACGCGCTGCGCTCCGGCGGCGGGCCGAACGCGTCCACGGCGGACCGGCACGCGCACCTGCTCGTTGCCGCGGACCTCGCCGCGGCGCGCGGGGCGTCGGCCCGGGACGCAGCCCAGGCGATGGCGCGCTCGGAGCGGGACCCGGCGGCGCGCGACGGCATGGAGGCGTGCGGGATCCTGTACGGGGCGACCTCGGTGCCGGCGCTGCGGTTCATGCGCGGCTACGCGGCGGCGCGGGCGTGGGACCGGGCGCGGCCGCTGCTGTCGCTCACGGGACAGGCCGGGATCGGGTGCGAGGCGGCGCTGGAGGGAGCGCCGGAGGCCAAGAAGAGGATGGCGGCGGCCAACCGCGAGTTCGACCAGCTCTCCACCATGGCCACCGCGCTGCTCAACCAGGTCGATCACATTGCCTAGCTCAGATGGGATGTACTACTCCACTAGACTGTACGTAGCTGTCGTGGCTCGTTGGACATGGTCACGTGGAGATTTATGGCCTGGATGAACGTTAGTGATGATGGGCAAATAAATTAGCAATGAGTTGGTGTGCTAATTAGTCTCTTGACCACATTGACTGTGTCCGGTAAATCTTCTTACATCTTTGCAACTACGGAGTATCTTCTTACTCCCTCCGTTCGGATTTAATTGACACACATTTGGCTACACATGAATGTATCTAGACACAAAACAAGTATAGATACATCCATATTTGAACAAGACCAAGTCAACTAATTTGGAACGGAGGGAGTACATCTTTGCAACTATCCCAAGTTAAAAAAAAAAGCTTCCGACAGGTTTCACTCGACAAAATTGAGGTCCAGGTATCGACGATAGTCTTTGCAGAAGAACGTTATTAAGCCCACTGGCAATCTTTTTGGAACTAGAAATTTGTCGAAATCTGGACGCGCGGCAATACAATTAAATTTTTTCTCGGACAAATATACACATCAACATGGAGCAAATATTGTTTTCACATCAGTGAAAACGGGTTGAGCAATAACACCACCATCAAGTTGTCTAAATAGCTCCATTCATTTTTAAACTTGTTACGCAATTTGGACTTGGTGACATTCATTGAGGAAAAAGCCCTCTCAACCGATGCTGTTGACACCGGTTATTATCAAAGCCAACTCAATAAGCTTATATACCAATGGAAAGACCAAATGCTTCTCGGTTTCAACCATCTTTGAAGCCAAACTTTTAAGAGTTGTGCAAGTAGAAAAGAGTAATGTATGCTCCCATGGTGAATGTAAGTCTCAACACTAGTAGAAAACGGGCCATTAGTATCGGTTCTAGAGGGTCTTTAGTACCGGTTTGCCAACCGGGACAAGCAAATCAGGACTAAAGGCCCCCCCCCCCCCCCTTAGTCCCGGTTGGCCACGAACCGGGACTAAAGGGCCCTCCACGTGGGCACGGCGGAGCACGCGGGGTGGAGGACCTTTAGTCCCGGTTGGTAACACCAACCGGGACTAAAGGTTTCTGTTTTTTTCTTTTCAATTTATTTAGGGTTAATTTAGAGTTTAGGGGGTTGGGTTTAGGAGAGGTTTAGGGTTTCAGATTTTGTGTGTTCCATTCTTTTTCGTATGGAGATCACGTTAATGCGTCAAAAACAAGTTTTCGTATACATAAAGTTCATACTACATGGAGATCACGTTGATGCATATATATACACATACAATTTGGTATCTATTTAATTACATGGAGATGATCAAATTACATGGAGGCATTAGCCGGAATGAAATTCTCCCCTTTTCGGTATGACCTCCGTAACCAAAAATCCCGCCAATTTCTCTTGAATTGCTTTTACGCGGTTCGTTGGTATGAGCTTGTCCCGCATCTCTTCCATCTAGATCAATATGAATATGTGAGTTGTGTGTGTATATATGAAATCATCATAAAATAAATTATGAATGGAACTCAACACAATTTATGGTAATAAAATAAATTACGTATAGTGTTTACGTACTCTAATTTGTCTTTGATCTCTTTTCCGCTCACTGATCGTCAGGCGCATGAACTCGCAAACGTAGTATGCACATAAATTAGGCCCCTGTTCCCGCCTCAGACAATACTTGACAAAGAATAGAATTCAATCAAATAATAATCAAGCATGATAATGGTATTGAAACTAGAATTAAAGAGTTACGCGGACCTAGATATATAGTGTACTACTTGACTTGGTGGTATAAAAATGCATATCCAGTTTCCAATCCCCTGGAACCTTCTCGATGAACCGTTTCCAAACCCTGCCCGGCAAAAAGAAAATGAATAAATGAGTTATTAATTACTTGATATAAGAAAATGAACGAAAGAGGTCGATATAGAGCGATAATGATTGAAATTACCTCTAGAGCAATTCTTGCAAGCTGAGGTACTTGTCCATATCTTTCCTAAATGAGTCCATGACTTCAACGACTCTTTCGTCAACTCTAATGATTAGCAGAATCCAGTGGAATCTGCGCACGTTTATATACACATGCATACATAACTCATCGATTACACTAAACATCGAGTAAGCAAAATAGAATGTGTATAAGACAGTAACACTCACTGGAAGTTGTAAGAAAAAAGTATTTCTTCACAGTGATTTTATTTCACTAAAAACCGGAGCAAGTTATTCTCTCTGTCCTCGGGATGGTTATTTACGGTAACTTCATGATTGAAATATGGGTCAACGAACCCAGTGTCATAGATGGGGGCTCTTCTGTATTCGAGAATCTTCATTCTGCATAATAGCATAAAATAATATAGTGAGATAATTACAGGCAATGAACGAGCTGAGCTAGAGACTTAATTAAATTACAGAAATAAATCATTTACAAACAATAGCAACTGACGAGGGCTTTGTCGAGGACGTCTTGATTGAATAACTGAAAATTTTCATAAAACTCAACAAACATCGCGTCCGCCTTGAAGTAATGCTCTTTCTTATATGCCACCCTGATGTGATCTTGCCCGTCCTTTGTGGCTTTCATGTACCACTGATGCAATAGGCGCATTTGTGTTGGTAGACACTTGACCGCCTCAGGTCTGACCAGGGACTGCACGTGGACATATCTCCATGCATACTGATCAGCTATGGGGTGACTAGTGTTGCCTGTGCGACCAGTGTCGTGTTGTACGTCGGGCATGACCTTGAGCGGGGGGATCGACTGATTTTCTTGTTCTCCGAGCTGGGCCACTTGTTTCCCGCTTTTTGCCATCCGCTCCTGCTTCCTCTTTAGCTTATATGCCGCCTCCTTCTCCTCCTTCTGTTCACTATATGTTTTCTCAATATAGCGGACATAGTCATCTGGCAAATCAGGCGGCTGTGGCGGTCTCGTCGATAGATTTCTCACAACTTTCAAAACTGTTTCCAGAGGTACTATCTCCTTTGGCTCGGGCCGTTTCGGAGCAAGTTGTGCTTTGACATAGACAGCCACACTCGCTGCATTTTCCTCTACAGTGTTTTCCCAAGGTAACTTTTCAGGAGACTTGTCCTTCTTGGTTTTCTTATTTCCACTTTTCTTCTGTGTAGTACTAGTTGTCGATGGGTAGTTCAGTTTCCGCTTTGTCGACTTAGTAGTGGGCGCAATCGGTGGACGGGACGGCGCGGGCGATGGACTCGGGCTGTGCTCCCAACCAGCGGGGAGGGATGGACTTTGAGGTGGTGGATTGCTACTCGGAGGAGTCGGTGGCCTTGGCGCCGAGTTTGGAAACACGATGTATTTCTTGTTCCATAGAACGATACCATGATTGACTTCTCCCAGTGTCTTCTCCTCGTCACCTCCGGGAATGTCAAGCTCCAGTATACCAAATCCCGGCATAACTTCATCCACCCCGACACGAGCATAGCCAGCTGGAATCCCGCCGAGATGGTAGCTTGCTCCAGATTGATTTGGTAAAGCATAGCCGACCGCCACCTTGAAGGATATGTTCTTCATTAACATATGTAGCTCACAGTCTATCTTCTCCGTGATATCATCCACGGGGTAGTGAGCCGCCGGCGGTTCGAATTCAGAATTTTCTAGCTGCGTGGAACCCACGCCGCTTTTTCGCTGATCAGATGGAACGGGTTCAACTTCAGAACCTTCTAGCTGCTGCTGAGATGCCCTTTGCTGACTAATTGAGTCTAGTTGCTCCTGCTGGCACTGCACCATGCGTTCCAATTCCGATAACCAGTCTAACTCCTTCTTCTTCTTCTTTCTCTGACGGCTTCTATAAGTTTCAGCGCAATCCGCAAACCCTTTCTTCCAATTCACACCGGGTCCATAGCCTCGTCGTTCCCGAGGGCGAGTGTCAGCTCGTTGTTCTCTCTGTTGGGCACATACTCTCCCTTTCGAACTTTTTCTATTGCGTCCTCAAGCTCTTTGGTGATTTTTTTTTTAATTTTTTCCTTCCATTTTCCCTTTGCAACAATCTGCCCTGTCTGTGGGTCCAACCCTGCCCCATGCGCGAACAACCAGAACTTGAACCTCTCGGGCTAGTCCGCTGTCTGTGGAATGATCCCACTTAGGCACGGCAGTCTTGTAACCACATGTCCCCAAAGTATGGTGATATATCTTCTTCGCAGCATTTGGCTTATTTATTTCCGATCGGGCCACAACGACATCCGATTTTCTTATCTTCACAAATGCGGGCCAGTCATGTTGTATCTTCACTAGTGGTCCAGTGAAATCTAGATCTTGTTCCTCCGCCGCTAGATAATTTTTCCATAATGTTTTCTTCCAGCTCTGGAATTGTGTGGCCTTCTTCTTAAAAGTCCACTCCTTGACTTTCTCCTTCTTGTCAGCTGTGAGACCTGGCGGTAGGTTGACATGTGTCAAGAGCGTCTCCCAAAGCAAAAAAAATCTTCTGTCGTCGACATAACTAGCTCCATTGTTGTCGTCCTTCGGCTTATGCCATTCTTCAATGATGATCGGGACCAAGTCCCTAACAAGAACTCCGCATTGATTTATAAATTTATTAAGGCTCTATATGGGTTCCAGCGGTCCGCCATCATCACCAACTTTGTCTATCGATATCCTTGCACCATCGCCCTACTTTTTGGTCGGGCCTCGTTTCGTCCTTTTAGCAGCTGATGATTTGCTCGATCCGGAGGGCTAAAAGAAATATTATTCGTTAATAACTGCAATACAAATCAATTAATGCATCTAGTGAGTGATCAACAGAGGCTTTAATATATATACCTCGCCGGAGTTTGTTAAGGGCACTTCCTCGGCTCTGCAAATATCTTCTTGCTCAGCTCCCTCACCGAAGTCGTTCAGAAATTGTGAGCTAAAATCGTCATCTTCGCCACCGACATCTTCTCCACCGGCGTTTTCTCCATGGGCACCCTCAAATATAATCTGATAGATATGGTCTTCACCCTCCTTGTCTCTGTCGGGGGCGTCCATAGCTCAATGGCCCTGCAATCAATTTTGGTCACATGTCACCTAAATATGCAAAGTGTTTTTATAAATCTTGGGAAAAATTGTACTATAAATTCTACACAAGTTTCATACTACCATTTTAAACTACCATTTTAATTACAAATTTTAAGCTACCAATTTAAACTAACAATTTAAACTACCAATTTAAGCTACCAATTTAAAGTACCAATTTAAACTACCAATTTAAACTACCAATTTCAAACTACCAATTTAAAAATGGTGCAACTACAAACTACAAATTCATAGCAACTACAAATTTCAAAATGGTACTGAATATGAGAATAACAAAAAAAATGAAACCTAACTAAAGCAACATCCATGCATCTAAATCAACATCATCTAAAGGTTGGCACTCAATTCTTTTTTTTGCAAAACTAACATCTTTGCAACTACACAAAAATATTGCAAAACTAACATCTTTGCAAATTAAACTAACATACACAAAACTAACAATTTTGCTAACACTAATAATTTAAACTAACAACTTAAACTATCAATTTAAACTACCATTTTAAACTACCATTCTAATTACAAATTTTACGGTCATGTTAAAATGGTGCAACTACAAACTACATTTCGTCATAGAAACTACAAATTTCAAAATGTTACTGAAAATAACAAAAAAAAGAATGAAACCCTCACCTTGAGCGGCTTGCGGATGAGGTAGAGGAGGAGAGCGACCCGGCGGCGGCCGGAGTAGGCTCGTGGCGGCCGGAGGTCGAGGAGAAAGAGAGGGCCGCACCAGGGACGGCCGGAGAAAAGAGGGATCGAGCCGCACCGGGGAGAGAGGCCGAGCCGCGCCGGGGAGAGAGCATGTCGGGGCCGCGGCGGTGAGAGGCCGCGCTGGGGCGAGCGGCCGCGCGCGGCCGGGGAGACGGAGCAGCACAACAGCGTGGCGGCACAGGCGATGGGAGCAGCACGGCGGCGTCGGGGGATTCCGGCCGGCAGCCTGGCGGCGTCGGTGTCTTCTTCTCGTCGGGGGATGGAACTGATCGATCTGGAATAAGGGGAACATCGGTGGCGCTTATGTACCCCCAGGCCTTTAGTACCGGTTGGTATCACGAACCGGTACTAAACCCTTTAGTACCGGTTCATGATACCAACTGGTACTAAAGGTCCACCCTACCACCAACCGGTACCAAAGGTATTTTTGGGCAGGCTGTGAATAAAACGCGCCAAGCCCACCTTTAGTACCGGTTCGAACCACCAACCGATACTAAGGGGGCTTTTGAATTTTCTATTTTCTGATTTATTTTATTCAATTGATTTAATTGTCCAAATTTGACAAACTTTATATCAAACTTAAGCCCTGGACATGTAGAATCTTTTGGTACTGGTTATTTTCAAATTTCAAATGGATGATTTGAGTAAATTTGACATAGATTTAAATCCATATCATCAAAAATTTAAACCAAAATGCATGTTTGAGTGTTTTTGATATAATTTGAATTTCTAAAAATGTTTTTGTACAAAATTATTTTCTATTGATTTGTTTTGTATCTATTCACCGTCATCAGTTTCTCTCTAGTGAGTTTGTGGACATATAGCCGGAAACTCCCACTTCGGACGAACCGGAGGAATCTTGTGAAGAGTTGTGTTATAACTTTGTTTTGGGTGTTCCTAGGGGCTACCCTAATACAACCAAGCACAAAGTTTCACTCGGCAAACAGAAGAAACCCCTAGGCGGGGACTTTTCCGCCTTTACCCCTATCGGAATGTAGTATGCCCAATCAGGAAGAAGCACACGGATCGTGTGTTTCTTTCAAGCGCTTGTGAGCCGTTGGATCAGGGGTGTGTTTCTTTTGAGGGCTTGTGAGCTGTTGGATCAGCACTATCAGGACCACTTCGTGAGCCACACGACCCTATATATAGCCCACCTCTCGGACATGTTCGGCACTCAGTGTGTACTCATTGTAGTTCATTTGGTATACAAAGCATTCGGATTCACTGCATACATCCGACGGTGCATTTGATATGCGGGCACTCAGGAGCCACCGTCGGGCTGTATGTAGGGGAAACCGTGTGTTTTTTCTATCTACAAATCCTTCAGTTCATTGAACGAATACAAATCATTCGGATTCCCTTCATACATCCGACGGTGCATTTGATATGCGGGCACTCACGAGCCACCGTCGGGCTGTATGCAGGGGAAACCGTGTGTTTTGTTCCAACTTTTTCGAGAGCTTGTGAGCCGTTGGAGTTTTTAGAACCAAAAATCAGTGTATAGAGTTTTCTTCTGAGTTTTCAGAACACAGTTACATAAAAGGTTTAATACATTTTTACACATCACCAACAACATCCCTATCTAGTGTTGTGGTATAAACTTTTTCTTCGTGTGTGTCCCTTTCTTCTGATTGCGCCGTAACCATGGACAATCTTCATCATTTAACACGATGCTTGGGTGAGTGTTCACTGCAAGGGCAGAATTTCATCAAACTTATTGTAATCTTCTGACATGTCTATCTTGTTCTCCACTCCCACGATGTTTCTTTTCCTTGAAAGAACTATGTGGCGCTTTGGCTCATCGTGTGATGTATTCGCTTGCTTATCTTTTCTTTTTTCCGGTCTGGTAGACATGTGCTTCACATGGAAAACCTGAGCCACGTCATTGACTAGGACAAATGGTTCGGTGTGGTACCCAAGATTCTTGGGATCCACTGTTGTCATTCTATACTACAGGTCTACCTTTACCCCGCCAGTCAGGTTGAACCATTTGCACCGAAACAAAGGGACCTTAAAATCAGATCCATAGTCAAGTTCCCATATCTGCTCTATGTAACCATAATATGTGTCTTTTTGCCCATTGTTATTTGTTTCATCAAAGCGGACACCACTGTTTTGGTTGGTGCTTTTTTTATCTTGGGCGGCCGTGTAAAATGTATTCTCATTTATCTCGTACCCTTGGAAAGTCAATATAGTCGAAGATGGTGACTTGGCCAACAAGTATAGCTCTTCTCCAACAGTGGTGTTACTAATGAGACGTGTTTGCAACCAACCGCCGAAAGTCTCCATGTGTTCTTTAATCCAGGAGTCAGGTTGCTCCGGGTTTTCAGAGCGTACAATATTCTTGTGTTCCTCGATATACGGAGCCACCAAGCTGGAATTTTGTAGAACAGTGTAGTGTGCTTGAGTGAAAGAATGCCCGTCCATACATATTATTGCTTTCTTTCCTAGCGGGCCTTTTCCACGCAGTCTCCCCTCATGGCGTGATTGAGAAACACCAATCGGCTTAAGGTCAGGAATAAAGTCCACACAAAACTCAATGACCTCCTCTGTTCCATAGCCCTTGGAGATGCTTCCTTCCGGCCTAGCACGGTTATGAACGTCTTTAAGACTCCCATGAACCTCTCAAAGGGGAACATATTGTGTAGAAATACAGGACCGAGAATGAAATCTCATCGACTAGGTGAACTATGAGGTGCGTCATAATATTGAAGAAGGATGGTGGGAACACCAACTCGAAGCTGACAAGACATTGGACCACATCCTTCTGTAAACTTTGTGGAAACGTTGGATTGATTACCTTATGAGAAATTACATTGAGGAATGCACATAGCTTCACAATGGGTACTCGAATATTTTCCGGTAGAAGCCCCTCAATGCAACCGGGAAGTAATTGTGTCATTATCACGTGGCAGTCATGAGACTTTAGGTTTTGGAACTTTTTCTCTGCCATGTTTATTATTCCCTTTATATTTGACGAGAAGCCAGACGGGACTAATACATCCAAAATGTATCTATAATTTTTGATGTTCCATGCCTATTATATATTGACTACCACATGTTTATCTTACACTTTATATTATTTTTATGCATTTTCTGGGAATAACCTATTAACAAGATGCCACAGTGCCAGTTCCTGTTTTCTGCTGTCTTTTTGTTTCAGAAAATCTATTCTCGAAATATTCTCGCAATCGGACGCCAATTTAACTGATTTATTTCTGGACCGAGACGGAGCAACTGCTAGGAGGACGGAGCCAAGGGCCACACCAGGCAGGCCGGCGGGCCCACGGCGCAGCCCAGGGTGGGGCCGCACACCTAGGCCGCCGCCCCACCTCGACTGGCCACCGACGCCGCCCTTTCGCCTATAAATTGCATCTAATCGGGAAACCCTAGATACCCGAGCAAAAATCCACGAAAAGTTCCTAGGCCACCGTCGTCTTCAACCCTAGTTCGGGAGGGTTTCTGTAGTTCTTCCTGGCACCTTGCCAGAGGGGAAATCATCACCGGAGGGCTCCACATCACCATACCTGCCTCCGAAGTGATGCGTGAGTAATTCTCCACGGGACTACGGGTCCATAGCAGTAGCTAGTTGATAGTCTCTCCACCTTGTGCTATCATGTTTAGATCTTGTGAGCTGCCTAACATGATCAAGATCATCTTTATGTAATGCTGCATGTTGTGTTTGCTGGGATCCGATGAATTGTGAAGTTATGATCAAGTTTGTTCATCTATTTATATTATGTTTTATCTATGTTCCTGCATGCTCTCTGTTGTTAGTAGATGCTTTGGCCAAGTAGATTCTAATGACTTCAAGAGAGGGTATTTATGCTAGATAGTGGGTTCATGCCTCTAGAAGCCTGGGCTTGATAGACAGAAACAACTAAGGCTATAGATGTGCTGTTGCCACTAGGGATAAAATAACCGATACTTAGCTTAAGGGTACTGCTGTTAAGTCTAATGCGTTTGTTTACATTACACACTTTGCTTAATGCTATAATCTGTTGCTTGCAACTTAATACTCATGGGAGACCCGGAACCTATCTTGTGAGTGGATTATGAGTCATTGATGCAGCTAGTAAGCGGTCTATGTATATTGTTGTAATGCCCAATAGATATAACAATGAACACGTGCTTGTCATATATTGCATTGTCATGCGTTTGCAATTTGTCAATTGCCCAGCTGTAATTCGTTCACCCAACTTGTATGTTTATTTGTCTTATGGAGAGACACCACTAGTAAACTATGGACCCCGGTCCTTTATTCCACACTGATACAAACACCATTTTCACTATGCTCTACGTTACTTCCTGCTGCTACTTTTGTGTTCATCATCATATTCTACACCATACGTTCAATCCTTTGTATTCAGCAAGCCTGGGAGATTGACAACCTTCCTGTTTCGTTGGGGCAAAGTACTTTGATTGTGTGTGTTCAGGTCCACGTCAGTGATCGGGTAACGGCGCCACTGACACCTTTCTGAAGCTCTTCCAATTCCTACTAGATCTGACAACCTTGGTTTTGTAATCAAGGGAAAACTTTGCTGCTGACTACATAATACCTTCCTCTTGGGGTTTCCCAGCGAACGTGCGTTCCACGTCATCGAGCAACTTTTTTTGGCGCCGTTGCCGGGGAATTGGAAGCTACAGCAAGGGGAGTTACACATCACCAATCTCATTACTTTGTTTTGTCTTGCTTAGTTACTATGTCTAGTTCTTTACTTGCTATCAATGGTTACTTTTCTTGAAACTAGTCCTATGGCTGAAAACAACATGAGAGAGCTTTATGAAATTTATCTTGAGTTAGGACATGAAGTGTTTGAAGAGAAAATTAAAAAACCTATGGAACTTTATTTGCATGATAGTAGCAATGTTATTAACATATATTCTTTGAACACCATTATTGCTAATGCCATGGAAAGCTCTAAGCTTGGGGAAGCTGGTTTTGATGAATATGATATTTTTAGTCCACCAAGATTTGAGGAGGAAATTTTCTTTGATGATACTTTGCCTCCAATATGATGATTATAATGATTGTGATATTTTAGTTCCACCTACTATAGAGGATAAAGTTTATTGTGATTATGATATGCCTCCTATTTATGATAATTACAAAGATGGATGTGATAGTTTTGCTCCCACTATTACTGATGATAATGACTATATTTATGTTGAGAGTAATAATACTTTGATGAATGTGGATCATGATAAGGATGCTTTATGTGATAGCTATATTGTTGAGTCTATTCATGATGCTGTGAGAATTATTTTGAGAGAGGAAAATATGGTTATTGAAATCTTCATGTTATTAAATTTCCTCTCATTATGATGAAAGTTTGAGCTTTCTCTTGTGTTGCTTTTATATGTTGTTTGCTTTAAGACCTAATGTTCAGTATGAGAGAGGGAGACACGGTTTCATATATCTCAATAATATTAAGTCTCCTCTCTTTATGTTGAAAGTTTTGAAATTGCACTTGTTTTGTCTTCCTATGCTAGTCACTTTGTGCTTCACTGACTTGTTTTCTTACAAGGCTCCTATGCATAGGAAGAGTGTTAGATTTAAACATGTTTTATATATGCTTCTTGATGCTCTCTTTTATGTTTCAACTCTTATCTTTATGTGAGCATCATAAAAATCACTATGCCTAGCTAAAAGGCGTTAAAGAGAAGCGCTTATGGGAGGCAACCCAATTTTAATTCCTGTTATTTTTTTTGCTTTCTTGAGTCAAGGAGGTTGTTTACTTCTGTAAAAACTCCTTTGTATATTTTATTTTCGTTTTTGTGTGCCAAGAAAAGCCTCTAATGCAAGAGGGTGGTAAAGTTTTATTTGCTGTCCAGAAACAGATTTCTGTACCTCACGGTAAAAATTCGTTAAAAATCATGGATTACTATTTTAATCTATAAGTTTTTGAGCAGAAGCCTGAACTTATTACCTATCTTTCGTTAGTTAACCATTTTCTGATTTGAGCATCGGAAGTGCTTCAAAAAAGTTTATGTTTTGATGCACCAACCCCTCTAATGAAGTTTGCGAGTTATCTTTGTGTGAAGGAAGTTTCCAAGTATTAGGAGAGGAGGATGATATAAGAAGATCAAGAAGAGAGAAAAGCTTAAGCTTGGGGAGGCTCCCTTGGATCTCCCCAGCATATATCAAGAAGACTCAAGCGTCTAAGCTTGGGATGCCCAAGGCATCCCCTTCTTCATCAACAAATTATCAGGTCACCTCTAGTGAGACTATATTTTTATTGCTTCACATATTGTGTGCTGTTCTTGGAGCGTTTGTGTATTTTATTTTCTGTTTGTTTTTGTTTTGTTTTCTGATCATAACTTAGTTGGATCCTAGCAGTCTTGTTTGGGAGGGAGACACGCTCCGCTTTTGCTTAGAATACTCCTGCTCTTCACTTATACTTGTTGAGTATTCTTGTTTAACACTGCTATGCTATTAGCTCTTGTTTTTCATGTATCTCTTGTTCAGAGCTATTAGTTCTTTTATAGAAAGTACTCTCTTGCTTCACTTATATTTGTTTGGAGAGTTGTATAATTGGCGTCTGGTTGGAACAGAAAATGCTAAAGTGTGTGGTAGTTATATAATGGAAAAACTTGCATAGTTTTGTAGATCATTGAACTTTGATAAATTGATTCCTTGCAAATGTTTTGAGATATTAAGAAATTAGATGTTAAATGCTTGCTTGTTAATTAAAGCTAAAATCTGATTAGTGGTTGTGTTATTAAATCTTGTACCGTACTACAAACTCTTAAAATTGCTGAAGGTGTAGTTGGACTTGATAGCTTCTCATGTCTGAAGGTTTTTGGAAACAACATAGTTGCGTGCTAAGGTCGAGGGATCTAGCGGGGTACTTGTGCCTCTGTGAACGGCCCTCCTTGGGGTAAATTTAGTTATGCTCTTAATGTTGAACCTACTAGTTGTTTGTAATAAACTTGTGAGTTCTTTTTGACTAATGTTGAGCTACAGTTTTTGGCACTTCCACCATCCATATTTTGCTAGCCTCTTCGGTGTTGTGCATTGCCTTCTGCTCACTTTGAGAGTTGTGCATACTTCGCCAGTACATCCAACCCCGTGGGAGAACTTCATCTTGTTCTCCTACACATAAGCCAAACATCTTCCCAAAAAGCCACCATAACTACCTATCACAGCATTTCCATAGCTGTTCCGAGATATATTGCCATGCAACTTCTACCTTACATTACATGACTTGTTGTCGTTCATCATTGTTATATATTGCTTTGCATGATTCTATACAGCTGATGTGTGGTTTTATCCATGTTACGCTAGATCATTGCACATCATGCTACACTGGCAGAGGCATACAGTTTTATACATCATGTTTTGTTCATTATGAGTTATTTGTACCAAAAAGTGTGTTGTCATATTAGAGTGTTGCCCCTACAGTGAGGGAGAGAAAAGTGAAAAAGCCACGGAGGCCATTGAAAAGAGAAACAGAAAAAGAAAAAGAAAAAGAGAAAAAACGGAAAAAGAAAAAAAGGAAAGAAAAGAAATAAAGAGAGAGGGGGCAACATTACTATCCTTTATCCACACTTGTGCTCATGTTTAACACCAGTTTTATAGTCATCATTTGTGCTAGTAGCACCTATGCTTCATATGAGAGAGTTCGCATGTTTCATTAGTATAACTATGTGGGGAATTAACGTTATAGAACTTCGGTTGTATATTCCAATGATGAGCCTTCTCAAAAGTGCTCTAGGTCTTCATGAGCAACCAAGTTGGATGCACCCCCACTAGTTCTATTGGAGAGCTTTCATAAACTTATAGCTCTTTGTGCATCCATTGCATGGCAATCACTACTCCTTGCATAGCTTCGATTATAAGCCTTCCTCTTGTCTAATGATCATTTATAGCTTTGTGAGCCTTTCTTCCATTGGCCTTCCAAACCCCCATTATTATTCTCTTTGCCATACATTCTGGTGCCAATACCAAATGATTACGCTCACCGGTTGAGTAAAACTTCTAACCAGTGAATTCATTACGTTTGTGATACTTTTGCTTGACTGGATCCTTTCTATGTTTGTGAAAGATTGCTGGATGCTTGAGTAGAAGGATAACTTCTATACTAATTGCTTAAAACATCTATAATGACCTTTGTACGGTTTCATGTCTTTATAGCATCTTCCATGAAAGGTGTATACTTGTTTAATTGTCTTGCTTTATTCATCTATGTGTTTAATATCAAACATAGACTTTTGCTTTGAATGATTTGATCTCAGCTCACATGCTTTACATTACTATATGATCAAGATTATGTTGGTAGCATGTCACCTAAAAAATTATCTTTGTGTTATCGTTTACCTACTCGAGGACGAGTAGGAACTAAGCTTGGGGATGCTTGATACGTCTAAAACGTATCTATAATTTTTGATGTTCCATGCCTATTATATATTGATTACCACATGTTTATCTTACACTTTATATCATTTTTATGCATTTTCTGTGACTAACCTATTAACAAGATGCCACGGTGCTAGTTCCTGTTTTCTGCTATCTTTTTCTTTCAGAAAATCTATTCTGGAAATATTCTCGGAATCGGACGCCAATTTAACTGATTTATTTCTAGACCGAGACGGAGCAACAGCCAGGAGGGCGGAGCCGGGGGCCACACCAGGCAGGCCGGCGGGCTCACGGCGCGGCCCAGGGTGGGGCCGCGCACCTAGGCCGCCGCCCCACCTCGGCTGGCCACCAACGCCGCCCTTTCGCTTATAAATTGCATCTAATCAGGAAACCCTAGATACCCGAGCAAAAATCCACGAAAAGTTCCGAGGCCGCCGTCGTCTTCAACCCTAGTTCGGGAGGGTTTCTGCAGTTCTTCCCGACACCTTGCCGGAGGGGAAATCATCACCGGAGGGCTCTACATCACCATGCCTGCCTCCAGAGTGATGCGTGAGTAGTTCTCCATGGGACTATGGGTCCATAGTAGTAGCTAGTTGGTAGTCTCTCCACCTTATGCTATCATGTTTAGATCCTGTGAGCTGCCTAACATGATCAAGATCATCTTTATGTAATGCTACATGTTGTGTTTGCTGGGATCCGATGAATTGTGAAGTTATGATCAAGTTTGCTCATCTATCTATATTATGTTTTATCTATGTTCCTGCATGCTCTTCGTTGTTAGTAGATGCTTTGGCCAAGTAGATGCTAATGACTTCAAGAGAGGGTATTTATGCTAGATAGTGGGTTAATGCCTCTAGAAGCCTGGGCTTGATAGACAGAAACAACTAAGGCTGTAGTTGTGCTGTTACCACTAGGGATAAAATAACCGATGCTTAGATTAAGGGTACTGTTGTTAAGTCTAATGCGTTTGTTTACATTGCACACTTTGCTTAATGCTATAATCTGTTGCTTGCAACTTAATACTCATGGGAGACCCGGAAGCTATCTTGTGAGTGGATTATGAGTCATAAATGCAGCTAGTAAGCGGTCTATGTATATTGTTGTAATGCCCAATAGATATAACAATGAACATGTGCTTGTCATATATTACATTGTCATGCGTTTGCATTTTGTCAATTGCCCAGCTGTAATTCGTTCACCCAACATGTATGTTTATTTGTCTTATGGAGAGACACCACTAGTAAACTGTGGACCCCGGTCCTTTATTCCACACTGATACAAACACCGTTTTCACCATGCTCTACGTTACTTTCTGCTGCTACTTTTGTGTTCATCATAATATTCTACACAATACGTTTAATCCTTTGTATTTAGTAAGCCGGGTAGATTGACAATCTTCCTATTTCATTGGGGCAAAGTACTTTGATTGTGTGTGTGTTCAGGTCCACGTCAGTGATCGGGTAACGGTGCCGCTAACACCTTTCTGAAGCTCTTCCAATTCCTACTGGATCTGACAACCTTGGTTTTATAATCAAGGGAAAACTTTGCTGCTGCCTACATCATACCTTCCTCTTGGGGTTTCCCAGCGAATGTGCGTTCCACGTCATCAGGGACCTTGATACTGCTCAGAACTTCAAAAAAAGATCTCCTTCTCTTCTCTGGTAAGAGCGTAGCTGGCAGGACCTTGATACTTCTCTGAATGCAGGTCGTCTCGTTCGTGCATACGTTGGTGGTCCTGCCGTGATTCCGGTGTATCTTTCGTATTTGCTTACACGCCCAAGAAGCTTAACAGGTTCACGCAAAGATTTTTTGTCACGTGCATCACGTCGATTGTAGAGCGAACCTCTAGGATTTTCCAATAGGGTAGCTCCCAAAATATAGATTTCTTCTTCCACATGGGTACGTGTCCGTCAGCGTCATTTGGAACACATTGTCCGCCAGGACCCTTTCCAAAGATTACTTTTAAATCCTTGACCATGTATATATATCAACACCCGTAGGGTAGATAGGCTTCGTCCGGTGATCTGCCTCACCTTTGAAATGCTTGCCTTTCTTTCTTACATGATGCTTGTTTGGAAGAAATCGACGATGCACCAGGTACACATTCTTGTTACCCAAATATATACTTTTAGTCGCACCTAAACAGTGCGTGCATGTATTGTATCCCTTGTTTGATTGTCCTGAAATGTTACTAAGAGCGGGTCATCATTGATGGTTACAAACAACAACGCTCGTAGGTCAAATTCCTCCTGTTTGTGCTCATCCTACACACGTACATCTTCTTCACGCCACAACTGTAAAAGTTCTTCAACCAATGGACTCAGGTACACATCAATGTCGTTGCCGGGTTGCTTCGGGCGTTGGATGAGCACTGGCATCATAATGAAATTTCGTTTCATGCACAACCAAGGAGGAAGGTTATAGATACCTAGAGTCACAGACCAGGTGCTATGACTGGAGCTCTGCTCCCCAAAATGATTAAAACCATTTGTAATAAGACCAAATCTTAAGTTCCTTACGTCACCTGCAAAGGTCGAGAAGTCTTTGTCGATTTTTCTCCACTGCGGCCCATCAGCGGGGTGTCTCAGCATCAAGTCTTTCTTACGGTCTTCTTTGTGCTATCACAACAACTTGACATGCTCTTTGTTTTGGAACAAACTTTTCAACCGTGGTATTATAGGAGCAAACCACATCACCTTGGCCGAAACCCTCTTCCTGGGGCACGGCTCGCCCTCAACATCATCAGGGTCATCTCGCCATCTCGCCTGATCTTATACTGCAATGCACCGCATACCGGGCATGCATTCAAATTCTCGTACTCTCACCACGGTAGAGGATGCAGTCATTGATGCATGCATGTATCTTCTGCACCTCTAATCCTAGAGGGCTGACAACCTTCTTTGCTTCGTACGTACTGGGGGCAATACGTTATCCCTTGGAAGCATCTTCTTTATTTTTTTCAGCAAATTTTCAAATCCTTGTCAGATAGACCATTCTCTGCATTCCATTGCAGGAATTCTAGTGTGGTACCCAGCTTTTTCTGGCCATCTTCGCAATTTGGGTACAACAATTTTTTGTGATCCTCTAACATGCTCTCCAACTTCAACCTCTCGTTTTCACTTCCGCAGTTTATTTGTGCATCAAGAATGGCCCGACGAAGATCATCATCAGGCTCATCAACAATGGGCTCTTCTTCAGCTTCGTCTTCCCCATTGTAGTATCACCGTGTTCAGTGAACATAGGATAGTTGTCATTATCCTCTTCTTCTTCATTATCTTCCATTATAACTCCTGTTTCTCCGTGCTTGGTCCAACAATTATAGCCGGACATGAAACCGAACTGCAACAGGTGGACGTGAAGGGTTTTTGAGGTAGAGTAATCCTGCGTATTCTTACAGACACTACATGGACAAGAAATAAAACCATTTGGCGGCTTGTTTGTCTCAGCCACACGGAGAAAATTATGCATGCCATTAATGAAATCGGGACAGCGTCGGTCACCGTGCATCTATTGCCGGCTCATCTGCATTATATACATATATTAAAAACCATTACACTACATCATGAATATATAATAGTGACCAAATTAATTAATACAAGTTCATCACATTAAAACCAAAATAGAGTAGTGACCAAATGTAATACATAGTTCACATAAAACATACATTGAAACTAACATACAACTATCTAAAGAATTTAAATCCAACAACAAATGCGATCAAAATCGCAACTAAAGTAATTATTGAACCAACAACATAATGATACCAAGCCTCTTTATGAATGGCATATTTTCTAATCTTTCTAATCTTCAAGCGCATTGCATCCATCTTGATCTTGTGTTTATCGATGATGTCGGCAAGATCGAACTCCAATTTCATCTTTTCTTCTAGGCATTGTAGACGAAGATCTTCACTTCTTTTCAATTTTGCTTTCATTGTTTTCTTTTTCAAATAATTTAGCATATCGGCAAGAGGGTCGGTTGGAATTTCTGGTTCAACTACCTCCTAGATAAAAAAATCTATGTCAAGTTGGTAGACATAATTGTCATAATTAAACACGAAATGAAACAAATAGTTATAAAAATATACCACATCCAAATCATAGACCGGACGAGTGCCGACGGGGACGGATATCAAAACCATGGCACTATACATATAAAAAAACATAAGAAAATTATACAAGTAATAACTATGCATCTAAATCATACAAGTATTTTTTTAAAATAAAAGATAAAAACAAGAGGCTCACCGAGGTGGTACCGGTGACGGGACGGCGCGGGCTATCGATGGCGGTGAGGACGGGGACGGGACGACACTAAAACCCACAAATCATAAATTAATTTGAGCTCAAAATGCATATAAAACAAATGAACTCCCTAACTTAGGCATTTCATCAAACACCTAGCTAGCACTACAAAAATGAAATGAGCTAAACTAGCAATGAAATGAGCTAAAGTAGCAACGCCGGAAGAAAGGATGAAGTTGCTAACCCTTGAATAGATGGGGTGCCGTTAATCTTGACAAATGGTGGAAAAAAATGGGGATGAACTAGAGCTCGGGAGAGGAAACGGAGGAGAAAAATGGTGAAGTTTCGAGCAGGAAAAATGGAGAGGCCTCTGGGTGGAAGAAGATGATATAGGTGAAGTTGCTCACGCTGGCCCCACCTCTGCAGCCGCTGCCGCAACCCTTTAGTACCGGTTCGTAACACGAACCGGGACTAAAGGTGGAGTTCGAACCGGGACTGGAGCTGGCCGTCGCCCTGGCCATTCGAACCGGGACTAATTGTCCCTTTAGTCCCGGTTCAAATAATATCGGGACAAAAGGGCCAAACGGAAGGCCCTTTTTCTACTAGTGCAAGTTGGCCTCTTATGGTTGCACAGTCACCATATTAGAGAAATCCGCATGATAATTTGAAGATAAGCGAGCAACCTTGTCCACATCAAACAATGAGAAAGAGTTCTCCGGATTAAGACATGAGAAGCTCTGTAATGCCTCTATTGATGCTTCATAAAAGTGATGATCCATCTCCACACATATCTTGTCAATGGCAACATAAAAGATCGCAAGTTTGTGAAAGTGAAGGTTAGTGTATAGGTCATACCGTCAAGCCTCGGACGACCCCGAAACGGTATTTGTTCATCCATACGTGGCGCCGGAATAGCCATCTCCATGCAAAATTGTTGGACCACATCAAACAAGCCCTCCCAACCACTTTCTCTTATAGAGGCCAACCGATCTTTCACATCATTAACCAAATCCATTGCATGCACAATATTTAGATCCTTACTTTGCAAAAACATGTGAAAGTTCATCCGTGATGGAAAGCAACTTTATCATAAGCTTCAAAATGAAAAAAATTGTAGTTCTCCATTTTCTCTATCAGGCCCACTTTTTGGGACAATCCACACACCTCATCATTGACCGCGCGGAGAACATACAATGCCGCCAACCACATTTGAGGCAAACAAAGCAAAGTTGTATAATGTGAACCCCATATAGTATCATTGGGCCTAGTAAGACTTGTTTCTTGATTAAAGCCTCTTCCACTAGATAAATCACCCCTCTCAAGCATATCCACAAAATTTTGATGATGCTCTTCCATATGCACATCTCTTCTTTTGCAAGATACACTTGATGTTTTCACAATCAAGGAGACATACTCAAAAAAATCATGAATGGATGAGCAAGAACTAGCAACGGAGACAACCACCAATTGCAAAAGATGTGCAAAGAAATGAACATAGAAGGCATGGGGGTTTTCATCTAAGATCTTTTTTGCAAGCCATTGAATTCACCTCTCATATACCTACAACAAATCAATTGCAAGAAGGTTAAATGAAAGAAAATTATGGAACAATAGAATATTGCAAGAAGGCTTAATAACAATACAAGAAAGCAAATTATGGAACAAATAGGATATTATAAGAAGGTTTAACAACAATACTACATTACGAACCTCAACATTACTAACATTTGCTCTTTCTTGGATATATCACGTGATCCATCAATAAGAATGGAGAAGTTCTTATCACCAATTTCTCCCATAATCACCTTGTGACTTCTTCTACCCAACCCTTGGAAAGATCCTTTTGAATTTTGGGAGAGATCATCTTTGAATTTCCACCATGCTCATAAGCATGATTTCACCTTTTCATCCTTTTCTTTGTACCAATCTACCATCTAACGGAAGTTGCCCTTGTTTCATGAACTAAGATTTGGAGATTCATTATGGCCACAAAATGCCAAGCCTTGACCAATGAGAAATCTTGAACAATGCAAGGTAGAAGTCAAGATGATTTTATATAGCTCTTCGGATTCCTTGGATGCGCGAGCAAGGTTAGTAGACACACTTTGTCTTTTATTGCCAAAATCATCACAATGAAACCTTGCCTTATTGTGGTCATTATTTACACCACCAATATGGTCGCAAGGCTTTGTAAGCATGCTTCCAATCACTAAACCCGGTTTTGGTGAAAACTTCATTACCAAAATGGTGTGCAATTCCAATTGGCTTAAAAAGAAAGCAATAGATACATTAAGCCACTTCCAACATGTTTCACGCGGGCAAAAAATTGAGGTCGAGGTGTAGAAGGTAGTCTTTGCAAAAGAACGTTATTAGGCCCACTGGCAATCTTTTATCTTTCATTACCAAAACAATTCATCCACCGGGTGTTGCCGTCTGCGCAATTTTGTGCACTTTTCCACAGTGTTCATCGAAAAAATAGAGAATGTCACTCACTCCAGAAGTTTCCTTTTGGCCGCACCTAAGCTAGTCAATTCTATTAAGCAGACCCGTATCGATCTGATATTTAAAGATAGAAAATCTCCACATAGTCATGAATTTTCCTTTTAGCGGCACCTAAGACGGTCAATTTTATTTCACAGACATATATTAATCTGATTTTTGGTGTACATGTAGTCTGTCGAACCTTCTTCCAAGTCTTAAAAAGGTGTGGTACAAAAACTGCAAAATATACTCTAGTATACTTTAAAAGCACTGATACATATAAGCACACAATAATTAGCACACATTGGTATTGTTTTCATCGATCTAATGCTTTACGTGATTTGGTAATTACTATTTCAAGTCAGTGGCGAAGGACAAAAATAATTTAAGGTAGGGCGAACTAAAAAAAACATGCAAAAACCGAAAGTGTCACACACATTATATGATTAATAATAACTTAGTATTTTTTAATTAAGTAAAAGCTAAAAACATACCAATGGAAAAGCTCTACATTTTTTGAAAATCTTCCGTAATTTGTCGATAAAGACTTTTGAATGTCACTTGTTCGTTGCAGCACATCATCAAGTCATTAAGTAACATCACAAACATCTTTTCGCGTAACTCGATCTTAATGTTTTTTATGCCCAAAAGATTCTTTCAACTATTTTCGTCACCATCAGTAAAATTAATGCCAGCTCAGTGAGACGATAAAACCGCAGAATCATTATATGACTTATATATTTCTAGAGAGGCTCTAAAGTCTTCGGTCAGCCAATAAAATATACTGAGCATGCATACTTTCGGACGATACTTTTCTACCTGTATGCACACGTGGCACTATGGCATACCGGCCAATGCATATTTTTTTTTATTAACACCCATTGGTAAGAGTAGAGTTTTAGCGCCACACAATCTTTCATTTCCAAAGCAGGTCATCCACTGGTTGCTGCCATCTCTCCGCAATTCTATGCATTTTTTGAAAAGTGTTCATCCGAAAGATAGAGAATTTCATACACACTCTAGAAGTTTCCTTTATCCGCACCTAAGCCAGTCAATTCTATTATAAAGATTTGTAATGATCTGATATTGAAAGATAGAGAATGCCACACACTATAGAATTTTCCTTTTAGCCGCACCTAAGCTGGTCAATTTTACTGCACAAAACTCTATCGATCTGATTTTTGGTGTACATGTAGTCTCTCGAACCTTCTTCCAAGTCTTAAAAAGGTGTTTGCAAAAAAAATGCAAAAGATAAGTATACTCAAATTAGCACTAATACATATAAGCCGTCATGTTAATTAGCACACATTGGTATTGTTCATGATTCATCTAATGCTTTATGTGATTTAGTAATTACTATTTCCAGTCAGTGGCGGGACAAAAATAATTTAAGGTAGGGCGAACCAAAAAACAATTATGCAAAAACCAAAAGTGTCACACGCATTATATGATTGATAATCACTTAGTATTTTTTTGAATTAAGTAAAATCTAGAAACATACCAATGGAAAAGCTCTACATTTTTGAAAATCTTCCGTAATTTGTTGATAAATACTTTTGAATATCACTCGTTCATTTCCTTTATCCGCACCTAAGCCAGTCGATATGTTTCCATGGACTTTATTATTATGGACGTGGAGAGTTATTTTCTCATTCCCATCATGTCGGATACAAATCAGAGTAAAATAATTCGAACGAGGACTGTTGTGATGCCCTATACTTATGGGTATCAACAGTGTTTTTTTCAGACAAATTTTCCGTAAAACAAACAAAAACTGGAAATTCCGGTGTCCCTCCACCCACACAAAAAGTTGCTACCGGCTAAAAAAAATCCATAAAATCTTGAATAGAAAATTTCTACAGGGTCAAATAGGTTGTGACTCGGTGGCAAGGCTCTTTCTGAAAGCCACTTCTCATGTGTTTAAATCATATCCGTGGACACATTTTTTTAGTCTTCTGCAGTCGTTACCGTTTTGACATCAGATGGTTTGTGTAGACATATGTGGAGCAAATATATTTGTTTAAGACGAGACGAGCAAATATATGTGTAGACATATCAGAAATTCCATTGCCCTCCATTAGAAAAAACTAAAAGAGAAAGAAAAACCTTGGTATCACCAACTTCATGTCATCATAATTAATGCAATGCTTTGTAATACTAGTTGACATGTACGTGCAACACACGTCTTCATAGTTAAAGGGGGCAATTTACAGGTAAAAAAGACCAAGTTCTATGTGGATTATTTCCTTTTGTGATAGCTCAATAACTTGGTATCATAACAACACAGTACGCATCATGTGCATTGAACGAACATCAGAAGTTCAGATGCATAAGCAATAAGATTCGTACATTGTTAGATAATGGAGAAAAAGGCTAGACCGCATGTTTTCTTGACTTCACAAATCAAATATTCACGAACTGGCTGAAAACAAAACTTGTTTCAGGTGCATCAAAAAGCCTCTCTCTTCTTGTCTCATAGGTTATCTTCTATTTCGATTCTCTTCATAATTGTCTGAACCTTTATAAAAGAGGGGAAATATTTAGTTAACCTCATAACGCAATCTGCAAGCTTATATGGTCGATGAAAGAAGCAGTAACGATATTTGATACACACCTTAGCGGCTTGCTTTCAGCACGTATTGCTTCACTATTACCTTGTCTCACAATGACGATGCTCTCGTCAGATTTTCCTGATGGCCTTCTTAAAATCTCATTCATCAGGAAAGGCTGACCTTCATCCTCTTGTTTAACGATCTTTTTCTTCATAAGTAGTTTGGTCGATAATTGGGGTATGTGTAGAATAACTGACTAATTACAAGCTGCATGCCCACTGTCAAGAAAATCTGAAGGAATAAAATTCATCACCTCATTTGTACTCCTTGATAAATAAAAACTAATCTTGGATATACAATTTTGGATGTCAGTAATGATATGCTTATTCATAATAATTAGATAATTGTACTTCAAAAAAAATTAGATAATAAAAATAGGTGAATCCAGCTCCAAGTCCCGTGTAACTATTTAGTATATTTACAAATGGTAAACAGTGGAGTGAATATGAAGGTGCATACATGCCATTGTGTTAACCAAATCCAATTTCTTTTCTAATACAGGTAGAGCAACTCTGAATTCTAACACCAACCCCTGTATCACAGTGATACAGGCATAAGGTACTTTGATAACACAACCTAAGGTTTCAGACTTCCTATCCCTTGGCAAGTACACATGCCAGCCCAGTACATATACGAAATATATCTTCAGAATCTAGACAAATTTTGCCGGATGGAACTGCAGCAAACTAAAAGACCATCAAAATAGGATTCAGTTACCCCCAACGTTTTGCTTCATCTCCAACTGAACTTGGGGCGGGCAGCAGTCTAAAAACATAGAACACTTCTCAATTTATAAGCTGGCTAGTGCTGCTCGACCTGACTGATGAAGGAGTTGACAGGCAGAATACTGGCCCGATCCCTTCCATGAGTCCATCGCCAGAGAAGATGACAAATATCATCACTGAGCTGCACTTGATCAAGAAACTGAGCAGAACCATAGGTAATGGCGGCTCCCGTCCAGCACACGGGCGAGCAGGGGCGGACAGGCCGGCTTCCGTCCAGCGCGCGGGCTGGCGTAGGCAGAAACGCAGAAAGGTGGGAATCCGGGAGCGGCGGCGGGCACACCAGGTCCCGTCTCTCTGGTTGTCACCGATTTACTTCCCCAACCCAATCTCGTGCCAGAGGAGCTCGGTCCGCGATGAAAGCGGCAGATCAAACTGGTTGAGCGCGGGCAATCGGTGGCGTGACTCGCTACATGACCAAGACGCACCCAGCCATGGCCGAGAAGCTCCGCCGCGAGCTGGCCGCCTGCAAGTCCGGCCGTGGTCGAGAAGCTCCGCCGCGCCGAGAAGCTCCACCGCGAGCTGGCCTCCTAGCCCGCGAGGAGAGAGCAGGGCAGAGACGGCAGGAACACGATGTCCCGACGATGAAGAAAAATGGGAACAACGATGGAGGCGGCCACGTGAGTCCGGGCGGAGGGATTGAGCGCTGAGGTAGGGCACGATGGCAGTTGTGGGGCGCGGCGGTGTGAGGAGAATAGCCGACTCGGCTAAGCTTTTCGCCTCCATCCCCGTGCTCTCCGCCTGCGGAATCCGGCCGGATTCGTTCTCTTTCCTAGAGGCACGGCGAGCGAGAGACATGGGAGAGAGGATTAAGGAATCCTTTTGTTTAGGCGGTGGCAAGTATGGTAAATAAGATAAAGAACGGTTGGACCGGTTAAAATTGTTTGGTGCTCGACATTGGGACAATCTGGATTGTTGTTTAACAATTGAACGCTTTAAATTTAAAGTATCCCGACATGTTTGATATTTTAATAGTAAGTATAGATAGTATATTCTTATCTCCGACATGTCATAAATGCATAGGCTTAGTGGGGAATATCAGCTCAGACTCTCGTGGATTCACAACACGTGGGTTTATGGACATGATGCATATATTGATGTTTTCATGTTTTTATTAATCAGTATAATTGCGTATATGAATCGATTCATTACTCATATATTTGTATTTTATCTTTTGTGCCACAATGTTTATGAGAGATAGGTCACGTGAACCTATAAATGCTGGTCCAGTTTCTTCCGTAAGAAATATCGTTTACTTTTCACAACATTTACATTTATTTGTTCCTTAAATTTATTCTAGAAATAGAAAAATACTTTATAGTATAATGTTATTTATCACTAGTTGAATGACCGTGCGTTGCTACGGATGTTCAAGTTTTTCCCTACCCGACATTTTGTTTCGTAGTCACCCACTACAACAACATCTACATTGTACTTAATCTTACTATAATAATTGTCACTTGCAGCTATGTAGTCTTGTTTTCTTTAACTCGGGTAAATCTTTATTTTGTTCCCGTAGCTCATGACTTTGGAGTTGTTATGAGATGGTGTGTTATTTTTAAAATTTATACATGCAACTATTGTGCTCCTTTGACAAAAAAAGTGGTATCGCCTTTGCGACCGCAATAGACCTGAATAAAAAAGTGTATATCTCAGATCTTTTTTTAAAAAAGAACCGATTATCTAAAATTTGTTATAAAGCACATATGCTTTCCTATGGAACAATAAAAAATGCAACACGGGTTAATGAGTCACTCTCTTCTCTCTTTCATGCACACGCATTGAATGTGGTTTCCAATAACTCTACAAATGTTTACCCCTTCTTAGCTTAACTGTAATCTTATTTCTCCACTTCTTGTACACCCACTACGATAAGATACCGTTCCATATCCCTCTATCTCTTCGTCCACCCTTCATTTCCCCACCCTCTAGCTTCCTTGGCCAGGTTTAGTCCACCTTTGATGCCCCCGAAGAACTTTTTTGTCTCCACAGTGGAATCCAACTTTTATTAGGAGATTTACGATGCAACTTGCTAGTTTGTTATAAGGAAAAAAAAGTATTATCTATCAAGGCTACATTCAATATATACAAAATGTCAACAACGATGCCCCACACAAGTTGAAATTGGCATATCTTTTTTTTACATGGCATCTCATATGCTTTTGACAGTATTTTGTCTCCTCCGAACATGTAAGGAAGCCTAGAAAAAATAATTACTTTACAGACAAAAGGCACATCAGAAATTCGAAACAAGAAATAGTTAATAGCTGAAAATCTACTCCCATGTTGGCTAATTGTAGTCACCTTTGTCATCACCTGATGTAAGGGTTGGTAGCACCTTAGGTTCAATAACAATAACAGAGAAGGGCATTTAGTAGCACACCATCTGTTCATGAATGCTAAATCCAAAAAATATGTGTGTCCTTCTGACATAATCCAGCTGAGGCCATACCCAATAAATTACTTTACAGACAAAAGGCACATCAGAATTTCCAAACAAGATATAGTTCACAGAATACCAAGCTTAAATAGCTTAAAACCTACTCTCATCTTCTCTAATTGTAGTCACCTTTGTCAGCACCTGAAGTAATGGTTGGTAGCACCTCAGGTTCAATAACAATGACAGAGAAGGGTATTTTGTAGCGCACCATTCATGATGCTAAATCCAAAAAACAAATGTCTTTGACATAATCCATCTGAGGGCATACCCAATACACCGGTCAAAAAAAAGTTGATGTTGTACGGTGAGAATGGTACCATATAATTATAAAACAATTACCACTAATCAGGTAATACAATATTGCTTGTAGCATTTTTTACTTTATACTGAGAACATGACACATTAGGTGATTAGGACCTCCTAAATTTTTTCCTATTGAGCACTATTTAAACAAAGCTCTGTATCATTAGTTGGACATCTGGCAACTACCAAAACAGTAATATCATTATTTTTCATGCATTCCTTTAAACAAAAGGAGCACTACATTGCTACTTCTTCCAGAATCACAAGTTCATTACATGTTAGCATACCGTGCTAACAATTATTTTCAATATAGGGTTCAAGTGTGTTAGCTTTTGTACTAAACGTCTAATCCTTCATGAAGCACATGCCTTGATATAACTATTAAGATTTAAGGAATGCAAAAATAAATGGGCTCGAGTATTTGTTTGAAATCATGTTCTGTACTTCATATTTTTTCATGCCAATCAACTCTTTTAACTGACAAATCCAGCCCTTACTCATATACTGCTAGAACCCCGCAAATAAGCTATACCAACTTAAACCTCTGCGTGTCATTGAGAAATGCAGCCCTTACTCATATACTGTTAGAACACCTGCAAATAAGCTATACCAACTTAAACCTCTGCGTGCAATTGAGAATTGCAGCCCTTCCTCATATATACTGCTTGAACCCCAGCAAATAAGCTATACAAACTTAATCCTCTGTGTGTAATTGACAAATGCAGCCCTTACTTAGATACTGCATGAGTAGCATCTGCTTGTGGAGCTGGGCGGCGGCATGAGTAGCAGCTCGAAGAGTGGCCGAGTGGGTCTCCTGCAGTAGTACCTCGAGAAGGCGCCACCAGCTCGTCCTCAGTGCCTCTGAACATTTGCAACAACGTTACATGGGCGAAAAATACAATCTGAAATTTGAGGTTACCAAGAGGAGGTCATCCTTGTTGCCGCTCATCATCGATGACATGCTGCAGAGAAGAACATCTCCACTAACAGCCTGAAACAGATCATACTTTTGAAGTTCCAAGATTCCTTCATGTACTGTCAACATCCATGGACACAACAATTCACAGCGAACAAACTTACCTTCTAGTCCTCGGTGTGGCTGGCCAAATTGCTAATATCTGAGGGAAGCTTCTGATTGGGTGTGCCTTGCTACGACATCATATATCTAATCCTTGAAACCTCTGCTCAACATCTCATCGGCTTCATCCTATCATGAAAGCATGTTAGACCGACAGATTTTGACCAAACAAAAAAATGCATATGAACGCAGAGTACACTAACAAGAATTAGGATCTTGATGTCCCTCATGCGCATATGTGAGAAGAGAAGTTGACACAAATAACATAGCAGAAAAATGGGAGCACATAATCACATGTTAAAGGTAAACTTGCAATAGCAGTAGGTACCTTGTATTTTCATGAGGACATGTACTCCTTAGCTTCTCAATCGCCGAAAAGTTTATTTTGCAGGCACTTTTCATGCATTATCAATACCTCAATTACCTGTTTGCCAAAATAATCGTTGAATTCATAAACATAAATTGCGCCATTTACGATCTAACCAAATACAACTTTTCTACAATTCAAAATAGTGGAAGAAGAGCTACAGTAGTGATAATCAAATACAATGGGTGAACTGGGTCAAGCATCTAAAGGTACTTTGGTTAGAGCAGGTCAAGTCTTTCAGGCCACAACAACAAATAGTTCCTCAAGTATTCATTACTTCTCCATATTAATTAACCAAGAAGGATACTCTCATAGATCCAGACCTAGCTCAGAGCATAGAACGCGCCTATCAATTCAACCTCCAAACCAGCAAAGCAAATTAATCCAAGAAAGTGCACCCGGCGCTAACTCGCACATGGACTGTTGTACCGTGCACATTGCCGAGCGTTGCAAACATTGACTTTCTCTTTTCCGTCCGCTTCTCCATCTCCAGCATATCAACAAAATTCCAGCTCCTGGTCCCACTCTTTGAGCAGCCTCTTGAGGAGGACCAACATCTTCTCAAACTTGGCCTTCATTCGCTTGGTGTCCTTGTCTGCATGAGCATCATTCATTGATCCCCACTCCTCCTGGTGCCCCTCTCCCCAAAAAGGGATTCAGAAATCGAACATGCATCTAACAGCCAGGGTGAGAATCAGACCTTCAAGCTAGCACCAGAGAGCCGCTGCACACGTCGTCGGGTACAGAACAGTGACGCAGCTACCAGGCATCGGTCAAGAATGAGTGAGCCGCTAGACGCTTCGTCTGGGACGTGCAGAGGAGGAAGAGGCCGATCTCGCCGTGGTCGCGTGGAGGAGGCACTCCGGAACAGATGGTCGCCCGGAGGAGGCAGCCTGGAACAGACGGTCGCCGAGAAGGAGTCTGGCGACCTCAGCCCGTCGGGGTCGCACAGAGAACGCCCAGCTCGTCAGGGTCGCCCAGAAGAGGAAGGAAGACACTGATCTCTCCGGCGTCGCGGAGGAGGAAGCCTGGGTCAGGCGATTGTGCGGAGGAGGAGTCCGGTGACCTCGGGGCTGGGGAGCTGTCGCGCTAGGTCTGGCCACCGGTGAGCACTGGTCTAGCGCCGCCGACGCCACGCTCGCATAGAGGATAGAGGAACCGATACGGGGAAGGGTTTCGAGAGTTTTCTTTCACAAGCGAAAGCGAAAGAGTAGCGGGCCGGTGGCGTTTTCTGGCCCATATGTTCGCGAGCGAAGGCGAAAAATGGAGGCGGAAAACGGAGGTTTCACCAACGTACGTCCAACTCTTATTTAATAATAAAGATTTCATATCATATTGTCTTTGTACTTGACAACATCTTCAATATTGTTGGGGACAACAAGAGAACTGAAGTACAGGTCGTTCGACGAAGCAGAGATTCACCTACTTTATTGCCATGTTTGATATAAACCCAAGTCACAACTCGAGGAAAAAGGCCAGAGCTCTACTGACCACTCCATGCTGGGTGTCCCAACTAGTAACCATCACCATTGTTGTGCTAAGAGGTCAGTGAAATCAATATTTTTGATGCTGCATATGGTGTTTTGACATAGTGAAAGTGTGCATGGTGTTTGTTCTGAACCCATTGGTGACATGTTGCAACCATTCTTGGTGTATGCAAAGGTGGATTTCTTATGTTGTAAATGTATTTCCTTGTTACTCTCTGCACTGTTCATATATGTCGTATACATTGCTTTTCCATGTTTCTTTTACCGCGGTTTAGTTGAAATGAACAAGGATTTGTGTTTACATCAAAATTTATGTGTTCTCACAGGAAGCAAGACATGATCTGAGTCCCACTACCGACAGATAACATAACAAAGTTTGTCCAGCCACGCCCCTCGGGCAAGAAAATGTAAAATAAAATAGGCAAAATAAACTAGCTAAAAAGGAACATGAACCTAGCTAGTAGAAAAGAAATAGAACCTCCATACATCACCAATATCACCAAGAAGTAGACCTCTCCTCATACCCATAAGATCCTCCATGCTAAACAACCAGTTTTGGATGACTAGGATCAAAACCCAATACCTAGCTGAAATATCAAAATTTATAACCACGTCTACGGAATCATTGTAAGCACCTACACATTTGTTAGTTAGAACTATGTCGAACCAATGAGTTTCTAGCTAGGTGGGAGGAACCGAATAGGGGCTACACTCAAGCTGGTCTGTCTTCTTCATCGGATGGTGTTTGGACATCTGTCAACAAGAGACAACCAGCCGGCAACGACGTAAACAACAGACAACCAACCAGCGACGACACATGCATATTTAGCTCAATCGCCTGGAGAGCATCAACACCAGCAAGGATTACCACCTTGCCATCTTCTTTTTGTAATACCCCTAATGTACTATAAACAAACATGCATAACAGATTATCTTACATGCTCTAATCTTATTAATCTCCGAAGATCTTAGCACAAAGGTGCCATTTCCACAACATGTAAATTCACCCGATTTGATTTGCAAAATTTCCATTTGAAACAAAAAAAACTGAGAAAAGTATGTGAGGTGCTCCAATAGCAACATTAAATACACTCCACATATGTTTTCCGTCGGACAGAGGAAAAAAGTAGTGAACACAACATGTAAATTCACCCGAATTGATTGCAAAATTTGCATTTGAAGCAAAAAACTAAGAAAAGTATGTGAGGTGCTCCAATGGCAACATTAAATATACTCCACACATGTTTTCCATCGGATAGAGGAAAAAAAAGTAGTGAATTGTTTCCAATTCATCACAAAAGAGACAACTAAAGTTACTTTTGACGACCGATTTTGGCTTACGAAGGGGTACCACCAAGATTATCTCAGATGAAAAATATAATGTGAACGAAAGTTGTGCGTATCATCGAGACAACCAACTTTGCTTCTTGGATCATCTCAATCTGAGGTCATATGCAAGTTGTGGAGTCAAAATACTGTGGGCGCCTTATCCTAGACATGGTCTGTCCTTGGGCGCGCACAATGGATTGTTGGGCGTAGGCAAGGCCGCAGGCATGTCGCCCTACTATAGACACCATCTGCTCTCGGGTGCGAGCAATTTGGAAAGGCTAAAAACAAATCGAATTGCTTTTGACTGAATTTAAAGGGTCCAGATGAAGTAAAATGGAAAAAACGCAAGTTATTCATTTTTTCGAGATGAACAACTTCTCTTTTTACAAGATTTCGATCCGAGGTAGGTAACTACCCCAAAATCGACCCGCGAGGTTCAGCCAGTTTTTAAACCGAACAGTTTTGTAAAGTTTGGGTCAGCCATCCGAATTGGACCCAAATTAGGGTTTTGGACGTGGCTCCAAACCCTTTCCTTGCACGGGAAGTCCAGCCGCCTCTTATATACATGAGGGCTGACGGCCGATTGATCTAACACCAATCGAACAAATATATTTACTACTTTTTCGTGTTCATCTACTTTTATCCATCTCCCCTTGTATCTTTCTTCTCGTTCTTCGTAGTTCTACAAGATTGGAGGCTGCGAATCCACGAGGCTCTAGGGGCGGTCAGGCCGACCTAGGGCAGCTCATAGCTGCCGCGAGCCCTGACGGGGTCCCTCCCGGGCGAGCGGGTTTCGGGTCTACAAAAGCGCCCGCCGGATTGTCTTGCGTATCGCGCTTCCGGCGAGCCTCCCGCGGAGTGAGTTGCGGAGCATCTCCCTCGGCGCCGCGGGTACACGTGACGTGTTCGTGTGCGAACACATTTTTTGACGACTCGGCTGGGAACGAAGCGAACGGTTTCTAGCCCATTCTTGCTACAAGGAGTGCACCAAGAAACTGCAATCTACATCGGTAACATGAATTCACGATATCCTTGTGTAGATGCAAATTACTCTTATGTTGACATTAGTAGATCTTTTTATATGAGTGTTGTATCGGCTAACCCTAGTTTACACTATGCGCAAAAACCGATGCAAAATAATCTCTATGCTTCAAATCCTTATAATATTAGCAACGTGCAACATATATTCGAATTCTCATGCATCAGCTGCCCCATATCTTAGGCCGATGAGTAACGTGGGTTATTCGATAGATCAGTATGAGACACCTCACGGGCAAGAGGATGTCTCACGGTTTTACCCATCGGCTGCAGACTCGCAAGCAGACTCGCAATATGCGGGGTCGTCCCGAGGCGATGGATGGGGGAATCGGCTATGCTGGTACCAGCGACTTGGCCGGTTACTCTCAACCGACATATACTGCGCCTTATATGATTACTCAATCATCACCTTATGTTACTAACGTTTCAGCTTCATGTGGAACTAGTGAGACACATAATTCGGCTTCGCACTTCATAGTGTTCACAACCAAACATGTGAAAATTTAACAGGAGCACATGTGCCTTCATCTTCTACCGACACATATGATTTTGATGATTGGAAGGAAAAACGTGTTTCATATTTCAAAAGGGCCAATGCCATTTACCTGGAATATGGAAGAAATCCACATGATCCTGCTGCAATACAAGCTTATGAGGCGTATAAGAAGGAACGTGAAGAGAAGCGTGAACAATTCAAGATCAATTTTTATTCTTCATAGTCACAAAGTTTCGGCAACGCACCGCCAAAAGAAACAAAAAGTATTGGGGGCAATCATGCCCTACAGAGGATAGCACCGAAGAATTCACTACACCGACTCTTGAGGAATTACCGACCGAGTATCGACAAGCTTATGAAGAACTCATGAGGAAGCGTACAAAAGAATTGGAGGCATGGAGGAAAAAACAGGCGGAAGAAGATTTAAAAGCATTTGAGAATGATCTTCAAGACTTTATCAAGTCCGTTCTTCCACGCGATAACCAAGCTGAAACGGTGCTAAAGCAAGAAGAAGAAGCTTTGCAAATTGATGAAAGCCATGGAGAAAAGATGAATGATTCGGAAAGTATGGTTACTTCGGTTGGTGAAGCCGAATTAGATAGTACTTGTGCCAAATCTACTGAATCAAAAGAATCAAGAGCATGGCATGGCTAGCAAAATAGTCGTGATTGATTTTTCTCGGTGTAAAGGAGTTTATATGCTACCCTATGAATTTCGTGCCAAAGGAATTGATGACCATCAAGTAGAAAATATATCCGAACAAAGTTTGGATGACATTGAACATCAAAGTAGTGGGGCGCGAGATCCAGAAAAGGAAGAAGACAAGGCATTGGAGAATCATCTAGAGGCCGAACAAGATATTGTTCAGGAAATGCAACCATCATGCTCCACCGGCGTCTTTAATAAGAATGTTTGCGTACTACCCGACGAATTCCGTGCAAAATACGATGAGCATCACGAATAAGAAGACACGACCGAACAAAGTTCGGTTAATGGTGAACATCAAGAACCAGAGAAAGAAGCCGAATAATGTTCGGTTGATGAGGAGCATCCGGGTGACGCTGCACGGGATCCAGAAGAGGAGGAGGAGGCATTGAAGAGTTATCCAGAGACGGAGCAAAGCAATATTGTTCCTGATGTGCCAGCATCGCATTCTCTCAACGTCTTCGAAGAGGTACGCCCAGCCAACAATTTACTTATCTTTCGATTCGGTCAAAATGATAATGTTGATGCATCCAATGATAAAATTCTAGTTAGCTTCAAAAGACTAGTCGAGATAAGTAATTAGTTTGATAGGAATAATCTTGTCACTAAACATGTTGGCCAACATATCATACCATTCGTAGAGGCTGAAAGTGACAATTTATCGCAATCAAAGTTGTTCCCGTCATGCCGGATAAGCTTTATTTTCATATGGGCAACTTTGCTTGTTTCATGCCTGGCTAACATTTGGTCTCAGATGAGACATATTTTCTGGAGCTATTTTGGTTGCAGAAACACAAAGCCGGGTTTAAAGTCCTTCAAGATAGCCGAATCAGAAAAATCAGAAAAAGAGGGCGAAAGACAATTCATAGCCGAGTTGGATGAGTTCAAGCCGGCACCACTCGGTTTCATAATTCCAAAGCCGGTATTCCAATATCGGCTAAGGTGCATCACCGGCTAACCCAATCATAATAGAAGATCACCAGGTCCAGCCGTTAAGACAAGAGCGAATACAGAATTCGTTCGAGCAGAATAACAAAGACTGCGACGTGTTTTATGAAGCACAATCGGCCTTCGAAGGACGATTGGAATTTGTTGAAGCACAAGCTGATAGCCATCCTGTTGACATTAATCTTGACGGCGATCAAGTGTTGACTCGGCTGCCTCAAGCCGGCTCATCCAAAGACGGATGGGTACACACTGTAGGTGATGGGATTGATTCGTCAAGCAAAGAAATTATTCAAGCCGGAAATCCTGAGGACGGACATTACATCAAAGCTACAAAGAGTACGCCTAACACTAGGGGGCAACAAGGAAATCCAATGACCGATGCCTGCAGTGATAAAAGGGACAAATGCAACGATAAGCACCAAAGGAGGAAATCTAAAGTTACCTTCGCTCAATTATTGGAGAAGTACCAGAAGATGAGCGAAGCAAAACGTGCTTATCGGCCCGCTGAAGCAAAAGCATCGAAGTCACCCCCAGGGCGTAAGTCGGATGACAGGGATTGGCAAAAGAAGAAACCCAATGTGCCGACTCCGCGAACTTCTTTTGGGCCGCCAATGCCGAAGTCGTCCGTGCCTTCCCATGCTGGCTTATATTCATATCAATCACAGGACATGTATGATTCACGGGCACACCATCAGTCTTATGCTAAATCACCTCGCCAAGTTTATGCAGCTCCGAGAGAATCAACACGACAACCACATGTCAAAGACCGGCTCAATCAAGGGTCGGCCAGAAGCTCGTGGAGGAACAAGGAGGTGGTGAAGCAAGTATACATAGTGAAAAGAGATGGCCGCAAGGATGTTGTTCTGGACACGACTCCAAGTAACCAAAAGCCAGCTAAAATGATGTTGGCTACAAAAGGCAAGGAAGTGAAGCGAGTAACTTTCAAGGACCCAGTCATCGAGTCTGGACAGGTCAAGCCGGAAGTGCCCAAAGCCAAGAAGGAATTGCCAGTGCATAAATTAAAATCACAGCCGGGATACCCACTCGGCTTATCACATTGGCAAGAGTGGCAACTAAAGCGGCTTAGAGCTGAAGAATTGGAGAATATGAACATGGCGTGGGTTCCCAAAGAAAGATCTCAAGTAAAAAAGGATGCGCCAGCTTCTGTTGCAAAGCCGGTAGGAGTAAAGGAGGACAAGCAAGAACTCGGCAGGCGAAGCCGGCGATTTTCATCTCGCTATAGGAGACCTCCGATGGCGAGATTTCCATGTTCGTCAACTGTTCGATCAAAGTCGGCACCTTGTGATTTATCCCCAGCCGAAACATCCGATCTATTTTGGCTATTCACACTTTGGTGGATGGGTTCTCCAGGTCCTTCAAGATAAGGGCGCACGGCCGATATTTGCATATCGCCCTAAGAATGCATTGTGTTGACAAAGCCGGCATCTGGCTATAGGTACTCTTCATGGTTTTATCTCCTCCCTGGAAGCCGGTGCTCAGTTTTGCCAATACTAGTAAGGACGACTTGATTATTAAGTCGGCCACTAACAAAGGAACTAGTGCAAGCCGGCTGGACGGATAGAAGAAATATGTTTTTCTTATCTGCAGGATTCGAGTCAAAAGTTCAGGTGACGTACATCCCGAGCATACAATAAAGTATTATCGTCCTGAGAACACATGGCCGATGGAGTGTTGGCATCGTCCTAAGTAGCATAATGGTGCAAGTTATTTTTTGGCACACAAGCTTTACCAAAAAACAGGGGGGCATGTGTTGACGACCGATTTTGGCTTACGAAGGGGTACCACCAAGATTATCTCAGATGAAAATATAATGTGAACGAAATTTGTGCATATCATCGAGACAACCAACTTTGCTTCTTGGATCATCTCAATCTGAGGTCATATGCAAGTTGTGGAGCCAAAATACTGTGGGCGCCTTACCCTAGACATGGTCTGTCCTTGGGCGCACACAATGGGGTGCTGGGCGCAGGCAGGTCGTCCTACCATAGACACCGTCTGCCCTCGGGTGCGAGCAATTTGGAAAGGCTAAAAACAAATTGAATTGTTTCCAACTGAATTTAAGGGCTCCAGATGAAGTAAAATGGAAAAACGCATAAAATGAATGTTATTCATTTTTTTGAGATGAACAACTTCTCTTTTTACAATATTTCAATCCAAGGTAGGTAGCTGCCCCAAAATTGACCCGCACGGTTCAGCCAGTTTTTAGACCGAACAGTTTTGGAAAGTTCGGATCAGCCATCCAAATTGGACCCAAATTAGGGTTTTGGATGTGGATCCAAACCGTTTCATTGCACGGGAAGTCCAGCCGGCTTTTATATACATGAGGGGTGATGGCCGATTGATCTAACACCAATCGAACAAATATATCTACTACTTTTTTTGTTCATCTACTTTTATCCCTCTCCCTTGTATCTTTCTTCTCGTTCTTCGTCGTTCTTCAAGATTGGAGGATGCGAATCCACGAGGCTCTAGGGCGGTCAGGCCGACCTAGGGCAGCCCATAGCTGCCACGAGCCCTGACGGGATCCCTCCCGGGCGAGCGGGGTTTCGGGTCTACAAAAGCGCTCGCCGGATTGTCCTGCGTATCGCGCTTCCGACGAGCCTCCCACGGAGTGAGTTGCGGAGCATCTCCTCGGCGCCGCGGGTACACGTGACGTGTTCGTGTGCAAACAGTTACCTTGTCATCCCTCACTAGCCATATTATCTTTGGATGTAATAGAATTATGCCAAATCAACCACAACCGAATTTGAAGTGTAGATGGAATTTTTTCCTTACATAGGTGTTTAATTTATCTGGTGACCCACAACTTAGAAAAATATTTGTGAACATAATACAATGAAATAAGACTTACTCCAGGTCCTCATAGGGTGATAATATCCTTCACCTAGATGGTGAGTTAAAATGACATCTCTCATCCTAGCCATTTGACCTAGATTATTCTCATTTAACAATCTTTTCTAACTAAAATGCCACCTAGTTGCTCATGTATGAGGAATTGTAATTTTTTGATCATCAAAAACCTCACATGTTCATTAAAAAGTTTTTTAAGAGGCCAGAAGCACACCAAGTGTCATTCCAAAAAAAGTTGTTTGCAATCCAGAACCTACTTTTATCCAGCAAGCATAATCACTCTGTTTGAGTGATAATAAAGTTACAAGTTTGTGCTCAACATATATTTCTCTAACTATCCTTTGCCAAAGGCCCTTGCGAGTTTCTAGTTTTCACCACCATTTACACAAAATACTTGTACTCGTTTTGTCTAAATCCTTGATAGACAAACCCTCTTTTCTTGGACGTATGCTAGTCATATTTTCTAACTGAACTAGCCCTTGCCAAAAGAATATTTTATGAAGCTAACCAAAGTATTATTCACAGTTTTAGGAAATCTATTGACGAGGGGTTAACTCATCAAATCCCATGGTTAAGGACCTAGGGTTGAGATTATGGGGAGAGAACGTGGTAGTACTGGTAGTTTCGTCGGCTGACAAACAGAGACAAAGATTTACCCAGGTTCAGACCTCCAGAGAGTAACACCCTACTTCCTGCTTGTCTGGTATTGATCATGTGAGATTATGCGATTACAGGGAGGCTCCGGCGAGATGTCGATCTCGCTAGAGCTTTTGGTGGTTCGAGTATTGCTTGTCCAAGATCGGTCGACCCTCCCAACCTTTATATAATAGGCTGGGTCTCGGGAGTTCGTAACCGACCCAGTTTACATGTAAGGAAGGCCAAAACTGACTATGTCTATGTCTAATCTTGGAGGATACTCCATCTTGTTGGGCCTTTCGTCATGAGCTTCATGTAGACTCTTGATAGTTGGACCTTAGTCGACACGTGTACCAGGTACCCTTATGGTAGGGTACCCGAGATGTATATCCTTGTCAGTAGCCCCCGAGTACTTGTCTGACTCGAAGAATCGGGCATGGACTCATTCGTAAGTGCACGTCATATACTTTGTATTTTGTATATTATAATTGGAATTCCTTTATGAATAGCACATGTTGGCTATGTCGAGTATCTCATCGACTGTGGTTTTTGCTTATGATGATCAAGGGATAATAGCTTAGCAGGCCCAGTACACTCGACGGATCGGGACTGGTTTTTGCTGGAATGGTCCTTAGCCCAGCTCGAAAGTTTGGCGGGTCTTACCTTTGCACTATGCGTGCAACATCCGAGGTATTTGCGGCGGACGCAACTCAGGAATGTTTCGTGTATGATTTTGTATTTGAACTGAGTCGAGCATTTTGTCGACTGACACTTTGTCGACTGAGATTGTGCTTTATTGCTTGCAATGGAGGATAATCTCAAATCTTTTTATCCCATATACTCTTAGTCGAAGAAATTTTTGATACGCTCCCGATGTGAGTAATATGCCTCAGTCGAAGGACGGTCGAGTGACCAATTTTTGCCTTAACGTTGCTTTTTCACACCCGAACCAATCAAGACAGTCGAGTGAACGATATGCATTGGGCGAACTCGAAAACTTTTTCAGAATAGATGCTTGCAATGACGTCAGGGATGACGTTTCTGGCGACTGCTCTTCCTGACACGCGGTGGCGTGCGTTATGCTGTGATGGATAGGACGTGACACGTATGTGGGTCCATTGTGTAGCGCTGACCGAACGACGGTGCCGTTTGGACCTTGATTTGACCGCTCTGGCCCACTTTTGATGGAGGCGTGATGATGGCTCCTCTTTTTGCGTGCGTAGTGGGCGGAGTGGCCGGCGACGGTTGCCCTCGGCGGTTGCCACGTGTATGGTGAGATTGCGTGCGGAACGCACGATTATGATCTGAACGGTTATGATCGCTTTTGATTTGTGGTAAATAGGGGGAACGGCGCAGGCATTATTTTTACTTGCCATTTGCTCTGCGCGCAGCCCCTGCTTCATCGTCTTCCTCTCGCTTCCCCATTGTTCTTGCGCCCGAGCTCCCGATGTTCCCCTTAGCCACCACTGCCATGGCGCCAAAAAGAAAGGTTGCTGCTGCCGAAGCGCCCGCCACTGACGCGGCCACTCTGAAGGGGAAGAAGACTGCGGCTGGCGCATCTACGCCCGTTGTCGACCTCAAGAAGAGCGACGGTGATTGGGTGAAATCCACCATTAAGGAGGCGCAGCTGGACAATCTTCGCGAGGATGGAATGCTGCCCCCCGTGGACCAGCTGTTCGTCCGCGCGCCGTCGCCCAAGGAGGTACTCCCCGAGCCTCACGCAAACGAGCGCGTTTGTTTTGCGGAGTTTCTACCTATGGGTTTTTTGTTTCCCCTCCACGACTTTTGTTCGTGGTTTGATGTTTGCTTATGGGGTGCAAATCCATGATTTCACCCCGAATGGCATTATGCACATTGCCTGCTTTATGGTTTTGTGCGAGTGCTACTTGGGAGTTTCTCCCAGCTGGGCCCTTTGGAAGTCGATTTTCATGGTTCGGCCCAACAACCGAGGCGACCGCACCTATCCTGTTGGCGGCTTCGGGATCCAGGTGCGCAACGACACCTGCTACTTCGCCCTGAAACCAGTCGACTCGGCGCAAGGGTGGAGGAAGAGGTGGTTTTATGTGCGTGTCGACCAGGAGGAGTCCCGCCATTTTCGACTGCTGGTATACTCGCGAGGACGAATGCCTGGGACCACCCACTTTCGGCTGAAGAAAAGGCAGAAGCGGCTCCTCTGCTGTCGAAGATTGGAGAGCTGCTAAGCAGCGTAACTGGTGTGCATTTGATTGCCACCTTTGTGAAGCTGCGGGTGTGGCCGCTCCGCGCTCGAGCCCACCCCATGTGGGAGTATGAGGGTGCGCTCGACGTCACCCGAATAAGCAAGGAGGAACTGTCGAAGAGCGAGCTGGTGTCACATGTGCGGTCCATTACCAGTACGAAATCCAGCGAGCCCTGCAACGTCGACTGCCCTATCACTCCTTATGGTGCTGAAAGGCCTTTGGAGGAGGTTAGTGAACAATCAAGTTTATGATCTCCTGGTTTTGCTATTTTGTTATGCATCTTTGTAACTTTCGACTGCTGTATGTGGTATGCAGGGCCACTCAACTGCCTCAACCCTTCCTCCTCTTCTCGAAGATGGCCCAATCATGAAACGGAGGTGCAAGTGGTAGAAACGAAGGGAGGGGATGAATCGCCTCTACCTTCGGCTACCACATCTCCTATGGAAGAGGTCGAAGAGGAAGGGGCAGAAGAAGTACAGGCCGAGGAGCCCGCCACGACTGATCATGTGGGCGAGGTTCTCACTCGCAAGCATCGTCGGGTGGTCCGAGGTGTGTCTTCTTCCACGAGTTCACCCGCGAAGGAGTCAGATGTGAAAGATGATGGAGACTCGAGCTCGTCTCCTTCTGCCACAGCTGCTCCTTTGAATGTGAGCCCATTGAGCTCAGCTCCTATTCCCAAGTCGAGTGAGGAGCTGCTTTTTGGAGGTCCAAATTTTGACAACCTTGATAGTGAGGAGGAAGAAGAGCACAGGTATGCTTCTAAACTTTTTGTACTAAAGTTTTTGTTCGTTGATATTTTTGCTTATGTTGTATTTCTTCTGTCACTCGCAGTGCTGGGACTGTGCGTCCATTGACTCCTCCATCCGAGAAGATTACGACCCCTGAGCACCCAGTAGTCTCTCATGTGGCTCCGGAGGTCGTTCAATCAGCAGCCACGGCTACTGCTATTGAAACGGCCAAGGCTACGAGTGCCGCAACTCCGGAGGTCGGGACATCGGCCGCGAAGCCTGCACCTTGGACTGAACACGTAAGTGTCTTTTTGTCGAGCCCGCATATGGGACTGGTTATGTATAACTTATGCTAGTTTCGTGTGCTTGCAGCCTTACTACCTCAACTTGGTAGAATCGGGCAAGGCTTTTGTCCAACTGGAGCAGGAGAGAAACACTTTACGCGCTGACCTGGAACAGCTCACCCGTAAGTGTATTTGCTGCCTCTGAAGCTCTGTTTTTGCTATCTTTGCCTAGTCGAATGCTTGAGTCACATCTTGCCGTTAAATGCAGACGACAAGGCATCGGCTGAGTCTCGGGTGAAGGAGCTGAGGAGGCACTCGCCGCCCAGCGCGCCGAGTCGAAGAAAATTTTGGATGCCACTAAGGCCGCAGCCGCCGTACGCGAGAAAGAGTATGCTGAGCGGCTGGCTAGCCTCACCCGAGACGTGGGCGGTTAGTAAAATTTACCACTTTTTGTTTACTTCTATTGTCGCTGAGTGTTGTGTAAGAGTTTCTGTTTTTCTGATTTTTGAAGGAGCTGTTGGCACACCGGCACCTGCAGACCTGGCGAGTGGCGATTTGTCTCTCGACCGTGCTATTGGCGACCTTGACGCCATCTCCGCCCAAGCGAAGGATGCACTCGCCAAGTCCACGAGCACACTCGACGCCGTATACAAGGGCGTGTTCCCGTCTGGCCAACTTCCGTCGACTATGGATAGCTTCGCCGACGTCCTAGGCCCGAGAACTTCGACTATGGCGAGTTTTGGTCGCACTCTGACGGTACGGCTTAGAGACCACCCACAAGCTCCTTTTAGGTCATGGGATAGAGGGTGATTCGAGGCCGCTCTGTCTGATTTCCGCGGAAGCCGGACAGGAAGCTAGTGTCTCAGAAGCATGTGAACGAGCCAGCCGCGCGGCTGGCTGAAATTTTTATGGCTACCATGGAACCGGTCAGCAGAGGTCGCCAATCGCACGCGTAGGGCTAGGTCGGAGTCTGCATCATAGACTTTTGGGCCATCCACCCTTTTTATGGACTAATTATACTTTATGATATCGCGTGTATGCGTACGCTTTTGCTACACTTGTATGGATTTGGTTCCTTGTTGTTTTCTCCTGTAGGCTATGTCTTTACTCGCCTGAGTTTTGAGATGAATCTCTCATATCTGACATGAGATTTTTATGATGTTTGGAACAGCCATGGGCAGCCGCTACTTAGCTGGTTCGTCGCGGCATCGTGCTTCCACCCGATCTCGAGCTCAAGAGGCGAATGACCGCAGTAATGCGTTATATGAAAGCTCGAGTCGTGAAACTGGAGCAAGAGTTGAAGAGTGCCCAGAGCGAGCTGGATAGGATGAGGGCGAGGCCTGCTTTCCCACTCAGCGAGAGGACTATGTGCTTGGCGAGATGGAGATCGTGAACAGACAACTCGAGTGTAAGCATGACTGCCTTGATCTCAAGAGTTCATAGCTGTCCTTTTTGTTGATCCAACGTTCGTTGTTGCAGGCTTTGTTCCAGACTTCCAGGCGAGCAAGCTCGTGTCGATGAGCAATTGAACAATGCGACTGACGAACCAACGACGGGCCGTCAGCATTTTCGCTTGGATAAGAACCGAGCGCGCATACTCGCAACTCTGAAGGATCGAGTGTGGCGGAGCACTTGCTGCTGAGTTATGCAGGTCGGCCTTCAGTCGCATCAACCAGACTCTTTTTCCGACGGGGCCGCAACCTCAAGGAATCCATGCGTTGCTCGGGCTTTTCCGGAGTGCAGGTCCTATTCGAGACTTTATCACCCAGAAGCTTGTGGATGGAGCCAACGCAACGATGGCGTATATCCGGAGTCAGCGTCCAAATATGCAGCTACATCCACCCGTGCCTGGATCGATTTTGTCACAGTCGCAACTTGACGGTACAGTCGAGTCTGCGAGGGTGATGGTCGAGTGTTATCACGCTCAACTTATGGGCCCTGTTCTACCAGTCAAGGACGAACCGGAAGATTAGGGTATTTCTGTATAGGGGACAGCCCCCGAGTGTAAATTTGCCACTTGTACGTAGTATATTTTTTATGTGTATGTATGCAGCCCCCGAGTGTATCGAGTGGGGTTTATGAAAAACACTTAGAGTATGGAACATAAATTGCACAGCCCCCGAGTGTTCGAGTGAGGCTGTGAATTTTTGCGATATTTGAAGCTTCAACTCATGATTTTAGGCTCAGCCCCCGAGTAGTTGAGTGGGGTTGAGCAACTTTCGTTTATGTATGATTTTTATGACCCAGCCCCCGAGTATTCGAGTGCGGCTGGGGTATTATGTTTGAAGAAGAAGGAGCGAAAGCTCATGCTTTGAGATAGCGCAGCCCCCGAGTATTCGGGTGAGGCTAAGTTTGTGCGAATAAGTTATGCGAGTAGTAAGCAGGAAGAAATATGAGGAATCATTGATTATATTCCATTTTTGAATGTTAAGCTGCAGGCCGCCTCATTAAAAACCTTCCAGTCCCCGTAGGTACCCTGGTAAGGAAAAGAGCGCGTCTGAAACCTGCAGCCATCCGACATATGTGCCTATTACATTGTGCGACTGAGCAATCTAAGCATAGAAACGGCGCAGCTGCGCAACGTTCCAAGGATTGTGCGAGAGTTCGCCTGTCTTCGCGTGCTTCAGTCTGTATGCTCCACCACCAATGACCTCGGTGATGATGAAGGGTCCTTCCCATGGAGAAGCGAGTTTGTGCACCTTCTTTTGCTTCAGTCGAAGTACCAGGTCGCCAACCTCGAAGGACCTGGTGCGCAGTCGACGGCTGTGGTAGTTGCGGAGGTCTTGCTGATAGACAGCTGTGCGTGCTAGCGCCGTGTTGCGTGCTTCTTCGAGCAAGTCGACTGCATCTTCGAGTGCTTCATCTGCATCTTCTTCGTTGTATGCCTCGACTCTTGGTGCATTGAATCTTACATCTGATGGCAGGATTGCCTCTGCGCCGTAGACCATGAAAAATGGGGTGAACTGTGTTGAAGCGTTAGGAGTTGTGCGTAGGCTCCATAGCACAGATGGGAGTTCTTCGACCCAAGCACCCGCGGCTCTTTTGAGTGGCACCAGGAGGCGTTTCTTGATTCCGCTCGTCACGAGTCCATTGGCTTTTTCGACTTGGCCATTGGACTGCGGGTGTGCCACGGATGCATAGTTGAGCGTAATGTCCTGCTCTTTGCAGAAGGATCGGAACTCTTCAGCCGTGAAGTTTGTACCGTTATCAGTGATGATGCTACTTGGCACACCAAAGCGGTATATGATGGATTTTATGAAATTGACTGCTGTAGTGGCAGTCGAACTTGTGATAGGGACTGCTTCAATCCACTTGGTGAACTTGTCGACCGCCACCAGAAGGTGAGTATGCCCTCCATGGGAGGATTTTTTGAGTGGCCCGACCATATCGAGCCCCCACTGGGCGAAGGGCCAGGCCAATGGTATTGTCTTCAACGCCGATGCGGGTGCGTGCGGCTTTGTGGCGAATTTTTGACAGCCGATGCACCTTTTGACTATGTCCTCCGCGTCTTTGAGTGCTGTGGGCCAGTAGAAGCCTGCGCGAAAGGCTTTGGCTACGAGTGATCGACTGCTGGCGTGATGCCCGCAGGTACCTGCATGAATATCACGAAGGATGGCCTGGCCATCTTCGAATGCTATGCATCGTTGGAACATACCTGATATGCTGCGCTTGTATAGTTCGCCGTTGATGACAGTGTATGCTTTAGATTCGAGTGACGCGTCTTGACTCTGTTATGTCTTCAGGTACCTCGCCGCGGAGTATGTATGCGAGGAAAGGTTGAGTCCAAGTTGGCTCGATGAGGAGTACCTCGACTGGCGGGTCCTCTGTGCTAGGTGCTTTGCTCTTGGCTGGTGCGGCTGATGTAGGAGATGTTCGTTTTTGCTTGATGGACCTGTGCTCGATGCGCTCGAGGAAGACACCAGGTGGAACTGGTGCTTTGGTCGCGCCAATGTTGGCTAGCTTATCTGCTTCTTCGTTGCTCTCGCGCCCTATGTGCCGCAACTCGCAGCCTTCGAAGCTGCCCTCCATTAGTTGTACAGTCACGGTAGGCGATCATGTTATCTGCGATTGCATCGCAGGCCTTCATTGTTTGCTGCACCACAAGATTCGAGTCACCATAGATCATCAGTCGAGTGCACCCGAGGGCTTTGGCCATCCGCATGCCATGGATCAGGGCCTCGTACTCAGCTTCGTTATTGGATGGTAACTCGAATCCCATCTGCAGGATATAGCGAAGCTTGTCGCCTTTTGGTGATATGAGGATGACACCTGCGCCTGCGCCTTCGTTCTTCTTTGAGCCGTCAAAGTACATAGTCCATGAGTTGGACACATCTGGTGCTCCTGGCAACTGAGCTTCGATCCACTCGGTATGGAAGTCAGGTAAGACTTGTGCTTTGATGGCCTTCGGGTAATCATACTTGATATCTCGTGGTCCTAGCTCGATGAGCCATTTTGCGACTCGCCCAGTTGCGTTGGGGTTTGTGAGGATGTCTCCGATCCCTGAGGTGCTGATTACAGTGATCGGGTGCTCTGCGAAGTAGTGCGTCAGCTTCCTTGAGGACATGAACACGGCGTAGGCCAGCTTTTGATAGTGCGGGTACCGCTGCTTTGATATGGAGAGCACTTCACTCAAGTAATAGACTGGGCGTTGTATGCTTTGGGCGTGTCCCTCCTCCCTGCGTTCGACTACCAGTACGGTACTTACCACCCTGTTAGTTGCGGAGACATAGGTATAGTGGCTCTCGTTCCCTTGGTGCGACGAGGATTGGAGGGCTTGTGAGGACTCGCTTGAGGTCCGTGAAGGCTGCTTCGGCTTCTGGCGTCCACTCGAATTTGTCTGCTTTCTTCATCAGTCGATAGAACGGGAGTGCTTTTTCGCCCAGTTTGCTGATGAATCGACTGAGTGCTGCCACTCGACCCGCTAATTTTTACGTCATGGAGCTTTGAAGGCCTTTGCATCGTCAAGATGGCCTGTATTTTCTCCGGGTCCGCCTCGATTCCACGAGCCGAGACTAGATACCCCAGGAGCTGCCCGGCTGGCACGCCGAACGTGCACTTCTTCGGGTTGAGCTTGATGTGGAAGCGTTTGAGGTTTGCGAACGTCTCTCGCAAGTCATCGAGTAGTGTGTTTTCCTCCCTTGTTGTGATGACGATGTCGTCTACGTAGACCTGGACGTTTCGCCCAATTTGCTTCTTGAGGCAGTCTTGCATCATGCGCTGGTAGGTTGCGCCTGCGTTCTTGAGCCCAAAGGCATGTTGTGTAGCAGTAGACCCCGAGTGGGGTTATGAACGCCGTTTTCTCTTCATCCTCTTCCTTCATCCTTATCTGGTGGTAACCTGAGTAAGCATCCAGGAAGGACAAGCGAGCGCACCCGGCGGTGGAGTCGACGATCTGGTCGATTCGAGGTAGTGGAAAGTGATCCTTTGGACAACATTTATTGAGTGCTGTGAAATCTACGCACATCCGAAGGATATCTGTGTGCTTCTTCTCTACAAGTACGGGGTTAGCCACCCATTGTGATTTCTTGATTTCTCTGATGAAACCTGCTGCGAGTAGTCTGTCGACTTCGGCTTCGACTGCGGTTCTTTTGGGCCGGATATGCGGCGCATTGTTTGCTTGACTGGTTTAGCATCTGGAAATAATTGGAGAGAGTGCTCGGCGAATTCCCTGGGAATACCTGGCATGTCGGCTGGACACCACGCAAATATATCCCAGTTCTCACGGAGGAATTCGACGAGCGCGCTTTCCTATGCGATAGGCAGACTCGAAGAGACATTGACTGTCTTGGTCGGGTCAGTCGGGTGCACCTGATGCGACCTTGTGTCATTGGTGGCATTGAATGCTCTGTCGACTGCCACCTTCTTGTGCTCCGGCATAAGTGTTCGATCGTTGGAGACCGCTAGATCGGCGAGTGTTGCTTCCATGCCGAACATCTCAGAGATTTTGCTAAACTCTCGGTCGCAAGAGTCGGACTTTTGGAAGTTTCCTTTGACTGTGATTACTCCTTTTGGTCCAGGCATCTTTAGCTGGAGGTATGCGTAGTGTGGGACCGCCATGAATCGAGCGAACGTCGGGCGTCCAAGTATGGCATGGTATTGTGACTTCCAGTCGACAACTTCGAACTCAATCGACTCTGTCCTGAAGTTTTTGTCCCCGAACGTAACGTCGAGTTGTATGGTGCCTTCTGGGCTTATTGCTTTGCCTGGGACGATACCGTGAAAGGTATTTGAGGATTTTGGCAGGTTTTCGACTGACCTGTTCATTTTGCGGAGCGTATCTGCGAAGATGATGTTTATGCCGCTGCCACCATCCATGAAGACCTTGGACATGGCGTAGCCTCCAATTTGTGCGTCGAGTACCAGAGCAGAGTGCCCTGGACGAACGACCGATGGTGGGTGGTCCTCTCTGCTGAAGCTTATTGTTTCGGATCCCTTCAAGAATTCAGTTACAGCAAAAGGTGACATGACCGCCATGTTTACTTGTCGAGTGCGAAGTTTTTGCTCCCTGTTGGAAGGGCGACCTTTCTGTATCATGTACATCTGCCCTTGGGGCGGAGGGTACTGAGGTTCGTCCACCCGAGGTACGGGTTGTATGGCACCCCGATATTTCCGCCTGCGGCTGGCTGTGGTGGTGCCATCAGAACGGGCACATTGTTTGGCTGAGGCACAGGTGCAGGTGCGTGTGCGTGTGCGGTGTTGCCTTTCTGAGTTGCACGTATTCAGATGCTAGTTGGTCGAATTCTCTGCAGTTTCTCATCGAGTGATTGGAGCGCAATTTTCCGTCTTCCCCCTTGTACAGGTGGAATCTGCAATCAGCATCCATTTGTCGTCGAATGATCGCTCGTTTGTGCGCCGGAGAGCGACTTGCGCCAGTCTTTCTTTTGTAGCTGTCGCTGCGTTGGCCGCGGTCTCGACTGTCCCGACGATCATCTCGACTGTCCCGGCGATCATCTCGACTGTCCCGTCGATCTTCTGACCGTCGGTCGCTTCTGTCAGGTCATTTGCGGGGTGTGGAGAATCCAGCCGCCATGAATTCGGGTCTGTCATCGTCGTAGTGACGTTTTGAACGTTTGCGCCTCCGGTCGTCTCTGTATGAGTCTCTGCGGTTTCGACTGCCGCTTTCGTGATTGTCACGGGGTGAGGACCCGCGTGTGGTGTGCGCCATGTCTTCTCCTTCTGCCCACTCAGTCGCGATCTTCAGGAGGTTAGCCACAGAGGTTGGCTTTTGGCGACCAAGTGCTTCTTTGAAGTCTCGCCTGGCGAGGCCCATGATGAAAGCATCCATGGCCATATCTTCTGAAATTACTCCAACTGAGTTGCGTATCTCTGTCCATCGTCGGATGTATGACCTCAACGTTTCGTCTGACCGTTGAACGCAAGCTTGCAGTTCTTCAAATGTTTTTGGTCGCTCACATAGAGGCTCGAAGTTTTTGATGAAGTCCGCGCGGAAGTGATCCCACGAGTCGTATGTTGATGGGGTAAAGCCTTGAGCCAGTCGCGGGCTGTGCCTTCGAGCATGAGTCGTATGTATTGCATGGCTGTGATATTCGTGCCTCGCTGGCACGCGACAGCCAGTCTGTAGTCTTCCAGCCATCCTGAAGGTTCCTGTCGACCCGTGTATTTGGGTTGTTCAAATGTGAGTTTGAACCCTTTGGGCATCCGTGTCTCGCGAACGCGTCAAGTGAAGCACAGAGCTCCGTGTGGCTCTGACTCCTGATCAGAGTACGAGTCGCTGCTGTAAGATCTGCGCGATCTGCTTCTGGACCTACGCCGGCGTGAGCCGCTTCTTTCCTTCGAGTGGTGACGGCGACCACTGCGATTATGTTCTTCACGACGCGTGTCTACTATGGCACGGTCTCGACTCCCTCCTGGAGTTTTTGGGATTTGGCGTATGGCTTTCGCCGCTAAGGCAAGTGATTTGATATGTTGGCGATGTAGTTTTGCATTGGGGTCATCAGCTGGAGGTTTGATTGCCTCTAGGTATGCTGCAGCAGTAAATAGAGCAACCGCAGCTGTTTTGGGTACTGGCACTTCCTCCTCGTCGAATGTCATGAAGGAGTGGCCTAAGTTGCGGGTGAGTGCAACACTCTCTTCTTCCGCGAGGTGTGATAGCCTTGATCTGGGTCTTGTGTCTGCTCGCTTTTTATGTTCTTAGAGTGTTGCTCTGATTTGCTACAGTCGAAGTGATTCCTGCCAGTTGAAGTACTGGAAGGTCAACATCTCCTCTCGTGTTGCGTCTGCTAGCATCATTGTGCACTCCTTGATGACTTTATCTGCTTTTGCTACCATCTCAGCAGTAATTGTGAGATTTGTGACTCCATCTGGCATAGTAACTGTGCACGGGAATTCTGTAGGCCTGCGACTGTCCGCAGCATCAGATGATTCTGCGGCGAAGGCAACGTAGACCTGCTGGGGTATCACCCGACGGTATGTGTATGTGTTTTCGAGTCCCGCCATGGACTCGATGTCTTCATCGAGGCTCATGTCTGAGTCGATATGCCCGTCGAGTGATCCATCTGGACGGATCTCGCAGTCGATGTCTTCATCGCCTATGCTCATCTCGGTGTCGGCGAGGTTGTTATGAATCTCGAAGTCGAGCCTTTTGTTGTTGCAGATCTCGGAGTCGACGTGGTTGTCGATATGAGTTTCGGGTTTGTCGAAGTCACTGAGGGAGATCCCGCAGTCGAAGCTATCCTCGAGTGGAGGATTGAGCTCGGGATCGTTTGTGCGGTATGCTGATTCGGCCTCCTCACTTTGGAGTTCTTTCGCAAAGAATTCGTCGATCTCTCGAGTTGACATGGTTGTTGCAGACGAGCAGGATAGGAGGATCGACAATGGTATGTACGCAGTTGATGGATCCGCAGTCGAAGGAGCCGCAACCGATGGAGCCTCGGGTGCAGAAGTCGCGAGTTGGCGTGGATCTGTCAAGTCCTGCACACCAAGCTTGTTTACGAAAAAATTGAACGAACCAACGGTTAAACCCAAACCTGACTCGAGATCAGCGAATGTCTCTTGGAATTCTGGCGAGTGTGGCTCGAAGTCCATCAGAGGATCTGATGTGCTTTTTGCAGGTGAGGCTGACGTGCTGCCGTTTGTCGAGTGCGTCGGCAAGTTGCCGTGTGCCGCCCGAGTCGGCGAGTTCTGGTTCGTTGATGCAGCCGGCGAGTTGCCGTTTGTAGATGCGATCGGCGAGTTGCCGTTTTCCGATGAAACCGAAGAAACCGTGAGTCCAGCACTATTCTTTCCCACAGACGGCGCCAATTGACGAGGGTTAACTCATCAAATCCCATGGTTAAGGACCTAGGGTTGCGATTATGGGGAGAGAACGTGGTAGTACTGGTAGTTTCGTCGGCTGACAAGCAGAGGCAAAGATTTACCCAGGTTCAGGCCTCCGGAGAGTAACACCCTACTTCCTGCTTGTCTGGTATTGATCGTGTGAGATTATGCGATTACAGGGAGGCTCCGGCGAGATGTCGATCTCGCTAGAGACTTTGGTGGTTTGAGTATTGCTTGTCCTGGATCGGTCGACCATCCCAACCTTTATATAATAGGCTGGGTCTCGGGAGTTCGTAACCGACCCAGTTTACATGTAAGGAAAGCCTAAACCGACTATACCTATGTCTAATCTTGGAGGATACTCCATCTTGTTGGGCCTTTCGTCATGGGCTTCATGTAGGCTCTTGATAGTTGGACCTTAGTCGACACGTGCACCAGGTACCCTTATGGTAGGGTACCCGAGATGTATATCCTTGTCATCTATAGATAGATCCGTTTTCAAAATATAATATGTTTTAGATATTTGAGATTAGATACAGACTAAAATGGATGTGCAAACAAATTAAAATGCATTTAGATACATGCAATTCAGAAATATAACATCTTATATTGATATGGATGGTGCACGCTAAGAGCGTCTCCACCGGTGCGCCCAATAGTGCTCCCAATAGACCTACTGGGCTCGCCGGCACCAAAACGTCCCCCAACGGCGAGCCCAATAGGCTCACCATGTCATCCATCGACTATTTTCAAGATTTTTCCCCTCCCAAAGAGAGTGAACCACCTTGTCACCCATCGACGCTTTTCAAGATTTTTTCCTCAATGGGTTTCCAATCATCTTTCACAGGAAGTACATACCCACTAGCAGGTACCCCAGATATTTAGTGGGCCATCTTCCAGTTGCATAGTTAAAACATCAGCATACTCCTCCAACGTGATGCCATCCTCTAAAGTCGACATAAGTTCACTTTTATCAAAGTTAGTTTTCACACCAGCCATTGTTTCGAGCAGATAGAGTATTATTTTTAACATTTATCGGCACTTCTAAATCATCACGAAATAAAACTATTGCGTCAGATACATGCTGCATAATGAAAACACCTTTGGGCCGAGTTGTGGGTCCAAGCAACAAATTAAACCTCTCTCCTGAGCCACTCTACTTATCATAACCAAACATTCCGCAAACAAATGGAATATAATAAAGGGGAAAGGGATCACCTTGTCTCACACATTTTTATTACCAATTTTCCCCAAACTTTCACATTCGAATTACCGCCTCTTACCACATTTTTATCTGTTCACAACAAGTGGATATATTGGAAAAAGAAATTACCAGTCCACCTCATCACAAACTTTCTCAAATTCAATCTTGAAAACCATCCCTTGTTGCCTTTTTATTTCAGATTCATGCAAAGAAACACCTCATCCTTAATATATTTATACCCTTAATAAGAACATTCGGACAAGTCAACCCAAGCTTATCGACAATAGGTTCAAATTGAATAGTATAAGCTTTGGTAAAAATAATAAAGCAAAACATTCAAACATATTGGGTCCATACGGTTGAATCTTTTTAGCATCTTTATTCGACTTAGGAATTCTCCGCCAGGCTAGCCTCCGCTCTGCTCCACTCTCGTCGTCGCCACCTCGGCGACGGTGGCACCCGCCCATGGCCTCCTCCTCGAGCTCGCCTCCGGTCTCCACGCCGCTGCCGGGGCCCCCCGCTGGACCCATCCCTGAGGGTGCGCAGCGTCTGTCGGAGGTGCAGGGTGGAGTTACGGTGCCGGTGTCCGCGCCAGTGACCTTCAGAGATGCCTTAATGGCACCTGCACCGCAGCCCATGCCGATCTCCGGGATTTCGCGTCCGCGTCTTAGGTCCGAGGTCTCCCTACCGGAGCAAGGAGGGCCAACCACCGCCTTCTATGGCAATAACGCCCCCTGGCAGGTGGTAGGCAGAAGAAGGCGAGTACGAAGGGAAGAGGGAAGACAGCCGTTGCCCATGTCGCACTTCAAGGAACTGCTATATAGGAAGGCAAGGGGCAAGTGCTTCAAATGCCTATCTCCAGAGCATCGTTTTGTAAGCTGCCAAAACCTTCCCAAGTGCCTCCTGTGCGGAGAGTTTGGCCACAAAACAAGGTGGTGCAAGGGGAGCTGGGGGAGAAGAGTACAAAGGCGGTGCAAGGAGCTTCGGGGTCTTTGTCGAGGCAGGTACACGGAGCAACTGTGGAGGCGGCCGCTGCTAGGTCAAGCTCCATGAAGGACAAGGACAAGCAAGCGGCGACAAGAGGGATGACTGCGTCGGCGACCTATGCGGAGCTGAGGCCGACAGTGGTGCGCGCTGCGGCTCCACGGACGGCCGCCACCGTGCAGGCTGAGAGAAGGCTGTCTGCGCACGGAGTTGTGGAGGTGTCGGTGGGGAGATGCCAGATCTAGATCTCGCCGACGTCGCACGCATCATCGGCCGCCACTTCCAGCTGCCGGACTCGTCCATTGAAGTGACCATGGGCGCCGTTGGCGCGCAACATGGCCGTGCAGTGGAAGGGAGCCGTGGAGACTTCGTCGCCGGTGACCGGGCCTGTCTCCTTCATGCTCTCGCCGTGGACAAGGTTCAGGAAGGCTCGTGCAGGAAAGTTGTGATACAAGGCGCGTGTCTGCATCGAGGGGTGCCGGCGGACGCGCATTAGGTGGAGACGGTTCATGGGCTCTTCGGCGACACCGACATCATCGAGGGCATCGACGAGTCGCTGAACTCCAAGAAGGATTCGGCCTGCTGCAAGGTGTGGGTTTGGATGGAGGACCTCTCGAAGCTGGCTAGGCGTGGCCGGCTCGATCTGGAGGATCCAATCGTGGTGGGCTCGCCGCTGCTGCACTTCCCGTAGCTGGGATTCGAAGCAAAGCCCATCGGGCGCTCCGGACCGCTCAAGACCTTGAAGTACGACGTGATCCTGCATCTCGACAGGGTGCTGGACTACTCTGGCTCCCCGGTTTCTAGCCCGGTGAGCCATGGTTCCGGTGCGAGCGACATCAGCGGCATCCCCTCCGATGTGTCCATGGTGCCTGCGTTCCCCGTCAACTGGGGATACAGGTGGCATCTAGGGTATGAGGCGGGCACGTTTCCACCGCCGCCGCGGCGGGCATCGGCCCATTCTCGGCTGTGCTTCCCTGATGGGAGGGACGGCAATGGTGGCGGGAACAGGGGTGGCGGACAAGGAAGCAGGAGAGGACACGGCAACGGTGGAGGGGGGCAGACAAGATGGGTGCGGCGGTCCGGTGCTGACAGCATCGGTCGGCAGCAGAAGCAGACGCCGGCGGCCGGAGCACGGGATCGGTATCACCGCCAGCTGGCCCAGATCGTGGTCAGCCCTTTGGTCGCAGAGGAGCAGCAGGACGCACCGGTTCAGCCAATGGGAAACAGCCAAGAGCCGCAAGAGTAGACTGTGGTCGTCGATCCTTTGGGCGCAGAGAAGCAGCAGCAAGCAGCGGTCCATTCAATGGGAAGTCCAAGACATCAGAAGACAGGGACAGTGGCATGCATGCCAAGTCTGATCGATGTGGACCAGCAGCCGGGTCAACTGAACCCAGAAAGGAATGAAGCAGAGAGGTTGGAATACGAACTGGCCCGCGTGCACGCCTGGGCAGGGCAAGTTTGGCCAGGGTGGGGCACGCTTGCAGAAGACGTGGCAGATGCAGAGAGGATAGGCACCGATGTGCCTCTGGCTGGTGAAGGCGGGAAGATTTTGAACGAGATTTGCCCGGCTGGTGAAGCTGCTCTGGAGGAATTTGGGTGAAGCGAGGAGATGGTCTTTGGGCCGCATTCCCCTCGGACACCCCCAGCACAGCTGCTCACTAGCCTAGTTGCTTTGGATGGGCCAGTTGTTGAGGATGCGTCGGATGACACTGACAATGAAGAGGTGGCGAAGGAAAAAGAAAACGAAGATCCTTTGGGCTGTTTCATTATGAGTGTTTCCAAGCCAACTGACAGCGCTCTGCTCCCACCGCCGCCACCGCATACCACCATTAGAGAAGCCAAGACTCAGAGCAAGAACAAGGGCGAAGAGGGAACCAAGAGAAGCGGCCGTCTCGCTGCCAAGCCAACGGCGGGATGGACGACAATGGAGAAGGTGAAGATGGTGCTGCTGAAGAAGAGTGGGATGGTGCCGGAAGATGTCACCCCCAAAGCGGTGGATCTGCAGAAATTCAGCAACGTCTACTCCAACCCACTGACGGAGAACTTCATGGGAGCGGTAACTGCGCTGGTACGCACGACAGATGTAGCTGCTGGGGGCAAGAGGAAGGCGGCCGGAGTGGGCGCCGCAGCTTAAGCCACTTGGGTGGCTTCGTTTCAACAGAGTGTGTGTCTTCCACTGTTTCCCCATGTATCGTCCCCCTTCTTCCTCTGTTCGTGTGAGTGTTAGCTCAGTTGTCGAGCTTGCCGTGTTAGTGTGGAATGTGAGAGGTGCCAACAACCCGGCCAAGCGTCGGGCGTTGTTCTCTGACAAGAACTGTAACATCGTGTGTTTGCAAGAGACGAAGATTGATGCGATGACTCGTGATCTAATATTGCAGATGCTCGGACCCAGATTCGGTGATAATTTCATTAGCTTGCCAGCAGAGGGGTCGTGTGGAGGGATCCTCATTGCCTGCTCGAGTGATTTCAGCATCACTCTGGATCCGCAGGTGGTTGCATCTCGGTTTTCATTGACTGGAACCGTGCTGAACAGGACTGACAACACCTCTTGGGCCATTACTGGGGTATACGAACCTCAAGAGGATGATGAAAAGCTTGAGTTTCTGCAGGAGCTAAAGCAAATCAAACCAGTGGTGCAGGACAGGTGGATGCTTGTGGGAGATTTCAATTTGATCAGCAATGCAGTAGAGAAGAGTAATGCAAATATAAATCTAAGGATGATGGGCAAATTCAAATCTGTGATCGAAGAGCTTGAGCTTATTGATTATCCTTTGGTTGGCAAAAAATTCACGTGGTCGAATGAGAGGGAAGTTGCCACTCAAACTATAATTGACAGGATCCTTGTCTCCAAGGAGTGGGAGTTGCATTTCCCTCAGTTTCAGTTAACTCCAGCTTCTTCCAATGTCTCGGATCACTGCCCACTGATGCTGAATAAGATGGACCAAAAACAATATTCCAAGTTCAGATTTGAAGCACATTGGCTCCTTCAAGAAGATTTTATGCTAGTAGTTCAACAAGCCTGGGAGAAACCAGGGAGATCAAAGGATGCTATCAGAGTACTGCATACAAAACTCTGCCGAACCGCAAAAGCATTGAAAAAATGGAACAAAGAGAAGGTCAAGTGTTCAAAATTTGTGTCAATGGTGGCAGATGAGGTGATTTTTGGGTTGGATGTGGCGCAGGAGGAAAGGATTTTGACCACAGCAGAGAGAGAGCTTAGAACATGTCTCAAGAACAAGCTCCTAGGCTTTGCGGCAATTGACAGAATGAAATGGAAGCAACGATCTAGGATTACTTGGATCAAACATGGAGATGCCAATACAAAAAAAATTCACCTAAGGGCAAGCGGTAGAAGAAGGAAAAACCATATCCCCACTCTTCTAGGACCGGATGGACCGGTATCAGTGCATGAAGAGAAGGCTCAAATCCTTTTGCAACACTTCTCTAACCTGATGGGTACTCGGCAGCCAGCCACTGCAGACCTAAACTGGGATGCTCTAAATCTTCCGAGCGTGGATTTGGGACAGCTTGAGCTGCCTTTCTCCTAAACTGAGCTAAAGTTGGCAATTGATGGCATGCATGGGGAGAAGGCCCCAGGGCCTGACGGATTCATTGGGAATTTCTACAAGAAATGCTGGCAAATAATCTCCACTGACTTGCTTGCAGCGATGAACCAGATGCATTTGCTGAAGGGAAAACACTGGAATTTGTTACACACGGCCTCCATTGTCCTCCTGCCAAAGAAGAATGAAGCTGTCGGCGCCAAGGACTACATGCCTGTTAGCTTGATGCATAGCGCTGCCAAGATTTCGTGCAAGTTGTTGGCAAACAGATTGGCCCCTCAACTGAACAAGCTTGTGTCCACCTGTCAAAGTGCTTTCATCAGGATAATTTTTTATATGTGAGGAATGTAATCAGAGATGCAAATAAGAAAAAGATCCCACTCCTGTTCCTCAAGATGGACATTGCAAAAGCTTTTGATTCCCTGGATTGGGGCTTCTTGATCAAGGAGATGACTGCCCTGGGTTTTGGACAACGATGGAGGAATATTGTAGATGGGGCAACCGTTTAATCACAGAAGAGGGTTGAGGCAAGGTGACCCTTTGTCACCTATGCTGTTCATTCTGGCCATGGAACCTTTGCACCGGTTATTGGAGTTGGCAACTCAGCAGAAGGTGATATCTGCCCTCAAAGTCAGGTCTGCTAGGATACGTACAAGCTTGTATGCAGATGACACGGCCTTGTTTGTTAACCCCATCAAGGAAGATATTTCAGATGTCAATCAAATTTTTAAGCTGTTTGCTGGAGACGCCTCTGGTTTGAGAACAAACGTGGGTAAATGTGTGGCATATCCAGTTGCTTGCAATGAGATAAATTTGAATCTGGTCATGCAAGATTTGGGGGTACCCTTGGCAGTTTTCCTTGTAAATACCTTGGACTTCCGCTGGGTTTTAGAAAACCTAAGAAAGTTGAGATCCAACCCCTTTTTGATAGAGCAATGGGAAGGTTGAAGGGGTGGAAAGGAAAATAGATGAGCAGAAAAGGGCGGCTGGCTCTAATAAATAGTGTGTTCACGACAACAGCTACCTATTTTCTCACAGTGTTCCCTGCTGAAAAATGGATGATCAAGCGTTTCAATAAAATCCGAAGAAATTTCTTGTGGACACCCGATGAAGAAGCCTCTGGAGGAAAATGCCTAGTAAGCTGGAGGAAAATCTGTGCACCTATTACTTATGGGGGTTTGGGAATAAAGGATATGGAGGCATTCAGCAGGGCCCTTCGGCTCAGATGGGAATGGTTTCGGTGGCAAGACAACTCCAGACCGTGGGCCGGAACTGAAACCCCTTGCACTGAAACTGACAAGCAGCTGTTTGATGCTTGCTCTTCAATTTCCCTAGGCGACGGGACTGTGGCAAGCTTCTGGTCGGACAAATGGTTAGATGGCATAGCCCCGAGGGTATTGGCACCACTTTGCTTTGCGCTAGCAAGAAGAAAAAATCTAACCGTCAAAGAGACGTTGACAGAGGAGAGATGGATGCGGGGACTGCAGCGTATGAACACTGAAGAGCAGCTCGAACAGTTCGTCGACCTTTGGGTGCGGCTGCAGGAAGTTGTCCTCACTGAGGACAGGGACACCATCACTTGGACAATCTCGGCAAATGGACAATATTCAGCGAAATCAGCTTATGCTATGCGATTCCTTGGAAGAATAAGGCAACCTGAACTTGAAGATGTCTGGAAAATAAGAGCTGAAGGGAAAGTAAAGTTTTATTTCTGGCTGGCGCTTCAGAACAGAAACTGGACCGCCGAGCGTTTGAGAGCTAGAGGCCTCCCCCATGACGACCGATGCTTTCTTTGTGATCAGATGTTTGAGACCGCCTCACACCTGGCGTTAGTCTGTCCCTATGCAAAGGAAGTTTGGGTTTATTTCAGCAATGAATACCCTAGAGCAGTGCAGATTGCTCCGAACCACCAAGACCTTGCAACATGGTGGGAAGCAGCTCGCCGTGGAAGGATCGACGAGCAGAAGAAGAAGGAAATTGCAATGGCAGTGTATGTCATTTGGCATATCTGGAAAGAAAGAGGAAGACGGATATTCGAGGCTGACGAGAAGCCAGCTGTGGTAGTCGCAGGACTAGTAAAGGCTGATTTAGAGTTATTGAGCCTTGCAACAGGAACGCCCGCTATTTCTGCTTAGGCTGTGTATGCACAAAGTGTTGTGTGAGTTGTATACACCTCGTTGAGGTTTTTGTTCCCTCTCCTTATAAGTCAATAAAAGCAGAGCTCCTGCTGTTCATGTTTAAAAAAAAAAGACTTAGGAATTAGAGTTATTATCCTAAATTGATTCTGCTCAAATTAGGATTCCATGTAAAAGATCATCAACGAGAAGCATCGAATCATTTTTATTATAGCCCAATTGATTTTGCCCGTTCCAGATCCAGCCTGCTGATGCCGCTCGCTGGCCATAGTTAGATAGCCCGTATATATACAGTATGCAATGCGTCCATGGCAACATGCCATCACCAGCTTTTTGTTTTTCCTATTTCAATTTATGGAGTAAAATATATACATTTTTAATGCTACAATATATACATTTTTTAACGGTACAATATACTCTAGACTCTAGTACATGTCCAGGCCAGCACTCTTCTTTTTGTACATTTTGCTTGTCACTTCAACCGGTACTGTACACGTACGTAGTAAATACGTAGCTTGGGGCTAGTAAGATTGATTCGGCCGATTCCGCCACTCTCCGTCTACCGTGCACGCAGAAACGTGATCAACCTGTGCTTACCTGTGGTTCGGCACGGCGAGCTCGTTGGAGTGACGACGACGCTGGGCGAGCTGCTGCTGCTGCGTGGCAGATCCAGATCCTACCGGATAACTGTACGGCGGCGGCGGCGGCGGCGGCGGCGGCGTGCCGTGTCCGTGGTGAGGGCAGGCGAACATCGCCGGGACAAACGGGAATGGCGAGAACATCACCGGCGCCGGCGCCAGTGCCTGCCCGCTCAAGACATCGCCTGCAGCTAGATTCATGCAGGACGGCGGCACCATGGTCGCCGCCGTTGGCATCGCGTACCCGCTAGCCGACAGCACCTGCGCAATGAAGAATCAGCAGCAGATCGACGTACGCAAATTAGTTGTCGAGATGCACGAAGATGTACCTCGAAGCTTCATACACGATCATGGAAAAATAAGTTGACTACATGCATGGGAATACTATTTTTATGTTATATAGAATCTTCTGGAAGACTGGAACTGTCAACTTTTGCTGAACTTTGAGAATAAAAATTTGCACGTCTTTGAGACTGCAGCCTTAAGTTTAGTGATGTGCAATTTATGATGACTGAATTTTCTTAGAATTAGGAAAAACACGCAAAGAAAAGTTGGTTAATTAATGCACATATCTAACCTGCAATTGGTGCTGGAGTGATTTCACGTACTGGATGACCTCCTCCAGCATCGAAGCCTTGTCTGTCTGATGAAAAACCATAGATTAATTTAACCTTTTCATGGCTGTTTCTTACTGACATGTTCTATTCTACAATATATTTGAACTATATATGTAATCATATGGCATGCAAGTGAAAAACAAATATACATATGAAACAATTTTACTTGACGTATTAAATAATCTTTTTCCACAACTGTACTTGTTAAGCGGCATATACTTGAACAAACATTATTTGCCAAAAAGTAGTGAAGATGTGTACATTCATGTGCTTATGTTTCGTAAGCAAGCTGAACCAATAGAACATAAAAAGCCGCAAAATCACCATCTAAGACAATTCCAAAGACCAATTTGGGTCAGTCTTATGACTTGCATGTTTTAGGAGATGTACTCCCTCTCCCCTCCTTGTTAAAAGGTCTATTACTTTTTTTTTAAAGTCAAACTTGACTATTTTTAATCAAGATTTAGAAAAAGCTACCAACATCTGAAATACTAAGAAAATAAAATATGAAAATATTTTCATGATGAATCTAATGCTTCTTATTTTGTATTGTAAATGCTAATAATTTCTTTTAAAAATTGATCAAAGATAGTCATGCATGTTTGACTTTCGAAATGGTAATAAATTCAGGTGATCCGTTGCGTCAAATTTACCTTGCTGCACCTGGGCATGAGTTGCTGCAAAGTCCTCATCTTGTCATTGATCTTGTCCCGCCGCCTCTGCGTGCATGCAAAAGGCATCAAACATACATGCAGCCGCCCACGCCTATATATCTGCATGCCTGCCTACGTACGTACCTGCTCCGCGGCCTTTCCGGAAGATCTTCTCCGGCCGCTGCTCCGCGGCCTTTCGTCGGCCGGCGTGCTGGTAGACGTTGCGCGGCGGTGCTCACTGGCGCTGCTGTCGGTGCCTACGATGCTTTCTCCCTCGGACTTGGTCGTCGTCGTCGTACTGGTGCCCCGCGGGTCAGAGGCCTCCTGCTCGAAGACCTGGCAGAGCCATGACGCCATCTCCGCCTCGCTCACGACCGCTCTCGCAGAGGAGTCGGCGGTGGCGGCATAGCACGTCGGAAGAGAAGGTGACGACGGCGAAGGAAGGAAATTCAGGAGGACTTTTCGTCGACGAAGGGCCCGTGCGGCAGTACGGAGCTCCCGGCGCCGGCATCGGCGTGGTGCAGAAGCTCGAGCAGCTCGTGGCTGCAAAGTTGGTCCATGAGCTGAGCACACTCCGCCCTGAACAATGCACAAAACCGAACTGCACTCACGTGAGGTAGTAGTCGTTAAGGGCGCGGTCGGGGCTGACCCCGGCGCTGGCGTAGGACAGGTACTCCGGTACCTCGCCGTCCATGTCGGCTCCCGGCTGTCTGGTGTCGAGAAGATGATCCACTTGGAAATGATCGGAAAAGAAAAGGTATTATATAGAATGGGGAGCTTGATCAACCTAGCTAGCTAGGGCAACTAATAACTAGGTCTAGGACGAGCGACAACAGCCGGTTTTGGCGGCGTGCGGCGGCAGTCGGCAGCGCATGCCAGGATCTGTGTGCAGGGCAAGGCGGTTTGCTGCTCGTCGATCGGCGGCAGCGGTATTTCATCATCGGCCCGGGAGTGCATGCATCGGCCCGGGAGTGCATGAATCGGTGGTCTGATTCGCCATCGTTTTGTCGACGCGCGCGAGGGGTTCGTGTGGAGGAGACGACGACGCGTGCGAGGCTTGGCAAGCCAGCTTCGGATCTGACACGTGTGTGCCTTCGTAACGATGTAAAGCGGACTCGTGCGCGTCCAGACGTGGTATGGGCTAAGCTCAGCCCGATCCACGGTCTTCGTCTCCATGAGCGCCAACGGCAAGTCTTTTCTGAATTTCCTGTGTGCACCGGGCGAAAGGGCCAGCAGCTTAGGCAGAACTCTCGAGGCAAGATGGCCTAAACTCATTATCCTGGCGACACTACACGCCTCCATTGGGGCAACTGCGAAATCTGGCCTTGAATCGCTTCTGCAGCTATCAACCACACTTTCCACCTAGGATTGCGGCTCCTCCTGGTAGCACTTATATCGGCTGAACCAACCTACACGAGGCCTCAATTCTGATTCGAGTAGGAGACGAGTCCGAATCCAAGAGCGACAAGGCCCGGCCGGGTAACACCGTCAGGGAGTTTTTGCAGTGGACACTTGGGAGATTGTTCCGACTTTGAATCCTACTGGTTCCTAGTAACTGCTACCCGAAGCTGTCAGATCCGAAGCTGTATCTTGTCACACGATACGTGTGAGTGACACGTGTGTGCCTTCGTAACGATGTAAAGCGGACTCGTGCGCGTCCAGACGTGGTATGGGCTAAGCTCAGCCCGATCCATCCACGCGACGACGGACTCTTGCCGGCCCATTCTGCTATGGTCAGACCAGGTATGATGGGAGAATTACACTAAAAAAAAGGTAAGATGGGAGAATGCTCGATACCGCTGAGGGTCCTTCTCGGGAAAAAACCTTACTTTTTTTGTTTCTAGGGTTAGTTGGGAGTTACTCTCGAAACACAAATCAGAGGGAGGATTGGGGTTTAGAGATCTTCATGGATTCAATCTAGCTATGCTTGCAAGGCAGGCGTGGAGGTTACTTATCAACCCCGAGTCATTCTGCGCAAGAGTGATGAAAGCTAAGTATTTTCCACAGGGCTCTATCCTAGAAGCTCAACCAATTAATGGCATGTCATATACTTGGAGGAGCATACTAAAAGGAGTGGAGTTGCTAAAGTATGGAGTGGTTTGGAGGGTGGGTGATGGCACGAGTATAAACATCTGGAATGACCCATGGTTGGACAGAGAGGGTGCTCAAAAACCGATCACTCCAAGAGGCCAATGTGTGCTAACTAAGGTCAGCGAGCTAATCGACCCAATTTGCGTGGTGAGAACTGACCGAGGCAGCAGATGAGGTTCTTTATCGAAAAAAAATATGAGGTTCTCTATTGGACAATCGGTTCTCATACACGAAGCTAGCTTCCGCGAAACCTGTCGCCGATACTTTTATTTCTCTCCGGATATGACAGTACCTTCCATGATTCTTCTCCTCAATTGCCGTAACCACCATGAGGCAATCACTGGCTATTCTGATCCGAGGAAGATGAAGGTCTTGAGCTAGGTTCAGGCCTTCTCTTACTGCCAGTGCTTCTAATACTTCAGGATCGGAGAAACCCTGAAAAACATCAAGCCAAGTTTTTGTTGGAATTTGACTAGTATTTGCTAGTGAATCTTAAACTCAAAGCCCAACTAAAATTCTCATTGGCCCATTATTGCATGGCTGTTGGTGGGACTAAATTTAGTTCCACGTTGCTATATTGGAGAGAGTTGCACCAACTTATAAGGTGAGCTTTTCTACCACTGGTATGAGCAAGACAATAGGAGAGCCTCCCGCACACTCCTCCTCCGCAGTTCGCCGGGTTTCGGGAATGAGCCGAGCCGAGGATTAAGCTATGCATCTTGTTTATATTTTTACTATTTGGGGAAATTAATAAGTCATATTTATCATTAACGGACACGTTAATTGCTCGGCCGTTTCCGATTCCTTTGCATCGTACCAGTGACCGTATTGAGCCACTTAACCAACTTTGATGAGCGTATTTAGGGTATTTCGAAGTCTAGTGATGACCAAAGTGAGATACCGATCGAGTCGACTTCAATGACGTGGATGAATTTTCTATAAAGAAAAATAAGGTAGGTGCTCATTTCTAGGATGGAGTACATGGAGCAATGGATACGCATCATGTACCCTTAGCAAGTGTAATGTTCATCAGTGGTCGTCTGTCTTCTTTGTAACCGACTAACCGTATGTCCTACACTTCTACTGTCTTTCTCTGATGTGGTTAGCTGCTGGAGCATGCACGTCAGGTTATATAGTTTGGTGGATGTTATCAAGTATATATCAGATGTCAGAGGGTTCCTGATTCTTTTGTCAATACATATCAAAAAATGCTTATGAGAAGTTGATTTTGTTTTTGAGAGGATTGTAGCGTGGTGTACCGCTGTTCTTGAGAGCATTACCAGATTTCCAGTATGACTGAGCATTGCTGTGTTCTCATTGGCTTTCTGTCATCCAGCCCAAACCTCGGGCATGCTCGCACTGCTAGATGCAACGTTCTCAGTTAAGCGTGTCATCAAATACAATCAACCCGGAGCAACGCATAGACATATTTGTTAGTATAGCTTAATGAAAAAATATTACATGTACCAACATAGCATAAAAGCTCAAAAGCTTTACAAATAGAATCCTAGAGATGTAAGGTCGTATTGTTCAAAGAAAACCACACAACAAAACCTTGAAAAACCGGGCTGATCAAATTAACTAGTTCTGCTAAGTTTGTGTTGTATCTGCTCTCTGGATTAGCCATCTGGAATGTTTTAATTTTAGTGCTCATCAATGCTATCCGACGAATTCACAATCTCCTCTTCCCTCTCTCCTTGTGGTGCTTCCGCTGCTGCTCCGTGGAGATGGAGCACTGCCCCTCTGGCGGAGAAGCAGAGGTTGCCGGCGCCGGCACCATCACCGGTAGCGCCGACGATGCTGCTGCTGGCATCATCACCGGGTGGTAGTGCGCGCACGGGATCATGGCTCCGTACGGTACCATCGGAACCACTGTTCCTGGCCGGACTTGTCCTCTCGCGGCCGCCGGTATCGGCCTCATGTTCATTGACTGGACTTGCTGCTGCAGCGACTTCATGTACGGGATCGTCTGCTCCAGTGTCGATGCTTGGTTAGACTGTGCGGAGATTAAGATTCAGAGCGAGGTAGCAGGCAGAAAATACACTTATGACCAGATTAAAATCTGTATGTAGAGAAAAGTACTCGTATAAATCCATCGCCAAAATTCGATTATGAGCCAGCGACCGATGGGTCACCGTTTCACTGAGCTGACCTTGTCGCATCCTGGGACGAGCTGCTGCAGTGTCCTGAGCCTGTCACTGATCTTGCACCGTCGCCTCTGACACAGACATTTATGCATGCATGCAAATTGTCATGACATGCACGATAGGCGCATGGGAATTAAAAAATGTGATGGTAGGATCAACTGAGCAAGCAGTACCTTCTCTGTAATGTTGTGTTCCTGAGTAGTGAGACATTAGCCAGAGACCAGAGGAAAGTCCCCACCCACTGCTTTGCCTTGAGAGTCGACCTCCGCTTCCGCCTTCCGTCCCCGGTTCGCTCCCCTCTCCTCTCCGGCGGCGTTGCCGGCCGACATGGACGAGGATGCGCAGCGCGGGCTGTAAATATTAGCTGTAGGTTTTGCTTCGGTTGCAGCTTGCCCCCACGTGGCGACTTGGAGTAGAGTGCTAGATCCCATCGGCCGGATCTGGTGCGTGCTCGCCCTGGTGTTCATCGCTGTGCATCTCTGGTGGCAGGAGCTGCTGCAAGCGGTGGAGCTGAGGCGAGAGATCTCTGCAAATAAGGCCGTCTTCCCTATCTTTTCGAGCTTGTCCGCTCTGGTGCTATGGTGTTGCGTTGGACGGTGGCGGCTCAGTACCTCTGCCGTACTTCCGAGGAGGAAGAAGGTTAGTTGGTGCTGTGTTGCGGCTCGTTTCAATAAGCACTGTCTATGTCATGGTGGAGCTCCTGGATTTGGTGTCTCTACTCTTCTACGCCGCAAAGGTAGCGGGAAGGAGGGCGGATGGATTAGATCTGCTGCTCCATGGGGAGATCTTCAGGCTGCTAATTGCGGAGTTCATCAATGGCGGCGAACTTGCGCCGCCTTTATTTCTGGCCGGCGTGGCCACTCCGTGCTGTGGTGCTTCACGCACCATGGTGTCATCAACCTCCAGGCCGGCGTGCCGCTAAGGAGGCCCATCATCAGCTCTGCGGCGTCGCCCAACGTCGCACCGTCTCCAAGTGGTGTTGTCCCCGGCGATGGCACGGACGGCCGCTGTGTCGAGCTGCTCTTCTTCCTCGGTGGAGAAGGACCTAATTGCGTTCCTAAAATTTTAGTTGAGGTCCTATTTGTAAAGTCCAGGGACTTGGTTGTAATTTGCTTTTACTTTGAGGTCCTTGTTGTAATTTGTAATCCCACCGTTTAAATGCAGTCTGGACCCTTCGGGGTCCTTCCCCTTGTTCAAAAAAAAAAGAGTAGTGAGACGACCTTGTTGCCCTGCTTGAACCTCCTGATGTTGTCTTCCTCCTCCCGCTGGAGTCACTCTTCGTGTTTGTGTTCTGACTGAGTAAAGTAAGACTTAGGAATAGTACTAAATTAGGCAATAACAGTATCTTCATTTTCCAATGACCACGTAATTGACAAAGCGCAAGGGAAAAGTATACTGCGAAAATGAGTCTATGAGAGGAGGTTGGTAATAAAGAACCATGACTTGCTTGGAAACGGGACAAGTTCATACTTGAGATGGTAATAAAACATGTGGATGTTACAAGAAAAGAAGCTTACCAATCTAGGAAAAATATATTTGCATATGGTACCACTTATGCATGGTTTCGAAAGTCATACACAAATAACATGATGAATGTATGACATGCTATAACATGTGAAACTACAAAGTTTTTTCAAACATACGATCGTGCTCTCTTCAAATTTTATATGAAATTCTTCAAAGAAGAAAAAGGCATAAATATAAAGAAGATCTTCTTGTTTATTTTATGTGAGTTGCCAACAAAAGGCTATGTTTTAAACTAAATTCATAAGTTGCATGAGCTCTTAATTACATTGGCACCGGACACTAGTGGAAACAGGACCTTTGGTCGAGGGCCGATATTGGCTCTAGTCCTGGGTGGCTTATGACCCGGTACTAGAGGGGGGAACTAGTACCGGGCCGGCTGCTCGGACGCTGCGCAGGTCGGGTCCAGGGTCGTAGGGCACCTCTAGTTCCGGGCCGTGATACAGCCCGGGACCGAGGCTGTCAGCGGCAGGTGTGGACAGGAGGCTGGACCTTTCGTCCCCAGTCGTGGTACAGCCCGGTACTAGAGGTCCGGCTATATCATCTCCCACCCCGGCCGGCCACCATTTTTGAACTATCAAGGTCATCTCCATTGTTTCCTCTCACAAGCTCAAGTGTAGCCCATTTCTTTCCAAGATTTGTGGAGATAGACGGCACCCATCTCTCCAAGGGTTAGAAACACTTAATCCTTTCACCCGGAGGCCAATTTTTAGCCATTTCCAACAAGTTTAGCTCATTTCATTTTGGTAGTGCCCCTTAGGTGTTTGATGAAATGCCTAAGCAAGGGTAGTTCATTTTTTATGTATTTCGAGCTCAAATTAATTTATGATTTTTTGATTTTAGTGTCGTCTTGGTCCTCACCGCCGTCGATAGCCCCCGACGTCCCGTGACCGGCACCTACTCGGTGAGCCTTCTTTTTTATTTTAAAAAATCTTTGTTGTATGATTTTTTCCACATAATAATTATTATTTTTGTATAAGTTGTATAATTGTTTGTAATATATCTAGTGACATGGTTTTCACAAACACCCCCACCGGCTCTCGCCCGCTCAATTATTCGGATGTGGTATGACTGTTAATAACTATAAATTTGTTTCGTTTCGTGTTTATGACAATCATGCGGACCAACTTTGACATAAATATATATTTGTCTAGGAGGTAGTTGAATCGGAAATTCCAGTGGACCCTATTGTTGAATATTTTGTGAAAGAAAACGATGATTTGAAAGCTAAATTAAAAATAAGTGAAGATCTCCGCAAAGAAGAGAAGAAGGAATTGGAGGTTAAGCTTGTAAACATTATCGATGAACACCAGTTCAAGCTTGCCGACATCGTCGATGCTTACGAGATCAAGTTGGATGGGATGCGCTCGAAGCTTACCGACGTCGTCGCTGTTCACGAGATGAAGATGGATGCAATGTGCTTGAAACTTAGAAAGATTAGAAAATATGCCATTAGTCAAGAGGCTTGGTATCATTATGTTGTTGGTTCAATAGTTACCTTAGTTGCGATTCTGATCGCATTTGTTGTTGGATTTAAATTCTTTAGATAGTTGTATTCTTGTTTCAATTAATTTATGTTTTATGAGAACTATGTATTACATTTGGTCACTACTATACTTTGATTTTAATGTGATGAACTTGTATTAATGAATATGGTATGTTTCCTATTATGTCGGTTTATCGTAATGGGTTTTAGCGGTGATTTGCAGATGAGTCATCCATGGATGTACGCTGACCGACGCTCTAAAGAGTACATGGATGGCGTGCAATCTTTTCTCAAAGTGGCTAAGGATAACAAGGGGCCGAAAAGTTTTATGTGTTGTCCGTGCAGGAAATGTCAGAATGAGAAGGATTACCCTAACACAGACAGAATTCACCTCCACCTGATAACTGAAGGTTTCATGCCCGCCTATAATTGTTGGACCAAGCACGAAGAAAAAGGGGTTATGATGGAAGATAACGAAGAAGAAGAGAACGATGACAACGACATGTACCCTGAATACGTTGGTAACCCAACAGGGGAAGCTGATGATGAAGAGGTACCAGATGATCCCATCATACATGATGATTTACGTGGAGTCATCGTTGATGCACATACCCTAGCAGAAACTACACTTGAGAAATTGAAGTTGGAGCGCATGTTAGAGGATCACAAAACAAAGTTGTACCCAACTTGCGAAGATGGCAACACAAAGCTCGGTACCATACTGGAATTATTGCAATGGAAGGCAGCGAATGGTTTATCTGGCAAAGGATTTGGGAGTTTACTGAAAATAGTGAAGGACAAGCTTCCGGCTGGTAACGAATTGCCCGAGACTGCGTATGAAGCAAAGAAGATTATCTGCCCTCTAGGATTAGATGTGCAGAAGATACATGCATGCATTAATGACTGCATCCTCTACCGCGGTGAGAAGTATGAGAATTTGAATGAATGCCCGGTATGCGGTGCATTGCGGTATAAGATCAAGCAGATGACCCTGGCGATGTTGAGGGCATGCCCGCCAGGAAGAAGGTTCCTGCCAAGGTTATGTGGTACGCTCCTATAATACCACGGTTGAAACGTTTGTTCAGAAACAAAGAGCATGCCAAGTTGTTGCGATGGCACAAAGAAGACCGCAAGAGCGACGAGATGTTGAGACACCCGGCTGATGGGTCACAGTGGAGAAAAATCGATACAGAGTACAAGGAATTTGCACGTGACCCAAGGAACTTAAGGTTTGGTCTTAGCACGGATGGCTTTAATCCTTTTGGGGAGCAGAGTAGCAGTCATAGCACCTGGCCTGTGACTCTATGTATCTATAACCTTCCTCCTTGGTTGTGCATGAAGCGGAAGTTCATTATGATGCCAGTGCTCATCCAAGGCCCGAAGCACACGTACCCTATATATAGCCCCCTCCTCAGACAGGTTACTCACACACAAAACATTCCAGCGTCACTCGGAGAGGCATCTTTGGGCAACCAGCGGCAAGACGTCTCTGATGACCTGCGACAGTTCCAAACGGTTGCAGATCATCAGAGATGTGTTGCCGGACGGTTGTAGATCATCAGAGACGTCTTGCCGCTGCTTAGATCGAAGTGACGCTCAAACACAAAACATTCCAGCGTCACTCGGAAAGGCATCTTTGGGCAACCAGCGGCAAGACGTCTCTGATGACCTGCGACCGTTCCAAACGGTTGCAGATCATCAGAGATGTTTTGCGGCCGGTTGCAGATCATCAGAGACGTCTTACCGCTGCTTGGATCGAAGTGGCGCTCAAACACAAAACATTCGGGTTCCCTAGCTATAACCCATTTCTTCTAGGTGGAAACTCTCATTTCGTGTATTAACCCATTTCTTCTAGGTGGAAACTCTCATTTCATGAAGAAAGGGTCTCACAAAATGAAAAAGCGAAGACTAAATAGGGATGTTGTTCATGATGTGTAATAATTTATTAAACTTTTATATAATTTATAGTCTGGAGGACAAGACAGACATGTCAATGAAATCAAGCGTATGGCGGAATGTAGTACTTGATTTATAAATTTTTGAATTGATTTTAAATTAAGCGTATGTAGTACTCCCTCCGATCCATATTAGTGGGCATAGATTTGTCTAAATTCATATGTATCTAGTTAAGTATTTAGACTAAATACATGTGTATCTAGACAAAGTTGTGCCCACTAATATGGATCGGAGGTAGTACTTAATTTAAAACCAAGCGCATGTGATACTTCATTTTAAACCAAAACAGAAAACAGGAAATTGAAAGCAATTTTTACTTAATTTAGACAAGTAAATCAAAAGATATAAAAAAAGTAAGAAACCAGAAAATTAAAAAAAATTAACCTCTAGTACCGGGCCGTGCGACCACCCGGTACTACAGGTCCACTGGGCTTGGCGCGCAAATTTTCGCGGCCCTGAGGGACCTCTAGTACCGGGTGGTAACACGGCCCGGTACTAGAGGGTCTCTAGTACCGGGTGGAGCCACGGCCCGGTACTAGAGGCCTTTTTGGCGCTACTTCTAGTGGCTCGGGCCGAAAATTTGCCCAAGTCCAGCAAATCGACGCTCCGCCTCCGGGCTCCAGACGATGCCGCCCCCTGCGCCGCTAGGCTGCCGGATTTCGTTCCCGAGCCGCTGCCGCCCTCACCGTGGGTCGCCGTCCTGCTCCTGCTCCGGGCGCGGCCGTCCCCGCTCTTCCCCCGAGCAAGGTCGTCGTCCCCAAGCAAGCAAAGCTCGCCCCCCACCCACGCGGTGAGCTCGTCCCCCCGACCAACTACTCTCTCCCTCTCTCAGATCTAGCGCGCGGCGGCGGCGGACCCTAACTACGGGGCCGGCGCCGGAGTTGGCAAACAAGAACAAATTTTTAGGGCCTAAAGGGGCCGATTTCATTATATAGTTATAGGCCACAACCGGCCGATTACATTTGCGGGGGGGGGGGGGGGGAGGCCATTGATAAGGCCATTACATTGGGGTGGGGGGTGGGGGGAGGGTCGCCGGTGCCGGTGCCACCTAGTCGTCGAGGACGATCCATGGCGGCGGGGTCCAGAGATGCTCCGGTGGCGCCTGCTGCTGCGGTGGCGCCTGCTGCTCCGGTGGCGCCTGGTGTTCCGGTGGCGCCTGCTGCTGCGGTGGCGCCTCCTGCTCCTGCTCCGGTGGCACCTCCCAGCTCCCGCCGGTAAAGACCCAGGACTGGCCAACGAGGCCGGTAGGCAGAGGAGGCGGCGGCGGAAGGTCCTGCTCCTGCTCCTGCTCGCGTTCCATTGCATAGTGCCACGGCTCGACCTCGTCCGGGTCGTACTCCTGCTGCTGCATTGGCGGCGGCGGCGGCAGCAGGGCCGCGGTCCTCACCTTCTCCCACCTCTTGATCTCGTCCTCGACGAGGGTGCGGTTGGAGGCCTCGTAGGCGGCCTGCATCTCCGGGTCGTCGTCGTCCTCGGGGACCTCCTCGTCGAACCACAGCGGGTCGGGCAGCGCTGGGTAGGCGGATTGGACGGCGCGGGGCGCCGGGGCGAAGTAGGAGTGGCGGTGGTCCTCGTGCTCGTCCTTGAGCCACTGCTCCCAGTGAGGGTAGTCCGCCGCGTAGACAGGGTCGTTCTGGAGCGCCGGAGGGAGGAGGCGGCGCCGGCGCGCGATCTCCCTGTCCAGTTGCCTCCCAGGGAGCGGGACCTCCGGCACCGGAATCCTCTGCGGGTTCAGGTGCCAGCCCTCGGGGAGGTGGACGTCGTGCCACTCCAGCGTGGCGGCGTTGTCCCAGTGCCATTGGCACTCTGGCTCCGGCACGTAGCGCCGGCGTCGGATCCTCCTCCCTCCAGCGGTGGTGGTGGAGGTTCGTGGCGGCGCGTCGGGTGCGTGGGCGACCCGCACTGGTGGCGCGGTCCTCCACACGCCCACGGGAACGACGCCCAAGGCCGCCGGCGGGGGAGGCGGTGGAGAAGCGCGGCGACGGTTGGAGGACTCGCCGGTCTCGTTCTTCGGGGACTTCCCGAACCAGCGCGACATGGCGGCGAGGGCACTGGACGGGCGGAGGGGAACTGTCGGGCCGAGGGGAACCGTGGGGGCGGAGCGGAGTGGAGTGTCCACATCCGCACGGGCGCGTCCCTTTTTAAAGACCAGAACCGTCGGGAGGGGAACCGTCGGGTGGGCCAGCACCCGAGTCGCTGGCAAGTGGGCCAGGAGCATTGACTCCGGGTGGGCGGGGGTTGTTCGTGCTCCGCATTGACCACGGGGCCGGGGTGAAGGCGAGGCGGCCGGGTGGGAACACGAGGCGGGGCGGGAACACGAGGCAGGGCGGCGGGTGGGCCAGCATTGACCACGCGTGGCCAGTGGGCGGTCACACATGGCGGTGGGGCGGGTAGGCGCTGGCAGGTGGGTCAGGGATGACCACGGTGGCCACCTTTGACCAGGTTCTGGCCCAAATTTGGGCTGGGCTGGGATTGGGACAGCAGCCAAAGTTTTTTTTTGATTTTTTTTTCTTTAGATGCAATATTAAATTGTTTTTGCTGCATATTTGTATATTGAATTATTGTACTAATGCTATTATTGTTTTATCTTTTTTTTTTGTATTAGTTAAACAATGGATATCGATGCTCCCTTCGCAACGAGAGAAGGGGAAGAAGAGCTATTTTCCTACATTTGTGAACCCGGTGAATTTCGGCATCCCGCAGAAGGAGCTGAAGGGGAAGAAGAGCTGAAGGAGTATGACATGGAAACAGGGGAGTTAATAATTGATGAAAGCAAAGTAGTCAACGGAGCCCAAAAAAAATTATTGAATTAATTGCCAAGTCTAAAGAGGGAAAGTTTATTTCCGACAGAGAGAAGGACGAGCTGTCAGAGGCCCTCGGGACCAAAGAAAAAGGAGGATCAACACGAGGCTTAGGAGAAGTGCCGTGGATTGAAGGGTTTCCCGAGGACCGTGCCTCTTATAGAAGCCGATTGAGAGCAAAGAGGAGGAAGGAGCAGCAGGAATCAGACCGGTTGATGATCTTAGAAAGAAATCATGACCAGATGGTTGCTCTCTATAAGGAGCAGCAGAAGCAAATAGATCAAATGCGCGAGCAAGGGGCGCCAACTCTTCAGCTGGAACAAGCGAGTCAAGGCGGCCCATCGCATCGCAGAAGCAGCGTGGCTTCCTCGGTTATGGTCGGTGATGATGAGACAAGTTACCCCGTGGATTATATCACGGAGAAAACAACTTGTGAGCTGCATGTCCCAGTATTTAACTTATCCACGAAGGTGGCGGACGGCTATGCATTCTCCATTGACTCTACAGCATCGTGGCTTGGCAATGCCATTCCAGATGGATATGCTCGTGTCGGCGTGGATCAAGTTGTACAAGGATATGAATCACTGAACCTTGAGTTCCCAAGAGCTGATGATGAGTCGGTGCTAGGGGACGTCGTGGGTGGTCTAATTCTATGGCGGAAGAAATACATCAAGTTTGAAGGCTGGGCGCCAAGGCCACCATCGTCTCCGCCAATTCACGATTCACCACCTGATGACGATGAAGGGGACGACAACCATCAGTCGCCTCCGCATCAGTCGTCTCCGCCGCCGCGTGCGCCGACTCCACCGCCGCGTGAGCCGACTCCACTGCTGCGTCAGCCCACTCCGCCGCTGCATGAGCCACTCCACCGCCGCATGAGCCGACTCCGCCGCCGCATGAGCCGACTCCTGAGCCCCGACATAGGAAGGGCGCCACTTCGTCGTCCATGGGATTCGGGCGAGACCCCCGACGTTCGCCCCTCCCAAAAGTACCCAAAAGCCTTGACGACCTCAGAGCTTGCGACATGACTAAAGAGCAATTGGATGCGTGGGTGGATGCAGACACAAAAAGACAGCTTGCACGGAAAAAGCCCGAGGAAAAGCAAACATTTACTGCAAAGGAAAACAAGTGGGCTATTGGATTCATCACGGAACCATCGCAATATGAGAAAAATAAGCCAGATAACTATTTACGAGCTCTGAGTAAAAGTAGTAGCTCTCCCAAGACGAGAAGTAGTAGTGCCAGAGGGAAAAGAGACGTTGCCCAGCTCGGACAACAGGCAAACCAGTCGATAGCCCCGCTCGTAGTTATACCCAGTGGTCATGGCTCTGTGACGGACCTAATTCCTACTTTATCCTTGAAGAAGGACTTTGCTGCAGATGCTGGTATTACTCTTGCTCAACTGGACAACGAAAATCTCTTTCCGTCTGATGTAGATGATTCATGGAAATGGAAATGGGGGAGGTCCCTGCTGCGAGGTGATCAGATAAAGTGTCTACCGACATGTATGCGACAACTCCATAGTTGGTACATGAAAACCACAAAGCAATTTGATGAATTTTTGATCTGTGTGAAAGTTACAAAAAATCATTTCGCGGGTGAAGACATGTTCACAATTCAGCTCGAAGAACTCTGGTACTTATACAACCTTGACTCCCTCGACTTGGCTCTCGTCGGTGCCTACTGTCTGTAAGTGATTCAATTCATTTATTTCCAAAAAAGATAAAGTCTTTAGCTCTCAGCTCGTTCATTGCCATCGCTAATTATGCTCACTACGGTATTATGCAGAATGAAGAGTGATGAATGTGGTAGAAAGGGCATCTATGGCTTTGGGTTCGTTAACCCAGTACGAGTTAATGCAAGGACACTAAAAAACCACGTGAAGGACACGGAGAAGAACTTGCTAAATACCCTAATGAAGCAACATTTCAACACGGAGATAATGTTTCCTTACTTCTTCAGGTAAGAGAGTGTTACTCGCTTGTACAAATTAAGTGTAACTGATGAGTTACTGACGTGTATATAATCATGCGCAGCGATCATTACATTCTGCTAGTCATTGAAGTTGATAGATCAAGAGTTCAAGTCTACGACTCATTGGACTGGCCTAAGGATAGGTACCAAAGCATTCTAGATACGCTCCAAAGGTAATTTCAAACATTATCGCACTATATCAGTCTCTCTTATTGATTTCAGAGATATCAAGCAACTAATAACTCATTTATTCTTTTTTTTGCCGGCAGGGTTTGGAAACAATTCAAAGCGAGGACAAAGGGTTCAGGTTCATTTGAAGAACAGCTGACTTTTGTTCACCCACAGGTAGGTAGTACGGTCTAGCTAGGTTCGCGCATCTCTTTATTTATTGTTTTCAATACCACTATATGTTGACTATGATTTGATTGAATTCTATTCTCGTAAAGTGGATCGAGAGGCAACCACAGGGGACCAATTTCTGTGGATATTTCGTTTGCGAGTGGATTCGTCGTTCGGTCACTGAGCGGGACCCAAAGAAATTTTTAGACGTACGTGAACAATCATATTCATCAATTGATCTCCAGTGTCATTCATAATTTTTGATAGTCATGATTAATATTCGTATTGATCTCCTTCTTTTATAGGCAGAGCCATTGCGCGAGAGTATGCCACTAAAGAAGCGCTTTCAAGCACTAGCAGAGGAACTTGCGGGGTTTCTGCTCAGCGAAGTCATACCTACAAAAGGAAAATACAATGGAGAATAGCGGTGAAGTCCCGGTTATGATCTCCCGTGTAACCGAATAGACGGGCTCTAGTCCCGGTTATGATCTCCACACACGTGTAATCGAATAGACGGGCTCTAGTCCCGGTTATGAGCACCTCCATGTAACCGGATAGACGTGAACATATTTTTATTTATGAACATTTTGATATGTTATATGTAGTTTCTGTTTTTAATTAATTAAACGCATATTTTTTTGCACCATTTCAATATTAAATTGGGAGGAAAAACAAAAAATTACAGGCTGCCACGTGTGAGGTCCTTGGTCCCGGGTCGTATGACCAATCGGGACTAGAGGTCCTCCACCACGCCCGCGCCTCGGCGGCCACGTGGGAGCCTGTTGTTCCGGGTCGTAACGGACCCGGTACTAGAGGGGGGGCCTCTAGTGTCGCCTTGCTAGTCCCGGGTGGACACCCGGTACTAGAGGCCCTTACGACCCGGGACCAGTGGCCCTGTTTCCACTAGTGGGAAATATCCTCCGTTGTTGTAAGCTTGCCCTTGCTCTCGGTGGCCAACATCGACAGCTCGGGCACGTTCTTCACCTTGGCCGGTAGTTTCGTGTAGTCGCCGGTTTGTTCGTTCTGGCCACTCACGATCGGGTAGAGCCACGCCGCCATCATTTCATCGGAAGGTGGCGGCTCAAGGGACACACGTGGCAGCTCGGGTGGTGGCGGCTGCCCGGCGGTGCCTCCTTCCCACACTAACTTAAAGAGATCTTCACTGCAAGAGACGTACATATAATTGTTGATGGAGCATTGCGGAATCGATCAAATCTAGCTGTGGCTACATTTTGATCACATATATAATATGAACACCCCTCGACACTCGTCGGGTACCACCAGCAATGGTCTTCATCACCTGGATCATGGCCGACCATTGTTCAACGTGAGAAGAAGGTAAGGAAGTGGTTGTTTGTACGATCAGATGTGTGTGTGTGTGTGTGTTTAATCTATCAGAGGGCACAGTGCAAAGCCTTTATATAAGCGGCGAGATTACTAGACGACATTTCGGAGGCCACGCTGCGTGTGCTGATTGGGCCGGCCTGCATGGATGCGAGGGCGAGAGAGACGTGGAGTGTAGTATCGGCGGCGCTGGCGTTGAAATGTCCACGTACTTAGATCAGGGCAAGCAACCGACACAGAAGATGACCCATGCACCGTGAGCTAGTACAAGACAGCGTGGCTCTAGCAACAATTATTCCATGTAAATACGTCTAACTTGGTCCGTCTAGCACTCTAGCTAGGCACTCGATCAGCTGACATAACCATGGATGCATTTTTTTTTTTTTTTGAGATCGAGGGATTACAGATCAAGAACACAAAACTGGAAGTACAATCCTTAGGAAAATATGGAAAAACAAACCCGAACATGAGGATCCAACACCACTGACGCCGCCTCACCACGGTGACTGCCGACCGCGCGCTGCCGCCGAACTCCACGAGCCGGTGAACTGCAGCGAACCGCGGCCAGGAAGCCGCCGACGAAGCCGCCGTCTTCAGTCAACCGCCTGGGTCTCGGTGGAGCAGGAGGAGCTGGAAGACCACCAGAGCGCAGCCATCGCCTTGGATCAGCGCCGATGCCGTCGACGCCGAAGACGACCAGAAGGATCTGAAACCCGGCCTCCTGCACACCATCACGAGCCCCACCGCCGCCGGAGGGATCGACGGCAAGGAAGAAGGAAACCTGCAGCCCAAAGCCCGCCGGAGACGAAGCCATGGAGGGGAAGCCGCAGGACAGCACAAGCGCGACGGCGCCGCCCTTCCCGCCACGGCAGCGCCGCCCGCACCCCGATCTAGTCACCCGTAGCGCAGATCCGGAGATTCCCCGCCCTCCCGCCGCCGGAGCGGCCGGCGGAGGGTGAGGGATCCACCCGATACGCCGGCGGGAGCTGGGAGGGCCGGAGTCGCCTCCCGCTCGCCTCTGTCCACTGTAGAAAGGGGGAGGTTCCAGAAAAAGTGAGGTGTGATTCATATAGTACCATGGATGCATTTTGTGTGAACGCGACCGGCGTCGCCATGAACGTACGTAATGATTGTCGGGTAATCTTCCAATATATCTTCTACAGTACACAATAATACAACAAGTTTTTTGTGACTCGTTGTTTTGTGTTGTATCCTTTGCTGAGGTCTTATGTCTCAAGATCCCATCAATTTGTCGCTAGACAGGTACGCATTGTGTACAGTGGGGCGGGATACCTTGCTGCGATTGATAGCCAAGGTTTTGGTTCCCGAAATTAATTTTTTTCCCGAGGGGGCTCGGGATTCCCAGTTACCGTGGTAACCGAGAAACATTTTTGCGTAATTGTGGGGATTAAACTTGCACAGAGTCTAGAAACTTGTCTTAATTCTCAAAAAATATAAAGAGCCCAAAACTCGAACCCGAAACCTACAGAAGATCAAAGCAGGTAACTGCCACCGGGCTACACCATCAGAACTGTTTTACTATACGAGGATACAGTATATTTATCAGGTTTTGGAGTTCAAATTCAAAAAATCTCGGGATTTTTTGACCGGTAAGCACGTTTCCCGTGGGTGGTCGGGAAACTCGGTTACCGAGCGGTAACCAGAACCATGTTGATAGCCCATTTAACGTGCAGTGCATGCCGGTGCTGGCTACGATCGCGGGTACGTATCAGCTTGCTTGTGCCAACACGTAGGTAAATGTACCGGATTTTCCGTTATCATATCATATCATGTATTCCCTCTGTCCGGAAATAACTGTCGCGACCGACATTTTGCAAAACCCCCTCCATGTTTTCCTGACCGAACCCGCAGTCCCCGTGTCGGAGAGGTCGCTCACCGTCTCCTTTTCTCACTCTCTATCACCCGACGACTCGCCGCCGACGCGCTCTGCTCCTACTCGCCGACGCGCTCCGCTCTTCTCCCTCCCCTCCACCTTCGCTCGCTTCCCCAAGATCCCCTCAACCTTCAGTCGCGTCACGTCATCGTGCTCCCCTCCACCTACCCGCGGCTAACCTATGAAAAAGTTTGGAGCTTTTTCGGTCCAATCCGGCGACGAATCGCGGTATCTGGCGTACGATATTGTGTATAGGGGGGCGGGATACCTTGGTGCGATTGATAGCCCATTGAACGTGCAGTTCATGCCGGTGCTGGCTAGGATTGCGGGTACGTATCAGCTTGCTTGTGCCAACACGTAGGCAAATGTACCGGATTTTCCGTTATCATATCATATCATGTACGATATTTTATCGGCGAATCAGAAAAAATGTATTCACTATTACATTTGATTGCTATTGTAGATATACTAAGAAAGCACCCAATGTTCATGTGGTTGATCTATTGATATTGATTTTTTATCGTAAGTTAGCCACCATTACATTTGTATTTTCATATGATTGTGAGTTATGTGAACACATACCTAAATGATTTGAATATGTTAGCCACCATTACTGTGTTGTAGCATTATTATTCTGAAAGTTTTTTTTTTGCGAATGGGACTTGTATTACTCAAAAAATCAGGGATTACAATCTCTATCGCAAATGGTAGCTAGACATTCTGACCAGATGAATGCCAAGTTTTAGACAAATGTTTACCATAATTTGGTCAAAGATTAAAACTCTATATAAGTTTGACCAGACATATATAAGAAACATCAACATTTAACACATTTGGTGAATACACTATGAAAATATATTTTGTGAATTTTGTGAACATCGACCAAATATGAAGTGTACGAATAAGGAGACAGGCAGGCAGCGGGCAAGTGGCCGATAGCCGGCGCACAATGACGGCAATTTTGATGAATTTGACCCTTTTTTAAGATCATTTCACAAAATGGACCAAAATTCAAATCATTTCACGATCTGACCCTTTCTCACGGCGCTCGCCCCCGGGGCGCCATGCTCAACTGTACAACGCCTCAGTCCAAGGCATCGTCGATCGTGCCATGTCGGATTACCCGTGACCCAACTTGATAGTATGGCGCCCCGGACCAGCGCGTTCTGCCTACAACCACTGCGCCGTTAGCCGAGGCGCCGTGCTCTTTTTTTTTCTACGTGGATTTGGGTAACAGCGCAACCGAAGAAAAGAGGTCCACGTACATACTATGTACAAGTATTGTACTCTACCCTAGTGGTTTGTGTTGCGCTGCTTGATTTTGAGGTCCCGAGTTCGATTCCCTGGTCTTGCATTAATTTTTTTCCTCAAAATTGTTGTTGTTTTTTGTTTATTCAGTCAACCAACATATACAGTATGTTATATAAAAAATATTTTTTTTGTTGTTTTTTGTTTTTTCACATAAGTAAACAACGTTGCAAATTCTTATATATAAGCAAAAGCAACGACGTGAAATGTATGTATGTAACAATTAAAAGCAAAGTATATATATTGTGTGATTATATACAAGAATTTGCAACGTTGACTACTTATGTGAAAAATAAAAAGCAACAAATAAATTAATTTTATGTTTTGTATAACATCTTGTATATGTTCGTAGAGTAAAAACAAAAAACAACAAAAAAAAAATTTGTATATAAGGACACGCAGCGATGTGAAATGTGTGTATGTAACAAATAAAAGCAAAGCATATATACATACAAGAATTTGCAACGTTGCATACTTATGTGAAAAAAAAACAACAAAAAAATTATGTTTTGAACATAATACAATGAAATCAGACTTACTCCAGGTCCGCATAGGTTGATAATATCCTTCACCTAGATGGTGAGTTAAAATGACATCTCTCATCTTGGCCATTTGACCTGGATTATTCTCATTTAACAATCTTTTCTAACTAAAATGCCACCTAGTTGCTCATGTATGAGCAATTGTAATTTTTTGATCATCAAAAACCTCACATATTCATTAAAAAGTTTTTTAAGAGGCCAGAAGCACACCAAGTGTCATTCAAAAAAAAGTTGTTTGCAATCCAGAACCTACTTTTATCCAGCAAGCATAATCACTCTGTTTGAGTGATAATAAAGTTACAAGTTTGTGCTCAACATATATTTCTCTAGTTTTCACCACCATTTACACAAAATACTTGTACTCGTTTTATCTAAATCCTTGATAGACAAACCCCCTTTTCTTGGACGTACGCAAAAGTTTCAGTTTACACCAGTCATATTTTCTAACTGAACTAGCCCTTGCCAAAAGAATATTTTATTAAGTTAACCAAAGTATTATTCACAGTTTTAGGAAATCTATAGATAGATCCGTTCCAAAATATAATATGTTTTAGATATTTGAGATTAGATAGAGACTAAAATGGATGCGCAAACAAATTAAAATGCATTTAGATACATGCAATTCAGAAATATAACATCTTATATTGATATGGATGGTGCGCGCTAAGAGCATCTCCACCGGCGCGCCCAATAGTGCTCCCAATAGGCCTATTGGGCTTGCCGGCACCAAAACGTCCCCCAACGGCGAGCCCAATAGGCTCACCATGTCACCCATCGACTATTTTCAAGATTTTTTCCCTCCCAAAGAGAGTGAACCACCTTGTCACCCATCGACGCTTTTCAAGATTTTTTCCTCAATGGGTTTCCAATCATCTTTCACACGAAGTACATACCCACTAGCAGGCACCCCAGATATTTAGTGGGCCATCTTCCAGTTGCATAGTTAAAACATCAGCATACTCCTCCAACGTGATACCATCCTCTAAAGTCGACATAAGTTCACTTTTATCAAAGTTAGTTTTCACACCAGCCATTGTTTCGAGCAGATAGAGTATTATTTTTAACATTTATCGGCACTTCTAAATCATCACGAAATAAAACTATTGCGTCAGGTGAATAGTGCTCCTGAGAGGCGGAGGAAAAGGCGACTCGATCCCCTGCTCTGCCGACGGCCGGATCGCTGGTCGCCTCCCTCTCCGGCTGCCCTTGTGGCGCCGGACGGGTGGAGGGGCCGTCGATCTGTGCCTGAGGCTTGTATATAGTAGGGTTAGGGTTCCCATCGGCGCTGGCTGGGTGGTGGTGGCGGCGGCGATGTGGTGTCGGGTTGCCGGAGCTTCTTCCCCACTGCGGCGAGGCCCTCCGGGGTGGATCCGCGAAGCTGCTGGTGTTTGGTGCCCACAGATCCGTCGATCTGTTGGGAGTTGGTGCTCTGGGCGAGGTCACCGTGGCGTTGGTGGTGGCCTCTCCGTTGAGCTTTTGTTCCCCGTCCTCGTCTTCGCCGCGGTAAGGTGGTTCCTGGCCTTGCTGTGGAGGCGCTGGGGATGCGGTGGGAAGCGGGTGGCCGGCGCCGGTCTTCCTTTCCGCCTGTACAGGAGGTTCTTCACCAGGATACTGGAGTTCGTCGCCGTCTTCTTCCTCGCCTTGCTCTCTCCTTCTCTGGCCGGCCGTGGTGGCGAGGGGGGAAGGGCTGATCAAGGTGGGCTACCGGTGGCGCCTCCGGCAAGTCGAGCTCGTGCTCTGCGCAGGGTGTGGTGGCTGGATGGTGGTTGCGGCGAGGAGGCATCTTGGCCGTGTTCTTTCAAAGTTCTTCGGTCCCGTCGCTTGCGGCGGGCGGCTGATGCGGTCTTCTTCTCCATGAGTGAGGTGCGTCTCTCCCCGTGGGTGGTGGTGGTCTGGGTTCTTCATCTCCGGCTTCGGTGGGCGTTGAAGATCTTCTCCAGGCGCTGCGGTGGTTCAGCTTTGGCTTCTTCGGTCGTTGCTGTTGTGCAGTGTTCGTCGACTTGTACTGCTGCGTTTTTTCCAGTTCTTTCTCTTGTAATTTCTGTTGAATTCGCAGTGGTGTATCCTTTCAAAAAAAAAAAACTATTGCGTCAGATACATGCTGCATAATGAAAACACCTTTGGGCCGAGTTGTGGGTCCAAGCAACAAATTAAACCTCTCTCCTGAGCCACTCTACATATCATAACCAAACATTCCGCAAACAAATGGAATATAATAAAGGGGAAAGGGGATCACCTTGTCTCACACATTTTTTATTACCAATTTTTTTCCCAAACTTTCACATTCGAATTACCTCCTCTTACCACATTTTTATCCGTTCACAACAAGTGGATATATTGGAAAAAGAAATTACCAGTCCACCTCATCACAAACTTTCTCAAATTCAATCTTGAAAACCATCCCTTGTTGCCTTTTTATTTCAGATTCATGCAAAAAACACCTCATCCTTTATATTTATACCCTTAATAAGAACATTCAGACAAGTCAACCCAAGCTTATCGACAATAGGTTCAAATTGAATAGTATAGATAAAGTGTCATCATCGAGTTCCCCCGCGTCGTCCCGTCCGTGGCGACCCGGGGGCTCCAAACCCTAGCGCCGCCGGGCCGCAATCGCCGTTTACCTTCCGCCGCTGCCGCCGGCCTCGGCCGCGGTGGCGGCGGGCCCCGCTTCTCAAAAGGGGACGGGGGACCTCCGGCCACTGCGTTGGGCACGGCGGAGCTCGGACGCCGGGGCGGCGGCCCCGGACCTTTTCCATGGTGGCGGCGGCGACTTCTGCGGTTGCTAGGGCGGCGCAAGGTTGGGCCTGGAGGGGCTGCTCTATGCTGGCTCGTGGAGTCCGTGGTGGAGCTCTCCAAGGCGCGCGGGTGCGTTGGATCTCTACACGGACGACAACCTCCGATCTTCTCGGCAGGGAGGCAGCAGTTGGAGCAGGAGCTGGCAGCCGCGGATCCGGCCCGGCGCGGCCGGATTTGGCTCGCTGATTTGGGGTTGGTGCTGGCATCTTCGCTGACTCCGTGAGGTGTGGTTGGCAACGGCAACGCTGCTCAATCCTGTGTCCTGCAGGTCTGGTCCGATGGTGGTGGTCTGTGGTTTGCTGGTGTGGGCCTGATGCGACGGATGGAGTTGTGGGTGTGGATCCAGGTGAAAACCTCGCTTTCTTCAGTGCTGTGGCGCGAGGATCCTGCGGGCAGCCGCGCGGAGGCGCGCTTGGGGCATGGCAGCGCTGGTTGTAGGGCTGCAGCTCGGGACCGCGGGGGTGCTGTCTCCGGGTGAAAACCTTAGAGCCGGCTTGCGGGCTCGGATGATGGTGTTGTCTCTGCAGCACTCCCTCCTTGGAGGCGTTATCTTGGAGACCCTGAGTATGGTTTATGTTGCGGCGTGTGCTGGCGGTGTTGTGTTTTGGTGGTGTCGGTGCCGCCAGTTTGGGGCCGATGGTGGTCTGTTGTGCCTCTTTGGCAGGTCTTCGCGTGATCTTGGTCACTTGGTTTTGCTTGCCCAAGACCCTCCCATGGCGGCCGTGCAGTGTGGCGAGCTTCGGGCTCTTGGTGGCGTCTCGGTTCACCTTTGCTCAATGACGACGCAATTGATGCCTCCCCAACCTGCTTGTCGTCTCGTCTTCTCATGGCGGAGCTCCCAGTCAAGGTTCGTGCTAGGTGCTAGGCTTTGGCACTCGTTGATTGTGGATACTCTTGAGTTGTGCCGTGGGGTTCGATACGCACGCCGGTGCGGCGCTAGGCTCTTTGTTGAATCTTGGTATTGTGATCCGTCGACAACACCCCTCTTCTTCTTGTGCCTCTTGGTGGTTCTTGCCGCTCCCTCTCATCGTGCGTTTGTTTTTCCTTTATCTCTCCCCTTGTAATCCCCGTGTACTCTGGTTCTTTTGAACCCATCTTGTAGAGGTTGCAAAACCTCATAGGCAACTTTGATTGAAACAAAAAATTCAGGTGGGGACTTTGTCCCCCCCGGTGACCATCAAAAAAAAATTGAATAGTATAAGCTTTGGTAAAAATAATAAAGCAAAACATTCAAACATATTGGGTCCATACTTGTGAATCTTTTTAGCATCTTTATTAGACTTAGGAATTAGAGTTATTATCCTAAATTGATTCTGCTCAAATTAGGATTCCATGTAAAAGATCATCAACGAGAAGCATCGAATCATTTTTATTATAGCCCAATTGATTTTGCCCGTTCCAGATCCAGCCTGCTGATGCCGCTCGCTGGCCATAGTTAGGTAGCCCGTATATATACAGTATGCAATGCGTCCATGGCAACATGCCATCACCAGCTTTTTGTTTTTCCTATTTCAATTTATGGAGTACAATATATACATTTTTTAATGCTACAATATATACATTTTTAACGGTACAATATACTCTAGACTCTAGTACATGTCCAGGCCAGCACTCTTCTTTTTGTACATTTTGCTTGTCACTTCAACCGGTACTGTACACGTACGTAGTAAATACGTAGCTTGGGGCTAGTAAGATTGATTCGGCCGATTCCGCCACTCTCCGTCTACCGTGCACGCAGCACTACAGGAATCGCAATCTTTGCCGTGTTCCATGTGTAGCACGGCAAAGCCAAAAAAAAGCACGGCAAAGAGCACCACGGCAACGTTTGGGACGGCAAAATGGGCTTTGCCGTGTGAACTGCAGAAATGGCACGGCAAAGCCTTTGCCGTGTGCAAAATTGCACTGCACGGCACACAAAAGTAACTTGACGCCGCCGCGGCCGAGACGGCGCCGTGACAGTGGTCCCACTATAGCTTTGCCGTGTGTCCTGCACGCGGGACCCTCCCTTGAATTTTGCCGTGCGCCGTGCGTTTCCGTGTGCCTTGTTCTGCCGTGACTTCTTCTTTGCCGTGCGCGTCGCACGGCAAAGGCTTTGCCGTGGTGTAGCTTTGCCGTGTGCCCTTCTCTTTACCGTGTCTACTTCTTTGCCGTGCGCCACGGCGATGCCGTGAGACATGATTTGCCGTGCGCTTTCCTCAGATAAATGCACGGCAAAGGCACCGTTTGGTCCCAGGTTCGCAGCCTTTGCCGTGTGCATGCGCACGGCACAGACACCATTTGGTCCCAGGTGACACCCTTTGCCGTGTGCAGATACACGGCAAAGACACCATTTGGTCCCAGTGACACCCTTTGCCGTGTGCATGCACACGGCAAAGGCCCCTGCATATTTTTTTTAAACCTGTTTTCCCATTATTCCCAGCAATTCAAATACAAATATCACAAATATGTGCAAAGCCAACATCTGTGGCACAATAGCAACATATTTCAATGCATATAAACATCAAATACACAATACAATGATCTATTGCCATAAATAGATCACATACAAGATCCAACACCACAAATAGAGTGCATATGTCCATAATAAGGCCACAAATAGAGTGCATATGTCCATAATAAGTGCATACACAAGATCCATCAAGTGTTCCTACAAGTTCGCACAAGTTGCATATAGCAACATATAGAGTCCAAACCATATACATTGAGTCCAACCATACACATAGAGTTCACATGTAATCACCAAACGGCGAATAGCTCCTTCCTTCATGCACATCCTACCAAATAGAAATCAAAGACATGAGATTCATGTACAAGTCTAGAACTAAAAGCTCCAAAGTTTGACAAGTAAAGGAAAGATTCTTTAAATTTTGACAAGTAGAGAAACATCGCAATATACAAGGAATAAGGATCATGATCACAAGATAAACATAAAAATATATACAAGTGGCTCCCATGAGTTCTACTTCTATGGAAAAGATCATGTATTTTTGTATGGCTAAGTTTTTCTATGGCTAAGTTTTTCTATGGTTAAATTTCTATGACTAGGTTTTTCTATGACTAAGTTTCTCTAATGACTATGTGAAATTATACAAGTCACTAGAATGAGAGTAAACCTAGAAGAGTGAACGAGCGAGCGGGTTGCCGGATTGTCCCCCCGTAGGAGGCGTCTCCATGGTCTGGTCCTGATGCGATGGTCCACCGTGCTCCGCATTGTTGGATCCAGCCGAGGCTTGTAGCTACAAGATGGAAAATTGTGAGCCTAAGTCAATATGCACTAGACATGTGGTATTTCGAGATTGGCACCTAACACGCAAGACAACTTACCCATGCGGTGAAGTCAAAAGGAGGTGGACTAACAGTAGGAAGAGTGGCGCCACTCGGCAGAAGGGCCTGCAAATCAAGCATGAGCGGGTAAGCTGTATGGAATTAGGATTCGTCGTAGGTCCTATGAGCAAGAACTTACCGATAACTGGGACTCGCAGGCTGTCATCCTCTGTGTAAACCACCCCAATATCTGATTCTGTTGCATCATCTGCTGCTGCTGAGTCATGAGGGCCTCGGCCTGCTCCCTCTGTCTCCTCGCCTCCTCCAACTCGAGCTACGTTGTGTCATCGGAAGGTCATGGATATTGCCATGGAAAACATGGAATGAAGTGTGGATGACCAAGGAAGAAGAGCATACCTGGATCTTCTCAATGGCTCTAGACGACGCCGTCGGGCGGGACTGTATGGTAGAGGAGGAGCTCGAGGTGTCACGCCTAATCTCTCTCATAGACCGGACGGTCCTAGGATCGACGGCGCTATCACACATCCACAAGCGGCCACCCTTCCTGCCGCCTCCCATACGCATGGCAACCTCGGGGTCAAAGGGCTCGGTCTCAGGGTTCGACTTGCCATGTGATTCGGTGAACCCCAAACGGTACTCCTTGTCCTTGAGCTCGGCGTTATCGCTCACCCACGTCAGTGTCCCAGTCTCCTTGTCCTTCTTCTTACGATACTTGCTCCAGACCGCGAACAGAGAGGGCTCCGCGCCTAGCGCTTGTGCCTGCAAAAGAGAGCACGAAGATAGATCAAGAGGGTCGCATTTGCGGAATAAGGAACAGCATGATGAGCAAGGTTAGGAGAAAGCTTTTTCTCACCTCTTTCGCCTTGCAGACGCCGAGGGGGATGCTGCCTTGCGTGTGTGATCCACCTTCCATCTCGGCTCTCCTTAGCCTTCCTTCTTCCTTCCTCCTCTTGTACTCGGCGCTTGTCCACCAACGGACCATAGCACGGTAGACTCCCTCTCTGGCGTGACCTACGAACGGAGGAGGTACCTGCATACACAAAATACACATATTAGTGAAAGCCGTACGGAGGAGGGCACCGCATACAGAAAATACACATATTACCTGCAAGTACTGCCACGGCTCCATAAAGATACCTCGGGCTTGAGACTTATCCATCCCGAGCTTGCGCTTCTCGGCGTACCATCTACGGACGCAGCCCACACGCGCCTCGTAGATAGAGTCAGTGACTTGCTTCACAGCCGCCCTGCGAGATACGGCAATGCACTCCTCGCGGGTATACTCCGGGTCCATCCGAAAGTAAGTCTACAAGCAGGATGAACATAGGTTAAAAGTGGCAGTAAGTCTACAAGCACTGATTTAATCTCAGCTTCTATCTTTTTTTTTAACGGAGCCTGTGTCTGTTTGATTCGTTCGTCTCTCTAGTCACAAGACTAGGTGTATTTCATTCCTTTTTTTGTTTAACCAATCTAGCATATAGTTTTATTCATACGGTGTGACTCAAACAAACCTAGTTGTGAGATTAGCATCACTCAAGGTAGTACTAGATTGAGCACTACAGCCTGTAGGTTATTGTAGCCAAATGTGTGATCTAATTAAATACTTTAAACTTGTCCATTTCATCATATAAGCAGAAGTCGGTTACAGACTAATGCAAAGTTGGATCAGATCGCCTCAGATTTATATCACAATTTCGATTTTGGTATATTCTTGAACTTGAACTTGTGCCAGTGAGATTTGAGTACTTATGCCAGTTTTGTGTAATCCATATAAAGCTTCTATTAGATATGATTACTTAGACCAAGTGGAATTACCGGTTATTTACTAACCTGAAACTATTTATGTATTAGAAGCAATGGATAGATGAAGTTTGTGGAGCCTTCCAATTATAACATCCAGAAGCTGACTATGTACAGTCTATTCAAGAAGCACTTTCTTCATGTCTTATTGGAGATATTAGTTTGATCGAATAAGTAATCGAGACCAATGTGTAAGGATTATGGATATATTGTATAGCTCTGAATCATAAATACATTTCATCATTTTTTCCTTAAATTATGGGGAAATGCTGCTGAAAATTTCTGTATTTGCTTTTGAAGTTTCTGGACAGTACTTTGCACCTCAGTTTAACATACCATATGTGCCCAGAAATGGATCAAATTAGAACATTAGACTCATATTAGTGTTGTTGATATTCTGTAAAATTTTCAGATTTTTCTGAGAAGTTTGAATTTTCGGCCAAAATTTGACAAATTTCTGGACAGAACAGAAAATGTCAGTTTACCTATGCAAATCTGCCCAGAAATGGCTCAAATTAAAACAGTACACTCATTTTAGTGTTTATGATTTTCTGTAAATTTTTCAGATTTTTCTGAGAAGTTTGAATTTTTGCCAAAATTTGAATTTTTTGGCGCCCCAAACACCCAAAAGGGCTACCGAAATCTGAACCCAGGGTTACTATGGTCAATACTAAAGTACACACTGAAATACACATACTTGTTGAACCGTTACCTCTTAGTTGTACAGAATGGCATAGATGAAGGTATCAAAAATTTAGAGTGGCATTTCCTCAACTTCAGTTTTTGTAATGGCATATATGCAATGTGTGAATTGGAGAGTGGCCCGTGGGAAGACCGTGGGTGTTGATGTTCATGGAAAAGTTGAAGAAATATTCATTTTAGTTAGAAGTATATGACTACTTCAAGTACTCTTTTTGTTCGTGATACCTTTGCCCCCTTTCATATGGATGGTTACCGAAAGGTTGGTAGTCGAAGAAACTTACCCAGAACTCCGTGAGGACCCTCGCCTGGCAGTTCACGAGGAACTCGTGCTTCGTGCCCAAGGGATCTTTTGCACGCTTGTAGTGCCTCCAAAACCAAGCTATCTCCCAACGACCATTAGGCATTTTTACAGCCCCAGGCCAGTACTTTCTGATGAGGCATCCAAGGATGCTCGAGTAGGTGCGCACTTTTCTCCCCTCCTTATACAGAACGAACTGCACAACAGAAAGCCAAAAAGGGGTATTAGCAACAGATGATGAAAAGTTCATTATTACAATATCAAAAGCTGAAAGGTTGTGAAAAAAAAACCGTGTGCTCACCTTTTTCCTTCCGGTGTGAGCGTCACAATCCCACCCCTTTTCAGCCACCATTCCATAGTAGGTAGCATCGCCTGTCCCCGCTGGTATGGCTCCCTGGTCCCAGGCTCCCGAGGCATACCCGTGTACTCGGGCTCAACGTACTCGTCCAGTGCGTCCCAGACCCTCTTGTCCCCCTCCTCCTCCTCGAACTCGAAAACAGGCTCCGAGTCCTCCTCGTCGTACTCCCCCTCCCCGTCCTCCTCCGCCGAGTCCTCCTCGTCCTCCTCCGCCAACGAGTCCCCCTCCTCGTCCTCCTCCGCCGAGTCCTCCTCGTCCTCCTCCGCCGCCGAGTCAACGAGTGGGGGAGAAGGAGAAGGACTAGGTGATCGTCTACCCTTCCTCTTCGAAGTGGGTGCCCTCGAAGTGGGTGGAGGACTAGGTGGACGTCTACCCCCCTCCTCGAAGTGGATCCTGAAGCTCGCTGGTGGTCATCCTTCGAGATAATGCTCGAGGCAGCCCTAACTTTATTTGCGGCCTTCTTTGCTAAACCTGCTATTCATCCTCCTTTTCCTCCTGGCATGTTTGAATCACCTGCATTCACAATTAAAAAAGTATCTATTAGATAGAGTTATTAGAATAATTAGAATACAACATAGCATAGAGTAGTAAAGTAGAAAGTAATAATTAGAATACAACCTTGCATGATACAAAATGATGTAGATGAAAGAAGAAAGTAGCAAAGCAAATAATTAAAATACATACAGTTCTTACAAGACCATATCATAGAGTTCTTACAATGCAAATAATTAAAATACATAGAGTTCTACAAATCAGTATTACATAGAGGACGACTACGAATTTTAGAAGCCTGTTTCTTGATCATCGCGAACAACCAACGGGCCACAAGCTTCGTCATCGCTATCCGGCTCCCCCCAATAATCAGGCATGTAACCTACAGGCGGTTCCGTTGACTCATCGGTGTCAAGGCCTGCTTGGAACCTGGCAAGCAAAGTCAAGTCTTGTGCGTTCTCAACCTCCTCGACTACATCGTCTTCCTCCTCAACATCCTGCGCATCGTCTTCCTCCTCTACGACCATGTCATCATCAGTCGGCAAGTTGATAGTGAAATTCCCTGGGAGCCCTTCTTCCTGGAAAAACACGCCGTCATATGTCGAGGGGTCAAGGCGACGGTAATCTTCTTCGTCTGGCTTAGGCGGCCTGTTGTGTGTCGGCACCGTGATCACGACATCCCAGCCCTGCAGACGTTTCTTGGGGTTCTTGTAGGGGTACGGGAGATAGAATACTTGAAATGCCTGGGTAGCCAAAATATATACATCATCTCCCGTGTAAACGGAGCTTCGCTCAACTTCGACCCAGCCAATTTCAGGTTTCCATTTCACCCGATGCGGGTCGAACCAGTGACACTTGAATACAATGGGATCTAGGCCTTTGCCGAAACCATAAGGCAGCTCATATATCCCCTCGACTCTACCATAGTACTGGAGCTTATCTGAGCCTTCACACACGACCCCGCTATTTATTGTCTTCCGGTTGGCCCGGCGTTGTGTGTAATCATGGGTATGGAAGCGATACCCATTCACGTCATAAGCATCGAATGCATTGACGGGTGAGCTAAAGCCCTTGGCGATTTTTCTCAAGTCGGGATTCATCTCACTGTCAGTTTGTGCCTACAAGTTAGGTAGGAGAAGTTTAGTAGGAGAAGTAGTTGAATAATGTAGGCACTACGAGCAAAGTTATATAGAAAGGTACCAAATTCGAGAACCAGTTAATGAAACCATAACCACCACCATTTTCAAAGAGATCCTCGTCGTCTTGGTCCGTACGACTCCTGCTTAGCTTCCAATATTTTTTATTGAATCGTCTAATGGCAATGAAAAGAGGAAATGTTAGCCACAAGCTAACGATTGAATGTTTGTGAAAAAAAACTAAGGGGTGAGCACTTACTCGATGTATGGCTTCACTTCATTCATGCTTTTCAAGACATACGAGTGGATTAAGCCCCATTCAGGATTCGTTATCTTGTGTCCACGTGCGCCCTTTGACTCCAGGAGGTTTCATGTCCAAATCTGGCCTATCGCACCATATTTCCTGATCGAGTCTAGCCTTAACGTTATCCTTCGTCTTCTCGGTGTCCATGATTGTGCTCCAAAGGGCCTCGCCGATATTCTTTTCTGTGTGCATTACATCAATGTTATGCGGAAGCTCGAGGTCTTCAAAGTAAGGAAGCTTCCATAAGCATGGAATGTGGGTCCACTGGTGTGTCTCCCCGTATCCCACGAAACCATTCCCATCGGGGTTCGGCACAAGAGCCTCTAACTCGGCCTTGGTATCCTTGCCGGTCGGCAGATGTGGACGTGGAGTATGGACAGCCACGCCTTTCTTGAAGTTCTTTTTGTCCCTCCTATATTTATGATTGGTTTCAAGAAACTTTCTAGCTTCATCAAAGCAGGAATACTTGCCTCCATTCTTCAGCCAGAAGAAAGTCACAGCCTGCCTACACACCGGGCAAGGCCACTTCCCATGTGTACACCAGCCGCAGAACAACGCACGTGCCGGTAGGTCATGCAGTGATGTGTGGTACCAGACATACATATCGAAGTGCTTCTTTGATACGGCGTCGTATGTTCGGACCCCACGACCGTTCCACCCAACAAGCAAGTCATCCACTAGCGGCTCCAGGTACACGTTCATGTTCTTCCCCGGATATTTCGGTCCTGGTATTATCATCGACACAAACATGTTCTCGGATCTCATGACGACGCCAGGAGGGAGGTTCAGGGGAATCACAAACACGGGCCAACAACTGTACGTTGCAGCTGAAAAACCATATGGATTGAACCCATCGGTTGATATCGCAACTGCTACGCTCCTCGAGTCGCCCGCTTTCTCTGGGTATTTCTTGGCGAAGTTCTGCCATGCTTGACCATCCGACGGATGTACCATCTTGTCTGTGTATCGCTTCCCCTCAACGGGCCATCGCATCTGTTGGGCAGATTCCTCCGTCATGAAAAGCCGTTGGAGCCTCGGCAGGAATGGAAGATAACGGAGGATATTTCGGGGAATCTTAGTCTGCCTCTTCTGTCCATCACCGGTGTCAACCTCGAAGTACCTAGAGGAATTGCAATGGATGCAATAGTTTCCTTCAGCATGTTCTTTTCTAAATAGCATGCATCCCTTTGGACAAGCGTCTATCTTCTTATATGTCATCTTCAGTGAACTGAGGAGTTTTGTCGACTCGTAAAAGCTCTTTGTCAAGAGGTGCCCTTTCGGCAGGATGCTGCCAATGACTACCAGAAGATCGTCGAACCGATCCCTAGATAAGTTACTCTGGCACTTGAAGGACATTAGGCGAGCCACGGCATCCAACTGGGTAACCTCTGTATGTGGATGAAGGGGTTTCTGTGTGGCAAACATAGCCTCGTAGAACTTATGTGTGTTCTCCTCCGGCTCCTCATTTGTCTCCGCCTCATGTGCATTAGGGTTTTCAGGTGCATTTGCATCAAGGAAGTCATCCAAGCACTTGTCAAACCCAGCATCAAATCCTCCCGCTGGCTGACTCGACTGCGACTGCTTTTTAGCACGTTTTGGTGCTTTTGTTGCTGGCTCGCCATGGCAAGTCCACCGACCGTATTCCGGTGTGAACCCGAATTTGATCAGGTGTAAACTCATTTCATCCTTCGACTTTCGTTTGCCATTACCACATTGCGCGCAGGGGCACAACACTTTTGCAGGTCTGATAGGGTCGGCAAACACACTGTCCACAAACTGCTCGGCCTTTTCTTGCCACTCATCAGTAAACTCCCCCTGACGGGTCCAGCCCTCGTACATCCACAAACGTTCCGGATCCATCCTCTTAACAAGTACAAAAACAGAGAGAGAACGATTTTCAATTTAACATGTAGTTACATCCGGTATTAGTTCGTTTAATTTTAACAATTACAGGTTTTACGCCATGCATCCACCTATCTCTCTAATAGGTAAAGATAAGTCCTAATCCCACCCGAGGATGTGCAGATTGGGTACGTTCTCCATGCTCTACCCCGCCCTGAGACAGAATTTCGGCAGCACCTCCCCGCTGTTCTCCCGATACACGTCTCGGCCAAAAGCCGAGAGGATGTGCATCCGGAGAACAACGAGGAGGCGCCACCGAAATCCTGTCCCGGAACGGAGCAGAGCATGGAAAACGTACCCAATCTACACATCCTCCGGCTGTCCAAAATGCGTGGACAATCCGAAAGAGTTACGGCCATAAATATGCAATTTAATGCATATTTACTCGCGTAACCCTTCCGAACGGGAGACGCCTAGGGTAACGCGACTGACTTGGTGATCTAGACACAAAAATAAAACCTAGGTACATGGAAAGATGGGCGAGAGATTTATACCCAGCGAGTCGTCGAACAAGATCCGGACGCCCCTTCAAACAGTCCTGCCACGCCGCCCCCCGTGCCCACCTCGAAGCATCGCCTGCATAGCGAGAAAAGAAATTAGGGGCATTTTTCTTGCATATTTATTTTAACTACCAGCAGCGAGGTGTAGACAAAAACTTGCATATACGTAGCCTGAGTTGTTTATATCATTAGACATATTAGTACCAACAAAGTTCTCTGCTGTAAAACTTGGTTCTCTTGATGTTGTAGAAGCATCAGATGCAGCAAAATCAGAAACATATGCCGGCATACAGACGAGCAGAGCAGGCCACAAATATTCACCTTCGCACGACGTGGTCGCTGGAGGAGCTGAATCCCGCGGAGTCGTCGAGGAAGCAGCAGTCCAGCACGGGGCGCGTGCGTGTACACCGTCCCCTTCAGCGCGTTGGCTTGGACTTCGAAGAGCCGCACCGTCTAGAAGGAGGCGGGAGGCGGCGAGGCCGGGTGGAGGCGGCGGGCTGGTGGCGGCGCCTCCGCGCGCGCGGAGGAGATGAGCGTGCGCGAGGGCGGGAGGCGGCGAGGCCGGGTCGAGGCGGCCGGTTCGGCGGCGGGCTGGTGCCGGCGCCGGCGCTGGAGACGGCGGCGAGGGTGGGTGGCGGCGGGGTCGTCGGAGCCGCGGGTAAGCAGTCGATTTGGGGATGAATCACTCGCGCGGAAGTGAACGGTGGGCCGCGCGCGGGCTGGTGTTTAGGGTTTCGGCCCTTTGCCGTGGACGGTCCTTTGCCGTGCTAAAGGTACGGCAAAGATCACAGCATAAATAAAACTAATGTTCATAACTTGCAACGTCCGCTTTAGTACCCGAGTGGCAGCAGCCACACCCTTGCCACCCAAACGAGCAGGGTTCGAATCTCATCCGGCCGGTTTGGGCCCTTTTTTTTGGAATAAATATTTCTTTGCCGTGTAAGATAAGCTCTTTGCCGTGCGCTTTGCACGGCAAAGGTCCCTTTCCCGTGCTGTTTCGCAGGATGCACACGGCAAAGACTCTACTTTATCTTGGGGTTAGACCTCCCGCGCGCACAGACGGGTGTTTTCGCCGGCCGAAGCCACGGAATCCAACCAGATCCTTCATGTTGACCTAGGAAAATTGCATGTGGACCTAGGATATGTGTGAAAATGTGGTGGAGTTTTTCGTGCATACCCGGGGTGCACTTAGCACATTCCTGGAACTATAGGTGGAAATGTCGCGTTGCGGGTATACCGGACGCTAGAATGTGAGACAGGGTCCCAAACTTGGGTTTCCTTTTATCTATGGCCTAAACAAACCTAAACCTATGAAAAAGTACATTGGTGGAACCTCATGCGGAGAAATCTAGGGGGGTAGACCTCCCGGGCCCACAGACAGGTGTTTTCACCGGAGAATGACCGTCGGAGCCCCAGAATCCAACCAAATCCTTCATGTTGACCTAGGAAACTTGCATGTGGACCTAGGATATGTGTGAAAGTGTGTGGAAGTCCCAATGATAGAAGACATAGATCCCGGGTGTGACCGTCTTCGCATTCAGGCGATAACACTTAGCAGATTCCTGTAGCTGTAGGTGGAAATGTCCCGATGCGGGTATAGCGGAGGCTAGCTTGTTGTATAATGGATCCAAACTTGGGTTTCCTATGTAGATATAAACTAAACTAACCTAGACCAATGAAAAGTTTCATTGGTGGAACATCGTGCGGAGAAAGCTAGGGGGTAGACCGCCGGGGCCCACCCTCTCCCCCCTCGAGTAGGATTTCGTTGGAGAACGACGGCCGGAGCCCCGGAATCCAACAAAATCTTGCATGTGGACCTAGGATATGTGTGAAAGTGTGGTGGAAGTCCCAATGGTACAAGACATAGATCCCGGGTGTGACCGTATTCACATTCAGGCGATAACACTTAGCAGATTCCTGTAGCTGTAGGTGGAAATGTCCCGATGCGGGTATACCGGAGGCTAGCTTGTTGTATAATGGATCCAAACTTGGGTTTCCTATGTAGATAATAGACTAAACTAACCTAGACCAATGAAAAGTTTCATTGGTGGAACCTCGTGCGGAGAAAGCTAGGGGGTAGACGCCGGGCCCCACCCTCTCCCCCCTCGAGTAGGATTTCGTTGGAGAACGACCGCCGGAGCCCCGGAATCCAACAAAATCTTGCATGTGGACCTAGGATATGTGTGCAAGTGTGGTGGAAGTCCCAATGATACAAGACATAGATCCCGGGTGTGACCGTCTTCACATTCAGGCGATATTTGAGATAAAATATGTGCAGAAAGAAAATGTTGGGAAAAACAGGAAAAGACACGGCGTGATATGGGGTTTGCCGTGTACATTAATGACAGGTGCACGGCAAAGACACTCTTTGCCGTGCCAGATGCACGGCAAATTATCCTTTGCCGTGGCGACTCACAGGATGCACACGGCAAAGCCTCTGCTTTATCTTGGGGGTAGACCTCCCGGGCGCACAGTCGGGTGTTTTCGCCGGCCGGAGCCACGGAATCCAACCAGATCCTTCATGTTGACCTAGGAAAATTGCATGTGGACCTAGGATATGTGTGAAAAATGTGGTGGAGTTTTTCGTGCATACCCGGGGTGCACTTAGCACATTCCTGGAACTATAGCTGGAAATGTCGCGTTGCGGGTATACCGGACGCTAGAATGTGACACGGGGTCCCAAACTTGGGTTTCCTTGTATCTATGGCCTAAAAAAACCTAAACCTATGAAAAAGTACATTCGTGGAACCTCGTGCGGAGAAATCTAGGGGGTAGACCTCCCGGGCCCACAGACAGGTGTTTTCGCCGGAGAATGACCGTCGGAGCCCCAGAATCCAACCAAATCCTTCATGTTGACCTAGGAAACTTGCATGTGGACCTAGGATATGTGTGAAAGTGTGTGGAAGTCCCAATGATAGAAGACATAGATCCCGGGTGTGACCGTCTTCGCATTCAGGCGATAACACTTAGCATATTCCTGTAGCTGTAGGTGGAAATGTCCCAATGCGGGTATAGCGGAGGCTAGCTTGTTGTATAATGGATCCAAACTTGGGTTTCCTATGTAGATATAGACTAAACTAACCTAGACCAATGAAAAGTTTCATTGGTGGAACATCGTGCGGAGAAAGCTAGGGGGGTAGACCGCTGGGGCCCACCCTCTCCCCCCCTCGAGTAGGATTTCGTTGGAGAACGACCGCCGGAGCCCCGGAATCCAACAAAATCTTGCATGTGGACCTAGGATATGTGTGAAAGTGTGGTGGAAGTCCCAATGATACAAGACATAGATCCCGGGTGTGACCGTATTCACATTCAAGCGATAACACTTAGCAGATTCCTGTAGCTGTAGGTGGAAATGTCCCGATGCGGGTATACCGGAGGCTAGCTTGTTGTATAATGGATCCAAACTTGGGTTTCCTATGTAGATACAGACTAAAATAAACTATAATGGACCCAAATATGGGTGATATTTGAGATAAAATATGTGCAGAAAGAAAATGTTGGGGAAAACAGGAAAAGACACGGCGTGATATGGGGTTTGCCGTGTAATTTAATTACACTCTCACGGCAAAGACCATCTTTGCCGTGCAATACTCACGGCAAACTATCCTTTGCCGTGCTGGTTTGCAGAATGCACACGGCAAAGCCTCTGCTTTGTCTTGGGGGTAGACCTACCGGGCGCACAGACGGGTGTTTTCGCCGGCCGGAGCCACGGAATCCAACCAGATCCTTCATGTTGACATAGGAAACCTGCATGTGGACCTAGGATATGTGTGAAAAATGTGGTGGAGTTTTTCGTGCATACCCGGGGTGCACTAAGCACATTCGTCGAACTATAGGTCGAAATGTCCCGCTGCGGGTATACCGGACGCTAGAATGTGACACAGGGTCCCAAACTTGGGTTTCCTTGTGTCTATGGCCTAAACAAACCTAAACCTATGAAAAAGTACATTGGTGGAGCCTCGTGCGGAGAAATCTAGGGGGTAGACCTCCCGGGCCCACAGACAGGTGTTTTCGCTGGAGAATGACCGTCGGAGCCCCAGAATCCAACCAAATCCTTCATGTTGACCTAGGAAACTTGCATGTGGACCTAGGATATGTGTGAAAGTGTGGTGGAAGTCCCAATGATACAAGACATAGATCCCGGGTGTGACCGTATTCACATTCAGGCGATAACACTTAGCAGATTCCTGTAGGTGTTGGTGGAAATGTCCTGATGCGGGTATACCGGAGGCTAGCTTGTTGTATAATGGATCCAAACTTGGATTTCCTATGTAGATACAGACTAAACTAACCTAGACCAATGAAAAGTTTCATTGGTGGAACCTCGTGCGGAGAAAGCTAGGGGGGTAGACCGTCGGGGCCCACCCTCTCCCTCCTCGAGTAGGATTTCGTTGGAGAACGACCGCCGGAGCCCCGGAATCCAACAAAATCTTGCATGTGGACCTAGGATATGAGTGAAAGTGTGGTGGAAGTCCCAATGATACAAGACATAGATCCCGGGTGTGACCGTCTTCACATTCAGGCGATAACACTTAGAAGATTCATGTTGCTCTATGTGGAAATGTCCCGATGCGAGTATACCGGAGGCTAGTTTGTGGTATAATGGACCCAAACATGGGTTTCCTATGTAGATATAGACTAAACTAAACTAGAATGGACCCAAATATGGGTGATATTTGAGATAAAATATGTGCTGAAAGAAAACGTTGGATAAACAGGGGAAAAAGGAAAAAAGATGGGTTTGCCGTGTTCTCTAATTTTGGGGTCACGGCAAAGATAGACTGTGCCGTGTACGGCACACGGCAAAGGCGCACTGGCCGTTCACGCGCACAAACACAAATGAATGGCGGGAAAATTTCGCGCGCAAAAATTATTTGGTTATTCAAATCGTTGCCGTGATTGACGGTGAGGTGCACGGCAAAGCCCTGCCGTCACCACGGTCCCGTCGACTGCGCGGAAGTGGTGGGCCAGACGTGACGATATGCCGTGCACTTTCTCTGCCGTGCATATTTCCATGTCTTTGCCGTGTCCCCTTTTTTTACCGTGTACTATTTTTGGTCTTTGCCGTGGTTCGTTTCGTGGCCGTGTCGCCTTTGTTGTTTTGCCGTGCACTTCTTCTTTGCCGTGCCCCATTTTTTTTCGTAGCACGGGAAAGATGTCTCTGCCGTGCGAAGGTACACGGCAAAGCCTTGACGCACGGCAGCGACGATTTTTCCTGTAGTGCAGAAACGTGATCAACCTGTGCTTACCTGTGGTTCGGCACGGCGAGCTCGTTGGAGTGACGACGACGCTGGCACTAAGGGAACCGTCAAAACGCCGACGGCCGTCCTGTACGCCGACGGCCAAATGTCGGGGCCGTCGGCATACAGCACGGGCTTGGGCAGACGACGAACAGGTCGTCGGCGTACGAAGCGCCGTCGGCGTAGAATTACGTCCCCGACGGCTGCCGTCGGCGTTTTAAAATCCCGTCGGCGTACAAAGGGCGGCATAACGCGAACCGTCCAGCGTCGTTTATACGCCGACGGTACTGCTGTCGGCGTACACGCGATCATAAACACCGACGGCTGCCGTCGGCGTTTAGTTGTTTTTATTTATTTATTTTCGTATATAATATTCATTTCTTTATTTCTCTATATAATATTTAATGTAGTTGTAATTTATATATATTGGACCTATAATTGCCCTCCCAATTTCACACCAAAGTCTACCCCAAATCGACACACGATAACATCCGGTTCGCCCGAAAGGGGAGTTGTCACCTCTAAGTGCAGAAACTCACTAGAGAGAAATTGAAGCCGGTGATGTCGGTCACACCTAGGAGTAGATTCTTTCACATTTACAACACACAACACACTTGTATACATATGGTATGTCACAAGCTAGTTTTGGGTGGGGTTCCGACGCTCCGGGCCCCGCTTCGGTGAAACACTGAATCCGCTGGAAAAACCCTAACGTTTCCGTCTACCCCATAGACGTGCGTCGAAACGGGGTAGCCTAGTGGACTTTTTTGTTTGGTTGTGTTATGTTAGGCCATAGGAACATGAGAAACCAAAGTCTACCCCAAATCGACACACGATTCCATCCGGTTCGCCCGAAAGGGGAGTTTTCACCTCTAAGTGCAGAAACTCATTAGAGAGAAAGTGAAGCCGGTGATGTCGGTCACACCTAGGAGTAGATTCTTGCACATTTACAACACACAACACACTTGTATACATATGGTATGTCACAAGCTAGGTTTGGGTGGGTTCCGACGCTCTGGGCCCCGCTTCGGTGAAACCCTGAATCCGCTGGAAAAACCCTAACGTTTCCGTCTACCCCCATAGACGTGCGTCGAAACGGGGTAGCCCAGTGGACTTTTTTGCTTGGTTGTGTTATGTTAGGCCATATGAACATGAGAAACCAAAGTCTACCCCAAATCGACACACGATTCCATCCGGTTCGCCCGAAAGGGGAGTTTTCATCTCTAAGTGCAGAAACTCACTAGAGAGAAAGTGAAGCCGGTGATGTCGGTCACACCTAGGAGTAGATTCTTGCACATTTACAACACACAACACACTTGTATACATATGGTATGTCACAAGCTAGGTTTGGGTGGGGTTCCGACGCTCCGGGGCCCCGCTTCGGTGAAACCCTGAATCCGCTGGAAAACCCTAACGGCATTGCCGTCGGCATAAGACTCCTCCCAGACGCACCAGATCAGCACACGTGGCAGCCTAGGCCGACGGCACTGCCGTCGGCGTATAGGTGGAGCAGACGGAGACGTTCGACGTCCGTTTTGTGGGTCCCACTGCGGCGTCGCCGACGGCGAAGGATACGCCGACGGTAGTGTTCGTACGCCGACAGCGTCCTACGCCGACGTCGATACGCCGATGGCGGCAGGCCTACGCCGACGGCGATTGTTGCTACGCCGACGGCGGCTCGCCGTCGGCGTTTCGGCTGTTTCCCGTAGTGTGGGCGAGCTGCTGCTGCGTGGCAGATCCAGATCCTACCGGATAACTGTACGGCGGCGGCGGCGGCGGCGTGCCGTGTCCGTGGTGAGGGCAGGCGAACATCGCCGGGACAAACGGGTATGGCGGGAACATCACCGGCGCCGGCGCCAGTGCCTGCCCGCTCAAGACATCGCCTGCAGCTAGATTCATGCAGGACGGCGGCAGCATGGTCGCCGCCGTTGGCATCGCGTACCCGCTGGCCGACAGCACCTGCGCAGTGAAGAATCAGCAGCAGATCGAATAAAAGTTTGCACATCTTTGAGACTGCAGCCTTAAGTTTTGTGACGTGCAATTTATGATGACTGAATTTTCGTAGAATTAGGAAAAACACGCAAATAAAAGTTGGTTAATTAATGCACATATCTAACCTGCAATTGGTGCTGGAGTGATTTCACGTACTGGATGACCTCCTCCAGCGTCGAAGCCTTGTCTGTCTGATGAAAAACCATAGATTAATTTAACCTTTTCATGGCTGTTTCTTACTGACATGTTCTATTCTACAATATATTTGAACTATATATTTGTAATCATGGCATGCAAGTGAAAAGCAAAGATACATATGAAACAATTTTACTTGACGTATTAAATAATCTTTTTCCACAACTGTACTTGTTAAGCGGCATATACTTGAACAAACATTATTTGCCAAAAAGTAGTGAAGATGTGTGCATTCATGTGCTTATTTTTCGTAAGCAACCTGAACCAATAGAACGTAAAATTAAAGCCGCAAAAGCACCATCTAAGACAATTCCAAAGACCAATTTGGGTCAGTCTTATGACTTGCATGTTTTAGGAGATGTACTCCCTCTCCCTCCTTGTTAAAAGGTCTATTACTTTTTTTTTAAAGTCAAACTTGACTATTTTTAATCAAGATTTAGAAAAAGCTACCAACATCTGAAATACTAAGAAAATAAAATATGAAAATATTTTCATGATGAATGTAATGCTTCTTATTTTGTATTGTAAATGCTAATAATTTCTTTTAAAAATTGATCAAAGATAGTCATGCATGTTTGACTTTTTAAATGGTAATAAATTCAGGTGATCCGTTGCGTCAAAGTTACCTTGCTGCACCTGGGCATGAGTTGCTGCAAAGTCCTCATCTTGTCATTGATCTTGTCCCGCCGCCTCTGCGTGCATGCAAAGGCATCAAACATACATGCAGCCGCCCACGCCTATATATATCTGCATGCCTGCCTACGTACGTACCTGCTCCGCGGCCTTTCCGGAAGAAGATCTTCTCCGGCCGCTGCTCCGCGGCCTTTCGTCGGCCGGCGTGCCGGTATACGTTGCGCGGCGGTGCTCACTGGCGCCGCTGTCGGTGCCTACGATGCTTTCTCCCTCGGACTTGGTCGTCGTCGTCGTACTGGTGCCCCGCGGGTCAGAGGCCTCCTGCTCGAAGACCTGGCAGAGCCATGACGCCATCTCCGCCTCGCTCGCGACCGCTCTCGCGGCATAGCACGTCGGAAGAGAAGGTGACGACGGCGAAGGAAGGAAATTCAGGGAGGGCTTTTCGTCGACGAAGGGCCCGTGCGGCAGTACGGAGCTCCCGGCGCCGGCATCGGCGTGGTGCAGAAGCTCGAGCAGCTCGTGGCTGCAAAGTTGGTCCATGAGCTGAGCACACTCCGCCCTGAACAATGCACAAAACCGAACTGCACTCACGTGAGGTAGTAGTCGTTAAGGGCGCGGTCGGGGCTGACCCCGGCGCTGGCGTAGGACAGGTACTCCGGTACCTCGCCGTCCATGTCGGCTCCCGGCTGTCTGGTGTCGAGAAGATGATCCACTTGGAAATGATCGGAAAAGAAAAGGTATTATATAGAATGGAGAGCTTGATCGACCTAGCTAGCTAGGGCAACTAATAACTAGGTCTAGGACGAGCGAGCACAGCCGGTTTTGGCGGCGTGCGGCGGCAGTCGGCAGCGCATGCCATGATCTGTGTGCAGGGCAAGGCGGTTTGCTGCTCGTCGGCGGCAGCGGTATTTCATCATCGGCCCGGGAGTGCATGCATGGTGGTGGTGGTGTCGGCCGGCGGGCGCATCCGAATCGGTGGTCTGATTCGCCATCGTTTTGTCGACGCGCGCGATGGGTTCGTGTGGAGGAGACGACGACGCGTGCGAGGCTTGGCAAGCCAGCTTCGGATCTGACAAGATACGGCTTTAGTACAACCGAGGGTAGGTGGGCCCATGCTTGCGCGAGACAACGTGGACTGGCCTGTGAGTGACACGTGTGTGCCTTTTTTTTTTTTTGAACAGGCGTGTGTGCCTTCGTAACGAAGTAAAGCGGACTCGTGCGTGTCCAGACGTGGTATGGGCTAAGCTCAGCCCGATCCATCCACGCGACGACGGACTCTTGCCGGCCCATTCTGCTATGGTCAGACCAGGTAAGATGGGGGAATTACACAAAAAAAAAGGTAAGATGGGAGAATGCTCGATACCGCTGAGGGTCCTTCTCGGGAAAAAACCTTACTTTTTTTGTTTCTAGGGTTAGTTGGGAGTTACTCTCGAAACACAAATCAGAGGGAGGATTGGGGTTTAGAGATCTTCATGGATTCAATCTAGCTATGCTTGCAAGGCAGGCGTGGAGGTTACTTATCAACCCCGAGTCATTGTGCGCAAGAGTGATGAAAGCTAAGTATTTTCCACAGGGCTCTATCCTAGAAGCTCAACCAATTAATGGCATGTCATATACTTGGAGGAGCATACTAAAAGGAGTGGAGTTGCTAAAGTATGGAGTGGTTTGGAGGGTGGGTGATGGCACGAGTATAACCATCTGGAATGACCCATGGTTGGACAGAGAGGGTGCTCAAAAACCGATCACTCCAAGAGGCCAATGTGTGCTAACTAAGGTCAGCGAGCTAATCGACCCAATCTCGGGTTCTTGGGATGTGAATTTGGTTCGGGATACCTTCTGGAGTTTTGATGCAAAAAAATTCGGGCTACGCCTGTGAGAGAGGATTTTGAAGATTACCCTGCATGGCAATATGATAAAAGGGGAGTTTTTCTGTTAAATCAGCTTATAAGGTGTTTGTCAGGATAAGAGATGGTCCACGAGAGTCATCATCAATATCTGATGGAGGGATTAGCCTCTGGAAAAATATTTGGAAGCTTCAGTGCCAACCGAAGGTGCAGCAGTTCATATGGAGACTAGCACACAATAGTCTACCCCTAAAGATCAATATTGAGCATCGGCGCATAAAATGTGACACAAAGTGTGTGTGCTACGGCCGGGCCCATGAAGATGTAGCGCATCTGTTCTTTAAGTACAAGGAAGTGAAACCTGTGTGGGAGAAATTAGGACTGCAAGACCTTCGTCAGCGCATGTGTAACATTGATTCATCAGCAGCGGGTGTCGTAGAAGAAATTATGAAGCTGGCCAATACACAGAAATTTCTGGTCTGTTGCCTGCTCTGGCGATGGTGGAACAGAAGAAATAAAGTGAATGCTAAAGAAAAGAGCTTCGGAGCAGACGAGGTTGTGGCACAAACAAAATACTGGGCATCGGAATGTGAGCAGTTTTATCAGGACAAGGAGAGGAGAGTAGGTCCAAATGAAAGCATGGATTGGATAGCGCCAGAAGGTGACCGACTGAAAATTAACACCGATGGTGCTTTCCGGCAGCAATCACACAAAGGTGGTTGGGGTTTCATGATCAGAGATGCCAAAGGGGAGGTGATCGGAGCAGGAGCGGGTCGGATGGAACATGTAACTACTGCTGCAATGGCAGAGGCGCAGGCCTGTTCTGAAGCTGTGCATGCGGCAGCTGAGTGGGGAATTGTTTCAGCTACCATCGAGACGGATTCCAAAAATCTTGTGCATGCACTGAGATGCACTGATTATGATCTGGCTCCTGAAGGAGTTGTCTACCGTGATATTCGTTCCTTCATTAGTCTAAATTTCGTTGCTGTTAATGTCCTTTTTAGTCCCCGGTCTTGTAATAAAGTGGCACATGCCCTAGCAGCATTAGGTGCACGTCAGCAGTCGTCGAAGAACATTTGGATAGACGGCTTGCCGAACGATGTAATGGTAATGAGAACTTGTCTGTGACAAGATGGTTAGGAGGGTGGTTGTACCTCCAGCCCATCAGAGTTCAAATCCCAGGTTTGACACTCGTGTTTCTCATTTAGACGGAATATTCTTCAGTGGCACTAGTACAGAAACACCTATTAGTGGCGCACGGAAAAAACATTCTGTGGCGCACCCCGAATTTTGGTGGGTGCGCCACAGAATCGTCGTCACTAAAATATAATTCTGTGGCGCACCCCATCCGTGCGCCACAGAAAGTGCAAGATTCTGTGGTGCACCCCCAGTCATGCGCCACAAAAATATTTCTGTGGCGCACCCCAGTACCATGCGCCACAAAATTATTTTTGAATTTCAAAAAAAAGGGCGGCCAGATCTAGATCTGGCCGCCGGAATTTCGCCAGAATTTTGAAATTTCGCCGGAATGTGGCCGTAGCTCGTCGGATGCCGTGGTGCTCGTGGCCATGGCCGTAGGTGGCTTGGTCGGTGGTGGGTGGAGGATGGGGGTCACCGGAGGTGGTGGAGGAGGAGAAGGTCGCCGGAGGTGGGTGGAGGAGGGTCGCCGGAGGTGGTGGAGGAGGAGGAGAAGAAGGTCGCCGGAGATGGTGGAGGAGGAGGTCACCGGAGTTGGTGGAGGAGGAGAAGCTCGCCGGAGGTGGTGGTGGAGCAGGTCGCCGGAGTTGGTGGAGGAGGAGAACCTCGCCGGAGGTGGTGGTGGAGGAGGAGGAGAAGCTCGCCAGAGGTGGTGGAGGAGGAGGAGGAGAAGCTCGCCGGAGGTGGTGTAGGAGGAGGTCGCCGGAGTAGAGTTGAAGTAGAGGTAGAGGAGAGAAGGGGAGAGGAGAAGTGGAGGAGAAGGGAGAGGAGAAGTGGAGGAGAAGTGAAAGGAGAGAAGGAGAAAGAAGAGGAAGAAGAGAAGGGCACCGGCGACGGGATTCAAATTTCGAATCCCGCCTAACAATTTTGTGGCGCACCAACCACCGTGCGCCACAGATTTTTTTTTCAATTTTTTTATTTTTTTATTTGTAGAAAAAAATCTTCTTTTTGAAATAACTTTGTACTCTTTTGGAATTTCCCGAATCTGAGAAAAGTTCACCTTATAAACCCCGGTGAAATCGAGCTCCTTTTTTTCTCACGATTTTTTTGATATATTAAACGCATTATTTCGACATCATATGCAAAAGTTATGCCCCTGCAAAGTTTTTTTTTCTGTTTTTTTGCAAAAAAGATCAAAATTTATATTTTAAAATTTCTAGACCAACTAGTCACTAAAACGAAAGTACATGTCAAAGGATTTTATTTTTTGAATTTTTTATCATTTTCTTTTCTTGTTTAGAAAACTGAAAAGGCGATCCAGGGGGGCAGGCATGCGTGAGAGGGAAAAAAAATTCTGTGGCGCACCCACCTCCATGACAAGGTGCGCACATGGCAAGGTGACATTTCTGTGACGCATGTGGCCTGGTGCGCCACAGAATGTGACTTTCTGTGGCGCATGTAGCCTGGTGCGCCATAGAAAGTGATCCACAGAAAGGCAGTTTCCTACTAGTGTGGGAGGCGACTTTCCCGTCGACAGCGAGACGCCTGTGGTGACTTCGTCAATCTCAAGACCCGACCGCCGGCTTAGTCTTTCGGAGGTGCTCATAGGGGTAGGGTGTGCGTGCGTGCGTTCATAGGGGTGAGTGTGTACACGTGTATGTGAGCGTCTGCGTTGTACTGTGTTTCGCAAAAAAAACGATGTAATGATACAAGTTGCTAGCGATTATGCTAAGCTGGTGAAATAATGGAATGGCGGGCGTTCCATCTAAAAAAAGGGTGGGTCAATAAAGTGAAAACTTCCTTCTCATATAGCTGCAAAACCTCATATTTTACAGATCGAATTGGTCAACGGAAAGGCTAAACCTATTCTTGATACTTGTTCTGAACGCATAACGAAAGTGCATGAAATCAAATCAATGGCTTCAGATCGATAGGAATACAGATTGTAATTAAAGAAATGAAGCCATCTTTCCTCGCCCCCGGAAGGCGCCTGCTCTTTAGTTGAGTATGAAAAGTGCCCCGCGAAGGAACAAAACCAACTCATGTCAACCGTCGAGTCGATCTGAAGTATGAATTGGCCGAAGCAGATACCAAGGCTTCATTGAACAGAGGACTAGATGAGATGAGGCCGGCCTATCCACACTGTACTATATCGCGCCCGCGGGCGGCGCGTTTCGCGTCGGCCGAAAAGCACAGTGTTTTTTCCTTTTCTGTTTTCTTTTCTGTTTTACTTTTTTTTTCACTTTTGTGAACAAAATTTGAATTTAATTTTTTTTCGAATTCGAACAAATTTCGACAATGAACAAATTCTGGATTTTAATTTTTTCCGAACATGAGCAAATTTCGACAATGAACAAATTTTGGATTTGCTTTTTTTTTTCGAAAATGAACAAATTTCGGATTTGAACAATTTTCGAATTTGAACAATTTTTGACTATGAACAAATTTTGAATTTGAACAATTTCTAATATGAACAAATTTTGAATTTGAACAATTTTCAAAACTGAACAAATTCAAATTTGAACAATTTTCAAAAATAAACAATTTTTGAATTTGACTTTTTTAAAAAATGAACAATTTTTATTCTGAACAAAATTATAATTATAACTTTTTCGAAAAAAATGAAGGAACGAAAGAGAGAACAAAAACAAAAATGAAAAGAAAACAAAAAAATGAAAACGGAAATAGAAAAGAAAAAAGAAGAAAATGGGCCGGCCCAGCAGCGGCGCGCTTCAGGCGGAGCGGCCGTCTAGCACCGCTGCTGGGCGATATATAGCATTTGGCGTCCTTGTCCCTGCTGCCCACGCGTGGAAAATGTTTGGAAGCGCCGTTGGTTGAAACGGCTGGACAGGATGGCCCAAAATTTATATCCCATCCTATACGACATCCGCTTCTGTTAGGCAGCACACGTCGGTTTCGAGGTCTAAGAGCAAGTCCGGCATTCCCTATATTTTCTCCCCTATATGTCCATGTAGGGGACTCCCCTAAAATGATTCCTCCCCTCTATTTTCGCCATCTCCAACAGTTCCCTTATATCATCACGGTTCCCCTATATCACATTTTCTTTCGAAATGGGGAGCAACCCACTAGTACAGAACGACACATCAAATACCCCTCTAGGGAAACACCATGAGTTAGGCGACGGAAAATCGAGCTTCCCGCGTGAAAAAAGCCGCCCGCGATTAGCGACACATCGGCAACGGTTGTTCATATTTGTCTGTTGCCAATATATTGCGAACGGTCCCGAAACTACCTTCGTTGCCAAAATTGTGCTCATCGTAAGCAGAGCTTGAAGGATGTCTGTTGCCAAGGTGAAAGCCCAGTAAGCCCATGAGGTGACGCGCCTATAAGATCCCCCCACTCCTGTCTCACACACACTCGCAGTCTCTCCCAAGTCCCAACCCTAGCCGCACACTCTCATTGAGGGGCCGAACCTGGATAAACATTGTCCTCATCGTGCCCTGTGATCCTGAGCTCGGAGATGCTTGAATCACGTAAACCCCACACCTACGAAGTCATCCCAATGACATCTGTCGTGACAAACCCATGACAGCGGTGCCGCCTCGATCATCTCCTGCATCCCAATCGCAGCGCCGCCCCGACCCACCCGATCTAGATCGTTTTGAGCGAGACTTGAAGAAAAATGTAGCAGACGGACTGCTGGAGGGTCTTTTTCCTTCTCTCTCCCCTATATTTGGTATCGGGGATGATATAGAGCCACTGCTAGAAGTTTGATTATTATTTTTTTAGAGAAAACACAAGATTGCGCTTTTTTTAGAATCATCTGCCACTTTATTAATTTATCAAAATACTGGGAATACAGACGCCCACGGGCGGATCAACTAACCACACATAACGACCAACTAGGCAATCTTGCGCGGCGACACGCCGCGCCCGTGTAGCGGCACTGTTTTTTTAATTAAATAAATTCTATGTGAACTATAATGAGTTAACAACAAGTAGCATGGATAATTTATAGAAGAAATGTGCTATTATGTAAGAGGATATTATAGAGATCGATGGAGGATAAATACAAAACATTATAGAAGCAATGTGGTATGGTGACCGTACACTATAAGATAAAAGATACATGGTTTCTAATAGCAGCGTAGTAGAGATCGATGGTTTCATATAGTTAGACAAAGTTGTAGCTAGATAATTATACATTAGTCGCAAACTATACAACAGGAGTCTGGATAGGCAATGACTGCATATGGTCTAGGAACACACGATTTGACAGCAACTTGTTACAGATAGGCGGTCTTAGATAGATATATTATTTATACACATTAGTGTCTAAGTAATTATACATAGAGGTGTACTGTCACATCACAGAGGATAGCGTGGAGTAACGTTCTTTGTTTCATCGTCTCAGAAGAAACATGATTGCTAGCAGGAGTTTTGCTTCTGCCGTTCTTCAGTTGCAAAGCTAAGACAGGAGTGTGCGTTGGAGCTCACTATCTGATGTACTTAAGTAAGTAGCAAGAATTAATAAGTTGATGAGTGCCAACATGTAGGTAGCGAGCGTCCTGAATATGCTAATTTTTTTTAAATAATACGCGAAATTTATTTAATTCTGGAAATATTACACATATTTGTTTTTTCAAAAATATTATCCAATCGGTTTCGCTGATGCCGACAGGGGCTACTCGTCGTCGTTGAATCCGACAAGGCCCACTCGTCCACGCGTAGGCCGAGTAGTGGATGGGCCACGTCGCCACCGACGCAGTCGTCCTGGGAGGGCCTGTCGTGCTCGCCCACGCCGACTAGGCGGGCCCAGTCGGCTTCGCCGAAGCCGACAAAGCGCTGCACAGCGTCGAGCGCACGGGCGCCCTTCTTTTCCTTTCTTTCTTCTTCCTTGCGCTGCCTCGTTCGTGCTCTTCGTTTCCTCTCTGCACTCCCCACGAAAACGAATTAAACTAGCGATTTAGACCAACAATCTTCACGTTTGCCACCATTAATCGGTACTAGAGGTTGAGGAGGCTAGGGGAACTCCGATCTCCTGATGGGATAGCTCGTGGTGGTGGTGGTGATGGTTGGCGGGTGGTGGTGGTGATGGTGGTGGTGGTGCTGGAGGGCTGCGTGTGGTGGTGCTGGAGGGCTGCATTGTGGTGGTGCTGCTCGTGTTGGTGCGCCGTTGATTCGAGACCGCCGGACGCCGTCGCCTCTCACGCTTCTAGGGTATGATTCGATTTATCAAAATTGTAGTGCCATATTTGTTACATGTATGAACATGTGTTGTTAAAAAATAGTTTGTGACGGTAGTAAATATTGTAGCTATATTTGTAGGTTAATTCGAAAAAATGTAGCTATATTTTTTAGGACTTGTCACGTATATGTTGCTAAATTGGTTGTGGCGGTAGTAAATATTGTAGCTATGTATGTAGATAAATTATAATATATGTAGTAATAAATTTTAAAAACATGGTGTATGTAGCTATATATTTTAAGTCGCTTCTAAGGTATATTTAGCTATATGTATAGATTAATTCTAATATATAGGTGGTGATGTTGTATGCGGAATAATATTAACGATGGTCAATATTTATTTATGTCAGCGGAGATGTCTGATTTAGTGAAGATCAGGTTTTTCTATGGTCCTGGTAGAGTCCAAATGTGTGATACGGGAGCTGATCTGAGTGAGTTTGATTCTATAGTTGTCGACCTGCCAGCTCCTGAAACATGGTCTCTCAGTCAGGTTAAAGATTGGTTGACGGGAAGTTTAGGGCTTGATAATCAGACACAGACCGTCAGTGTTCATGCTTGGTGGAGTCATTCAAGGACAAATATTTACTTCGTTATGAGACCACTAGAGTGTGATTCTGATTGGGTGCGATGGTTAAAAGGCTGCGCAAAAAGGAATTGCTCTCCTTGTGCCCTAGTTCTTCCCGCCTTGAACGAGGTCACTGCCCCTGAGGACGAGTTTAGTGCCCATGAAGGTGAGGGTGCTTATGATCCTGGCCAGGGAAGTGAAGAGATGAACATATCTATGTCAAATTATGGGTCTGATTTTGGTGGTGGTGGTTACGAGTCGGGGCAGAGCAGTCAAGTACAAGGAGGGGACACTGAGGTATATGACAGTGCGGAGGCGGATGGCGACGAGGTAGACGGGCACATGCAGAACGAGATGGAAGATGAAGATACAGATGGCTATAGTGCTGAAGGCGATGATTCCGATGAGTCAGACGGGGAAGAGAACGCAGATGAGGTACCTAATCCTGAAGCATGGAATCAGGACCACTCTTCGGCGATGATCGTAAACGATGGTCATGATTCGGCATGGGAATATCATGAGAACAACATTGCGAAGGGTGCTATGTATACTGACAAGCAAGCTTTGAGGGATGCAGTCATTAAATGGGCATTGTCCACCCACAGGGTTATGAAAACTGTGGTGTCAAGTCAAAAATATTTGACAATGGAATGCGAGAATATAAATTGTCCCGGCAGGGTGCATGGACATCTCCCAAAGAATGGCTATAGTTGGAGGATAAGTGACTTCGCACCTCACTCATGTCGAATTGAAATATCCCTGAAGATCATCGTAATCTTTCTTCCACGCTTATAGCTCGGTTGCTATACAGCGAGATAGTGGCCTGCGCAGCGATGGAAGTGAGTGCCATCCAGACAAAAGTGGCTGTCAGATTGAAGTACGAAATATCTTATGGCAAGGCTTGGAGGGCTAAGCATACGGCGCTTGAGAACAGATTTGGTTCATATTTGGACGCATATGACTCTGTTATCCGGCTGCTGCACACTCTGCAGTACCGGAATCCAGGCACCTATATAGATATCAAAGATTTGTTCAGGCCAGAGTTCCCAACTGTGAGGGTGCTGCATCGAGTGTTTTTCTCATTCGCCGTATGCATCGAGGCTTTCAGACATTGTCGTCCGGTGATATGTGTAGATGGCACCTTTCTCACAGGCAAGTATAGGGGACAGATCCTGACCGCCATTGGTCAAGACGGTAACAATATGGTTGTGCCCCTCGCATTTGCTTTTGTGGAGAGCGAGAACATTGACAGTTGGACTTGGTTCTTCAGGCAACTGAAAATAGCAGTTGTGAAGGATAAGCCGAACGTGTGCATCCTTCATGACAGGCATGCAGGTATACTCAGCGCGATAAAGACACTCACCAATCCTACGCCTGAGGAACAGACTCCATGGCAGGACATGCAGAGCCGTTGGTGCATGCGCCATCTAGGTGCCAACTTCTACTCGCAGTTTAGAAATAAGGACCTGATGAACCTATTCAAGAAACTCTGCAAGCAGAACCAAGAATGGAAGTACACGAAGATACGTGAAAGACTTGATTTGTGCACGAGAGACATGTTCGGGACAGGAAGAGGGCACGAGCAGTAGCTGTTGCTGCCCATGCAGAAGCTGTTGCTGCACAGTTAGCTACAGGACCACCTGCCGAGGAGGACGAGCCTGTTGGTCTTTGCGACCTACCCGGATTTGACCCGCCTGGAACTAGGAGAAGAGGTGGGAGGACAATTAAAACTTTTCAGCAGTGGATAGAGCATGAACCTTTGGAGAGGTGGTCTTTGTTGCACGACACAGCATGGAGCAAGATACGGTGTCATGACAACGAACCTGGCTGAAACATACAACTTTGTCCTCAGAGGAAACCGTGCGTTGCCACTAACAGCCATCGTGGAGGGTATTTTCTATGGCACAGTGAAATATTTCAGAGAAAGACGTGAAAGAGCTGAGAAGCATATGATGGACAACCCGACCTCGCCTTACTGTGAGAAGGTTACGAAGTACATGAATGAGAAGCTGGCAAAATGTTGCTCCCACACTGTAACTGCAGTTGGGAATCAAGAAAGGAGGTTTGAGGTCCGGTTAGCCCACAACAAGTTCGGATGTGCGAACGAGGTGAGGACGCATGAGGTGAAGATTGGTAATGAGATTTGGCCAACTTGCGAGTGCACCTGCAACAAACCAAAATTGCTTCACCTTCCTTGCTCCCATGTCCTCGCTGCCTGCAGGCAGTTACGGTTGAACGCAATCTCCTTCGTGTCTCCATATTTTATGAAAGAGGCAGTTATCAATACTTGGACAGGTGAGATGATGGGATTTCGATCAATGGGTAACTTCAACACTGTACCCCCTGGTCAGAGGCGGTACATTCCAGCTCCTGAGCTATTGCGTACAGGCGTAGGCAGACGACAGTGTCGTCGCATCAGGAATGATATGGATGAATCCGAAGCCGGAGGCCCCACAATGCAATGCCTTCAATGCAACAGATTTGGCCATAGGGACCCTGATTGTCCCACTTTTCCTGGAGAGAGACCTCCCGTGCGTGGACGGGTAACCGGCGTGGGCGAGGACGAAGAGCGAGAGGAAGAAACTAGGTGGCACTATGTTTGAATTTTATTAAGTGGAACTATGTTTGAATTTGTATTAAGTGTGGCACTATGTTTAAATTTGTATTAAGTGTGGCACTATGTTTAAATTTGTATTAAGTGTGGCACTATGTTTAAATTTGTATTAAGTGTGGCACTATGTTTGAATCTGTATTAATATGGAACTATGTTTGTATTTCTACTAATTTTAATTATGTATGCAACTATATTCTAATAAGTGCAGTGATGGAGGGAATGTGGTTGCTTGATGCTACAATTGATAGTGGGCACCGTGCTAAGGTATTAGAGGCGAATCCAAGGCTTAAGCCCCTAATCACTCGCACGCCAAAGGAAAACTGGAGGATTCACCCTGTGGGTACAGAGGTATTTATTTTACAGACGCATGTTTTCTATTTATATTAGTGTGCTAAACTAGATTGTTATGTTCTTTTGGATACGCAGGTTGAAATGGGCCGGGCTCTTACCTTTCGCGCGTCTAGTAGAGGCCACTGATACCTCTACGCGTATGATGATGGACGGATCTTTACTCAGCTGCTTGGTGGACCGATGGAGGCCGGAGACCCACACGTTCCACTTTCGCTGGGGAGAGATGGCTCCTACTCTACAGGATGTATCATTCTTGCTAGGTTTACCTTTGGCGGGTGAGGCTGTTGGACCTTTGGAGGCACCGGTGAATTGGGAGACGATTTGATAGACCGTTTCGCTGGTATTTTCGACGGTGCTCCACCTTTACAGGCGGATTCTCACGGACCCAAGCTTGATTGGTTGCTTGCTTTCAGGTTAGTTCATGTGTCTCATAATCTGTTATTTCTCATTTGTCGTTATACTAATTATATTTTTACCATGAATATAGGTCCACAAGTTTCCAGAGTATCCAGATGATTTGGAACCGATACAACTCAATCGCAGCTTGGAGGCATACATCATGTGGCTTCTTGGTAAGGTGATGTTCACCGAGAACCATGTCGACACTATTACCGCGCGCTACCTCCCTTTCGCACGGGAGATCGCTGATGCTACTGAGCCGGCGCACATCAGACAGAGGAGTTGGGGTTCGGCTGTCTTAGCGGCTACGTACCGAGCTATGTGCAACGCTTGCATGCTGCATTCAGGCAAGTCAGCCATTCTCGGATGCCCTCTATTTCTGCAGCTCTGGTCGTGGGAGAGGTTCTCTATAGGACGGCCAGCCATATCTGACGAGCCTTTCCCATTGTGGGAGATCTTTGACGGTGACAACATCGACAAGCCTACTATTGCGACCGTCTATACACGCAACAAGGTACGTATCTTGTTATAATTTAATACATCGACAAACTTACTATTGCGACCGTGTATGAAAATAACTTGTGTTGTACGCAGAGACACTTTGCTACTGAGAGACGAAGCAGTGCTACATTGCTTTTAACGAGCAATTTGATATGTACACTTCGGTGATCTGGGAGCCGTACACGGACGAGCTCATTCAGCGAAGATACCCCGGAGGTATTTATGATCTCTGCACACGTGACCGAGAGTATTGGATGACAAAATCGAAGATCATCTTCGATGTCTTCGTGGAGGAGATGTCTCAACAGGGTTATGAGGCAATTTGGTCTTCGACAGTTGGTAGATCCTCCGCCAGTAGAGCGTCCCCTGCCAGATGTGTACCACAGGTATGTCTAAATTAGTTTTTTTTTCTAAATTGTTCGTACTCAATCAATATTTACTGATAGAACACTCACCCAAATTTTAGGAACACAAGGAAGGGGATTAGTCGGACCGCGGCAGGTGGCTGCAGAGGCTACAACCTTACGTTTCAGACTGGGACACTGCGACGACACGGCTCTGGGTCGAGACTGTCGGGTTTGATATCACTCTATACAATGCCTACTTGCAGAGGTACATGTCCGGAACACGGCTAATTATCGTTCGGCACTCTCACCCGGAGGTTATACCTGCCCCTACTACGTGGGATACATACCCGATATATGACACTTCTGCGTCCAGACAGCACGCGGTAATATTTTATTTCCTTTCACTAATTCATCTAACTGGTACATGCTTTCACATATATATATTTTATACTTTTTATTTCTATTGTCAGGCTAATTTGACACAGGAGATTCAGAATGATTTTGCTGAGTACGGACGTTCTCTTTCCGCTGGCCCTCTTTTGGTACCACGGGAGCAGCCGATATCCTAGCTCAGGAGGCTGGAGGGGAAGCTACGGGACATCTACGCGACACTCACGTGCACCCGCACAGAGGACGTTGTTCGCCACCCGGTGGGACAACGACCCCCGCGCCCCCCGACACGACGCCAGCAGCAGCAGCAGCAGCAACAGATGCATCAGGAGCAGCATCATCACGAGGAGGAGCAGCAGCACGACGACCAGCATCTCCTGCACCAGCAGCACGAGGAGCAGCCGCATCACCGACATGAGCCGCGTCCACGTCTAGTACCACAGCCCAGGCCACCTCCTCCTGACCAGGCAGGAGGTTCGGCGTGGCAGGGTCCCACTTCCAGTTACGGGAATCGGCCACAGTCTCCTCCTCAGTACCGAGGTCCCGCCCCGGAATTCCCGGATTACGGTACGTATATTGTTTTCATATTTCAATTGGGACTGCGTATTTCTTATGTACTAATGATTCCATCTGTAGGAGCCTATGGCTATCACACGGCTACGTCCGGACACCAGGCGTTAGGATCTGGATCAGGGTGGGGGAGTGACCAGGAGGCTCGGGCCCACGCGGGGACAAAATGTCCAACTGGTTGGGCATTTTCGACACTCCAGATTTCCCCACGCAGCCGCGACAGGGTCCCATTCACCAGACTCCTCCACCATACCCCACACAGGATACACAGGATGACGGGGACTTGACAGTGCCTCGTCAAACCCGGGCACCTCACAGGTACCAGTGGACGACGCCCGACCAGCCCCCTCCTCGTGATGCTCGGCGACGTAGGGGTCAGTGATATCTTCGGGACATATTCGTACTTAGGATGTATGAGACATATCCGTATTTCTATTTGTATGTGAGACATATTCATATTTATGTTCGTATGAGACATATTATTATCTATGTACGAGACATATTATTATCTATGTACGAAACATTCCACATTGCATCGAAAATTAATTTAACATACAACACTACAGGTCCACGTTGCAACTTCACTAGTTCTAAACACTGCATAGAACAACTACTAGTAAATAATACATGGAACTCAACGATAACTAATTCTAATCAACGACTTCACTTCCCTCTGCCACGTGTCGTGATGGAGGCATGAAATCATCATCACTATTTTCCTCGGCGACATCCTTCGATGCACCAACACTCTTCAACTTACGTCTAAAGTTGCCTCGTTTAGGAGGCATGAAATCATCATCACTATCATCTTGAACGGTTTTCTTGGATGATCCACCACTCTTCGCCTTTGATATAGCCCTCTTCACTGCATCAGCGTGAGAGTATTCTGTGGACGCCCATCAGGACAAGCGCCAAAAAGAAGTTCCATCCAACCAAAATGAGGGATCTCTTTATTGAGAAACTCTGCGTCGGCGGGCCAGTGCTGGAAATTAACAATATCAGACGAAAATAAGTTAGTACGATAACACTAGATTCTAACGTAATATAACTTCGGTACTCAGTTACCTCAACGTGAAATGCATAGGCCTTCAGCGAAAAATGGATTATCTTTGACTTAGGTGTCATAGGCATGTCCCGAAGACCCGTCTCGATATCTTTTAGCTCATGCACTCTCTGGCACTTCCACCGCCACCCATCAATTTCATCTAAAATTTCTTCAGGGATCATCTGCGGGATTTTGTATTTTTTGGCTATAATTTCTCCCAGCTCACAAATGTTGCCCCTCTCACTAACTAGCTCCCTATAATAGCTCTTGGCCCTACCCTCCCTAATACTACCTTCAGTCCATGTTGCAGCTTCATACAGAATACACCACAACCTATATGGGTCCAAACCAGGACCCGAACTACCCGACATCGTTCCTATGTGACTAAGGAAATAACCGCGCACCACACGCCTCCATCATAAAATCTGCTGGGGTATATATAGGCTCACCCGGGAGAAAAAGAGCAGGAGAAAAATGGCGGGAGAAGAAGGGCGGGAGGAAAATGGCGGGAGAAATAGGGTGGGAGAAGAAGGCTGGGAGGAAAAGGGCGGGAGGAAAATGGTGGGAGAAATAGGGCGGGAGAAGAAGGCCGGGAGGAAAAGGGTGGGAGGAAAATGGCGGGAGAAATATGGCGGTAAACGAATGGCGGGAGAAAAATGGCGGGAGAAGGAGGGCGGGAACAATTGACCGGAAACAAATTAAATCGACGAGAAAAAAAATCTAGGCACCTGTCGTCTTCGGCGATGACGACTAGGCCCTGTCGTCATAGACAACGCCGACTAGTGCATGGCTCTAACGACGACAGGCATGTTGTCTTTGCCAACACCGACAGGCAGCTAGTCGGCATCGCTGAGGACGAGTACCCCTGTCGGCATCAGCGAGCCCGATTGGATAATATTTTTGAAAAAAAAATTGCGTAATATTTCCAGAATTAAATAAATTTCGTGTATTATTTAAAAAAAATTAGCCTGAATATGTACCTGACGAAGACAATCTTTTTGCTTGTGTGGTCTTCTTTACTGTTGCACGTGCTGTGTTTGAGCGAAGAGAACATTGTTAGAGAAAAATATTTTTTAAACATAGTAATCCTGGAGAAAAGACACCTTTTCTTCTTTGACTCAGTGTCGATAATCTAGCTTTTCTTTTTTTGCCATCGACTTGAAAGGAGGAATCCTGTAGAATAAGAATGTTAGAATGTGGTCAATATATTGTATGCTATGAATTTGCGAATAGTCACATGTCATTACCAGGTTAGGTTACAACAGTAGTGATACTTTTTTACTTCATTAGACTCCATAAATCTCATTCATTCTTGGAGTTCAAAATCAAACATATATAATTTCGATACTTTTTACTTCATTAGACTCCATAAATCTCATTCATTCTTGGAGTTCAAAATCAAACATATATAATTTCATATTCATTGGCAATGCAAAATTAATTTCATTACAGAAGAAATGAAACAAAACCATAAATAAGTACTATGCAAGCAGATGCAATCATCAACTATAGAATAATTTTACTCGAAAAACCTAAAAAAAATACAACATGGAAAACACCTAGAAATCACTTGTTGATGATCAATACATGTGCCAGCGTCTTTTGCAAGCTGTGAGCATGATGTAATTAAAATATTTAGGTCATCTTCTCTTCAGTTTGAGGCTAGCACTAATACAGTAGAATGGTAAGGATTTTCTAGTTTTTTCTCTGTCTAAAAACAAAAGAATAAAGACTATTTCTTTAGCAAGGTGATACTCTAACACTATAAGTGTTGGTACCATAAGGAGATACTCTAACACTATGCATTACCTCATACAATTTGAATCGGAAACCCACATTTTTTACAAACTGAACAACAACCACACTTTGTATGGATATACCTGGAAATATGTAAATGCAGCAACCTGGCAGACTCGGAGGGGAAAAAGTTATCCTTCAGTTCACCTCTAGCCATATGTCGATATTTCTGGCAATATCAAAAAGATAGAAGAAAGATCGAAATCCCATGGTAAATAACCACAGTTCCTAGAACTTGTAAAACCTGTACCTAGGCAATAAGAATTTCTTCTTATATCTGAAAAACAGTAGAAGGTTTGGGCGCGCTTTGCTGCACCCGTGAGAAAACCGACAGCTTTCAGCGAACAATGACATACAGACTTCCAGAAACATAAAGTCTTAATCTAGGAATGGACAGAGTATGTTCTATTTGGTTGAAGTCAGTTACAGAATTACCACATAACCAAATTAGTACAACATGATATACGGAGACAAAATTGATACAGTATCAGGAAACTACATTTATAATATGGTCCATGATTAGATAGGCAAGGAGTACATGAACAAATTCATTACTAATTTTGTGCAACCTTTAAGGGAAAAAAACTAACATAATTGGGAGGTCTGCCATGCTCGAATTTCAGCATTGCCAAAATTCCTAGATACATCTTAATAGATTTTTACTATATTTTCTAATATGAACAGCTCATTAGATATAATGGATGAAATAGAACCGATCTGGGACCTTAGTGAGACCACATATGACTATATATCATCTATGGGGCTATGAGAATCAACTCAAATATATCAAGAGAAGCTTTCCTACCATCCAGCTTTCTACATCCCAAACATCACAGGCATGGGCTTATTTTTCACCAAGCAAATAAAATCAAATGCTCACAAGAAGTACACAAGCGGGAAGCGGCATACATGATCCCGGAACATCAATAAATTCATGTATGTGACCCTGCTTTACCTCCAATAGAAGCAGACTCTTTTGATAGCCGGCAGAATAAGGGAAATCAAGTGAATTATAGCAGATGCTTTCGCCTGCTAATTTCTTGCACGAGTAACTTGATGTATATTAAAGGCCTCCATCAAAGCGATTGGTTCTGAAACTGAAAATTAAAAATCTTCGTCGACACTCTGACTACTGCAACATTGCCTGCGGCCGGCAGAGATCGATCAGTATGTTAACATTGATGCCTCCACGGCTGTGAGCAGCCATCCAACAACTCCAATTGGATCGCATCACATGGGCCTATGAATACCACAGTAGAGTTAAATGCACGGTTATAATTTGATTCAAGAAAAGGAGATGAACTGATGAAAGGAGAGCAAAAAAAAAGGGGAGTCGCACCTGTACCCCGGCAGACCGGAGGTCACCGTGCAGCTCTCGTTTCAGCAATGGAGGCTGACCACATACTCGTCGATGTAGCGCACTCGAGGAGGCGCGGCTGGGCGTGCGAGATGCGCGCGTCCAACACGAACCAAAATCGGGCGACGCCGCTCTGATTTGGTCGCCGGAGCTGCTCGGCGACGATGTTTAGTGGCGGCCGGCGGTCGTCTGCAGCGCGAGGAAGAGTTAGGGCGAGAAATGAAAGAGGAGAAAATCCAGGAGGACCACAACCTCAGCAGGAGCGTGGAGATGAACTCGGTGATGCAAGGCGAGGCCAGTCGGCGGCGAATCGAACGGCGGTGCCTTCGGCCGGAGGCGAAGAAGACGACGTCGACCTCGCCGTGTACATCGTCCCAGCTCGGGCTACTCGCGGAAGAGGAGTAGGGAAGCGCCGCGAAGCTAGCGGCGGCCTCGATCTGGCTCGGGGCGGCCGGAGACGGCGGCGAGGCAGATGGGCTCGGTCGCGAGCAAACGCGATGAAAAAGAGGAAAAGAAGACGGAGAGAGAGGGGAGGGGCGCGACTGGGAAGCGGAGAGACGGGGATTACCCGGTGGAGGTGAGAGGTGACCGGGCGGTGACCGGGAGACGTGGCGCGTTGTGATTGGTAGAAAATAGGCTCATGAACAGTAACACGGTAGAGGGGCAACACGAGCGCATCCTGGTCGTCCATCTTGGCGATCAAACGGTGCAAACAATGGGGGTGACGTGGCGCGCTGGACAGGGGGTGAATCCTTCCAACTTTTATATATAGTACCTATTTGCGTGGTGAGAACTGACCGAGGCAGCAGAAGAGGTTCTCTATTGGACAATCGGTCCTCATACACGAAGCTAGCTTCCGCGAAACCTGTCGCCGATACTTTTATTTCTCTCAGGATATGACAGTACCTTCCATGATTCTTCTCCTCAATTGCCGTAACCACCATGAGGCAATCACTGGCTATTCTGATCCGAGGAAGATGAAGGTCTTGAGCTAGGTGCAGGCCTTCTCTTACTGCCAGCGCTTCTAATACTTCAGGATCGGAGAAACCCTGAAAAACATCAAGCCTAGTTTTTGTTGGAATTTGACTAGTATTTGCTAGTGAATCTGAAACTCAAAGCCCAACTAAAATTCTCATTGGCCCATTATTGCATGGCTGTTGGTGGGACTAAATTTAGTTCCACGTTGCTATATTGGAGAGAGTTGCACCAACTTATAAGGTGAGCTTTTCTACCACTGGTATGAGCAAGACAATAGGAGAGCCTCCCGCACACTCCTCCTCCGCAGTTCGCCGGGTTTCGGGAATGAGCCGAGCCGAGAATGCATCTTGTTTATATTTTTACTGTTTGGGGAAATTAATAAGTCATATTTATCATTAACGGACACGTTAATTGCTCGGCCGTTTCCGATTCCTTTGCATCGTACCAGTGACCGTATTGAGCCACTTAACCAACTTTGATGAGCGTATTTAGGGTATTTCGAAGTCTAGTGATGACCAAAGTGAGATACCGAGTCGAATTCAATGACGTGGATGGATTTTCTATAAAGAAAAATAAGGTAGGTGCTCATTTCTAAGATGGAGTACATGGAGCAATGGATACGCATCATGTACCCTTAGCAAGTGTAATGTTCATCAGTGGTCGTCTGTCTTCTTTGTAACCGACTAACCGTATGTCCTACACTTCTACTGTCTTTCTCTTATGTGGTTAGCTGCTGGAGCATGCACGTCAGGTTATATAGTTTGGTGGATGTTATCAAGTATATATCAGATGTCAGAGGGTTCCTGATTCTTTTGTCAATACATATCAAAAAATGCTTATGAGAAGTTGATTTTGTTTTTGAGAGGATTGTAGCGTGGTGTACCGCTGTTCTTCAGAGCAATACCAGATTTTCAGTATGACTGAGCATTGCTGTGTTCGCATTGGCTTTCTGTCATCCAGCCCAAACCTCGGGCATGCTCGCACTGCTAGATGCAACGTTCTCAGTTAAGCGTGTCATCAAATACAATCAACCCGGAGCAACGCACAGACATATTTGTTAGTATAGCTTAATGAAAAAATATTACATGTACCAACGTAGCATAAAAGCTCAAAAGCTTTACAAATAGAATCCTAGAGATGTAAGGTCGTATTGTTCAAAGAAAACACACAACAAAACCTAGAAAACCCGGGCTGATCAAATTAACTAGTTCTGCTAAGTTTGTGTTGTATCTGCTATCTGGATTAGCCATCTGGAATGTTTTAATTTTAGTGCTCAATGCTATCCGACGAATTCACAATCTCCTCTTCCCTCTCTCCTTGTGGTGCTTCCGCTGCTGCTCCGTGGAGATGGAGCACTGCCCCTCTGGCGGAGAAGCAGAGGTTGCCGGCGCCGGCACCATCACCGGTAGCGCCGACGATGCTGCTGCTGGCATCATCACCGGGTGGTAGTGCGCGCACGGGATCATGGCTCCGTACGGTACCATCGGAACCACTGTTCCTGGCCGGACTTGTCCTCTCGCGGCCGCCGGTATCGGCATGGGGACAGCTGTCCCTGGCGGTGGCTGCACGACGGGATACACCACTGGTGCTGCCGGGGCCACCGGCCTCATGTTCATTGACTGGACTTGCTGCTGCAGCGACTTCATGTACTGGATCGTCTGCTCCAGTGTCGATGCTTGGTTAGACTGTGCAGAGATTAAGATTCAGAGCGAGGTAGCAGGCAGAAAATACACTTATGACCAGATTAAAATCTGTATGTAGAGAAAAGTACTCATGTAAATCCATCGCCAAAATTCGATTATGAGCCAGCGACCGATGGGTTACTGTTTCACTGAGCTGACCTTGTCGCATCCTGGGACGAGCTGCTGCAGTGTCCTGAGCCTGTCACTGATCTTGCACCGTCGCCTCTGCACAGAGACATTTATGCATGCATGCAAATTGTCATGACAAAAAATGTGATGGTAGGATCAACTGAGCAAGCAGTACCTTCTCTGTAATGTTGTGTGTTCCTGAGTAGTGAGACGACCTTGTTGCCCTGCTTGAACCTCCTGATGCCGTCTTCCTCCTCCCGCTGGAGTCACTCTTCGTGTTTGTGTTCTGACAGAGTAAAGTAAGACTTAGGAATAGTACTAAGTAAGGCAATAACAGTATCTTCATTTTCCAATAACCACATAATTGATAAAGTGCAAGGGAAAAGTATACTGCGAAAATGAGTCTATGAGAGGAGGTTGGTAATAAAGAACCATGACTTGCTTGGAAACGGGACAAGTTCATACTTGAGATGGTAATAAAACATGTGGATGTTACAAGAAAAGAAGCTTACCAATCTAGGAAAAATATATTTGCATATGGTACCACTTATGCAAGGTTTCGAAAGTCATACACAAATAACATGATGAATGTATGACATGCTATAACATGTGAAACTACAGAGTTTTTTCAAACATACGATCGTGCTCTCTTCAAATTTTATATGAAATTCTTCAAAGAAGAAAAAGGCATAAATATAAAGAAGATCTTTCTTGTTTATTTTATGTGAGTTGCCAACAAAAGGCTATGTTTTTAACTAAATTCATAAGTTGCATGAGCTCTTACCTTGGCACCGGAAATATCCTCCGTTGCTGTAAGCTTGCCCTTGCTCTCGGTGGCCAACATCGACAGCTCGGGCTCGTTCTTCGCCTTGGCCGGTAATTTCATGTTGTCGCCGGCTTGTTCGGTCTCGCCACTCACGGTCGGGTAGAGCCACGCCGCCATCATTTCATCGGAAGGTGGCGGCTCAAGGGCACACGTGGCAGCTCGGGTGGTGGCGGCGATGAAGGGATGCTGGAAACAGCCGGCTGCCCGGCGGTGCCTCCTTCCCACACTAACTTAAAGAGATCTTCACTGCAAGAGACGTACATAATTGTTGATGGAGCATTGCGGAATCGATCAAATCTAGCTGTGGCTACATTTTGATCACATATATAATATGAACACCCCTGAACAGATTCTGTATATATGTAGGAGGGTGTGCTCCATAGGATGATCGATGATGTATATAGCCTACCCTCACGTACCTGGAGTTAGCGAACATGTCGAGGAAGTTGTCGTGGGCATCTGCGACCTCGCCGGGGTAGTCGTCGGGGTACCACCACCAATGGTCTTCATCACCTGGATCATGGCCGACCATTCTTCAACGTGAGAAGAAGGTAAGGAAGTGGTTGTTTGTACGATCAGATGTGTGTGTGTTACTGTGTTTAATCTATCAGAGGGCACAGTGCAAAGCCTTTATATAAGCGGCGAGATTACTAGACGACATTTCGGAGGCCACGCTGCGTGTGCTGATTGGGCCGGCCCGCATGGATGCGAGGGCGAGAGATCAGAGGTGGAGTGTAGTAGCGGCGGCGCTGGCGTTGAAATGTCCACGTACTCACTACCGGAAAATTAAAATTTGCCGTGAGGGCCGCGCCGTGCCGTGTGCATCATTTTCTCGGAACACGGTAAAGAATTCTTTGCCGTGAAGAAAACAGACATCTCGGCAAAGATATCTTTGCCGTGCTCCTTCATGTAACAGCACGGCAAATCGGTTCACCAGGATCCGAAACTTTGCCGCGGTCGCCAATAATTCGCCGGAAATATTTGTGTATTGGTGGGAAATCTCTTTGCCGTGCATGTATAGCAAAACGCACGGCAAAGAGTGGTCAAATTTTCCCGCGCTTTATATTAATTGGCTGGAGATGCTTTGCCGTGTGGCTTTGATCGCAGCACACGGCAAACACTTCTTTGCTGTGTGTCTTTGTGAGCTGCACACGGCAAACCATGTATTTGCACTAGTGCATGGTTTTTTTTTTGAGTAAAATTTGTTTCCCGGTCAATTGTTCCCGCCATTTTGTTCCCGCTCATTTCCTCCCGCCGTTTTTTCCCGCTGGCGTATCTCCCGCCTGTTTCTCCCTCCAATTCTTCTCATCTCAGCCTATAAAAACCTTTGCGCACTGAGGTTGGTAAGCATTCTAGTCCAGTCACTCGAACATGTCGAGATTTCCTTCAGATGGTAGTTTCCCGGGAGGAATGTCGGCACTCCTTTTGAGGTTTACGGCCGAGTTCAAGGAAGACAATAAGGAGATCCCATTCGAGGATATTGTTAGTCATCCACCTCATCTCCGTGAGCTATCAGCGAAGCTAGCTAGGCATGGGTGGCCATGGGGAGTTGGAAGGAAATAGAAAAAGAACTTCTGAGGCTGCATGCTAGGTGGCAGAAGAAGAAGGTAACATATAGGAGTGAAGCAGATATGTTGGATGCTCTTCATAAACCGATTTTTTGGGTCAAGGAGAGCGAGGATGAAGATGATATCTTCATGCCGACTGAAGCGAGCAAGAAAGCTGCAGCAGCGGCGGCGTCGAAGGGCAAGGGTGCGGCGTCATCGAAGGACAAGGGTGAAGCATCGTCGAAGGGGAAGAGTGATGTGTCGTCGGAACGCAAGAGTGATGCGGGAGGCTGCGTCGATGGTAGATGACTTTTCTTTTTCAATTTATGTTGTGTTGTCGCTACTACCACTTTTCTTGTTGTGTGTGTAAGTTGCAATGTTTTTTGATATCCTTGCTTTGTTTATTTTCTTTGTTAAGGCTTCTAGTACGTTCATTTACTTCACTTAATTATGTTTCTAGATAATATATATAAACCCTCCGGTGTGGGCCACATATGTGCCGAAACCCCGAAATTAGTGAACCTAACGTGTGAGGCGTCGTCTACCCCTTCCCAGGCGTTGAATGGGAGTGTCGGAAACCCACCCAAACCTAGGTTTTTTCATACCATGTGTGTATAAGTGTGTTGGGTGTTTTGAAAGTGCAAGATTTTACTCCGGTGTATGACCGTCTTCACCGACCGCACTCTCTCTACTAAGTTTCTTGACTTATAGGTGAAAACTCCCGTTTCGGGAAAACCCTACGCCCGCTGGAAAAAAGTCAAACCTGTCGATCTACCCCTCTGACCGGCGCCAAAAGGGGGTAGATGCATGAACTTTTTTGCTTGGTTGTGTTAGGTTGGTACATAGGACCATGGGGAACCAACATTTCATGTGGTTCGTCGCATGATTCCGTGCCCGGCATCCGACACGGGAGTTTTCACCTCTAAGTGTCAGAACTTACTACGGAGTAAGCGGGGTCGGTGAAGCGGGTCGCACCTCGGAGCTGTATCTTGGTTCCCAAAACCTACCAACACACTCTTATACATATATTAGGGACCCATGCAAGTTTTGGTGGGATTCCGACGCTCCGGACCCCGCTACGACGAAACCCTACGCCCGTTGGAAAAAAGTCAAACCTGTCGATCTACGCTTTGACCAGCGCCGAGAGGGGGTAGACGCATGAATTTTTTGCTTGGTAGTGTTAGGTTGGTACATAGTACCATGGGGAACCAACATTTCATGTGGTCCGTCGCATGATTCCGTGCCCGGCACCCGACACGGGAGTTTTCACCTCTAAGTGTCGGAACTTACTACGGAGTAAGCGAGGTCGGTGAAGGGGGTCACACCTCGGAGCTGTATCTTGGTTCCCAAAACCTACCAACACACTCTTATACATATATTAGGGACCCATGCAAGTTTTGGTGGGATTCCGACGCTCCGGACCTCGCTACGGCGAAACCCTACGCCCGCTGGAAAAAAGGCAAACCTGTCGATCTACCCCTTTGACCGGCGCCGAGAGGGGGTAGACGCATGAATTTTTTTGCTTGGTTGTGTTAGGTTGGTACATAGGACCATGGGGAACCAACATTTCATGTGGTTCGTCGCATGAGTCCGTGCCCGGCACCCGACACGGAAGTTTTCACCTCTAAGTGTCGGAACTTACTACGGAGTAAGCGGGGTCGGTGAAGCGGGTCGCACCTCAGAGCTGTATCTTGGTTCCCATAACCTACCAACACACTCTTATACATATATTAGGGACCCATGCAAGTTTTGGTGGGATTCCGACGCTCCGAACCCCGCTACGGTGAAACCCTACGCCCGCTGGAAAAAAGTCAAACCTGTCGATCTACCCCTTTGACCGACGCCGAGAGGGGGTAGACGCATGAAATTTTTTGCTTGGTTGTGTTAGGTTGGTACATAGGACCATGGGGAACCAACATTTCATGTGGTCCGTTGCATGATTCCGTGCCCGGCACCCGACACGGGAGTTTTCACCCCTAAGTGTCGGAACTTACTATGGAGTAAGAGGGGTCGGTGAAGGGGGTCGCACCTCGGTGCTGTATTTTGGTTCCCACAACCTACCAACACACTCTTATACATATATTAGGGACCCATGCATGTTTTGGTGGGATTCCGACGCTCCGGACCCCGCTACGGCGAAACCCTACGCCCGCTGGAAAAAAGTCAAACCTGTCGATCTACCCCTTTGTTATACGTAGTACTTTGTTTTTACAAAAAACATAACCATAATTTATCATAAAAATATATATAGATAATTAATGTATTTACTAATACTAATAAACAGTCCATAAAAATAGTAAAGAAGAAAAAGAATTAAAAGAAAAAAATAGAAAGAAAAAATGAAAAACACAAAAGCACACGGCAAAGGCCGTCTTTGCCGTGCGGCACTCTTACACCCGCACGGCAAAGGAATTCTTTGCCGTGCGCCACGCCTACACGGACATGGCAAAGGCTGTCTGAATGGATAAGATTCAGACAGGCCGCATCGGTCCACTACTCACACCACTCACCACTCACCCGACCCGCACGCACACACGCACACGGCCGCCCCCGACCCCGACCCCGCCCCCGCCGCCGCAGCGCCGTCCCCACCCCGCGCGTTCGCCACCCCGCACCCCTCGCATCCCCACCCAGCGCCGCCCGCGCCTCCCCCGCATCGAGCCTCCCCTGCCGCGCCTCCCCTGCCGCGCCTCCTCCGCCCCGCCCCCGACCCCGCCGCCGCAGCGCCGCCCCCACCCCGCGCGTCCCCCACCCCGCGCCGCTGCAATGGTGCAGCAGTCGCGGCCGGGGCAGGAGGGCCGAGCTGCCAGGCTGAGGTGTGGCGCCGACCTCACCGAGGCCAAGCGCTACCACCGCAGGCACAAGGTGTGCGAGGCGCACGCCAAGGCTACAATCGTCCTCGTTGCTGGCCTCCGTCAGTGCTTCTGCCAGCAATGCAGCCGGTAAGGCCACATGAACACGGGTTAGCTTAATTGGCAAACTCAAAACCGCATCCTCTCCTCTAGGATTTATACCACCCAAACACGGTTCGTTCTAATTAAATGTACATATGAACTGCATAGGTTAATTAGTCCATGGTTGAAACAACTGTTCTAGGATCGGGTGCTGTGTCGCTCTTGGCTGCCCAGGAAAGCTTTGGGGACCTTGCACAAATTATTTGGTTTACTGCTACTAATATATATATGATGAGCTTTTTATTTAATCATACAGGAGTATGGTTGGAGGGTGAGAGCGGGGCTGTCGACGGAGGGCGGTTTGAAGTAGCGGCGAGGATCTTCTTCGCCATCGATCACGCTTCGAGGGTAAGAAATTCGTCGCCTTTCTTGAATGTACCTAGGGTTTTATTTTGTTCAAGATCACCAAGTCGGTCGCGTCGCGTAACCTGAGTCAGATCCTATCTGGAAGGGTTACAAATTTATAAATATGCAGGATTGTCCATCTTTGCATATTTATAATCGTAACACTTCCGGATTGTCCTGTTGGACAGTCCGAGTACGTGTAGATCAGGTCGTGTTCCATGTACTACCCCTTCCTGAGACGGAATTTCGGCAGCACCTCCCCGTTGTTCTTCGGATGCTCGAGACGTGTATTCTGAATAACAGCGGGGAGGTGCTGTCGAAATTCCGTCTCGGGTCGGGGTAGAACATGGGGCATGACTCGATCTACACGTACTCGGGCGGGATAGGCCCCTACCTATTAGAAGTGTAGGTGAACGCTTGCATGCTGTAAAAGATAAAATTTGGCCGTAATTAATCTGACGACATTGAATAAATTTATTATTGCTTCCTGCATATAATTAATTGCATCACCATTGTCACCCAAAGAGCAGAAGAAGATGTCTGATCATGCTGACCGTGAGTGGATGTATGCTGGCAGAAAGAGTCCGTGGGAATTTAGTGATGAATGGAGATATAAGGCCGAGGAGTTTGTGAACAAGGCGTTTGACATCAGCAGCAGACCCATGAAAGTGTTTTGCCCCTGTTCAAAATGCGATAACCGAAGGCGACAGTCGAAGGTAGATGTTAGTACGCACCTGATCAAGAATGGGTTCACACCATTCTACCATGTTTGGAATTTCCATGGTGAACAGTTAGCAAAACGTCCTAGAACCGAGCCACGTCAGATTCAGCCAGCGGGAGAATTTGACACTGGGTTCAACAACTGCTTAGACGCCTTTGTCAATGCTAATGCGCCTGAAAGCCGTCGTGTAGAGGCGGAGACACCTCAGGAGGCGGAGACAAGTGAGCAGCCGGATGAAGACACGAAGAAGTACTACGAGACTATGTTTGGCTCGCAGAAACCCCTTCATGAACATACAGATGTTACCCTTCTAGATGCCATCGCTCGCCTTATGGCCGTGAAGTGCCAGAGGAAGATATGCAGGGATGGTTTCGATGATATTCTGGCCGTCGTTGGCAGCCTTCTACCGAAAGGGCATATCTTGGCGAAGAGCTTCTACGAGGCGACTAAACTCCTCCGTGACCTTAAGATGTCATATGAGAAGATAGACGCCTGTCCAAAGGGATGCATGCTATTCAGGAAAGAACATGCTGGAACAAATTATTGCATCCATTGCAATTCCTCTAGGTACTTCGAGGTCGACCTCGGTGGTGGACAGAAGAGGCAGACCGGGATTCCCCAAAAGATTCTCCGGTACCTTCCATTTATACCGAGGATCCAGCGGCTTTACATGAACAAAGACACTGCCCAGCAGATGCGATGGGCCGCGTTAGGGAACAGATACACGGACAAGATGATACATCCGTCGGATGGTGACGCATGGAAGAACTTTGTAGCGAAGTATCCACTGAAAGCGGGCGACCCGAGGAGCGTAGCTGTTGCTATATCAACCGATGGGTTCAATCCGTATGGCATGTCGGCGGCAACATACAGCTGTTGGCCTGTGTTTGTCATACCCCAGAACCTCCCCCCCGGCGAGTCCATGAGATCACATAACATGTTATTGTCGATGATAATCCCAGGACCGAAATACCCGGGTAAGAACATGAACGTGTACCTGGAACCGCTGGTTGAAGACTTGGCTGTTGGCTGGAACGGTCGCGGGGTCCGAACATATGACGCCTCAACAAATGATCACTTCGATATGTATGTCTGGTACCACACATCCCTGCATGACTTACCAGCGCGTGCTTTGTTCTGCGGCTGGTGTACACATGGGAAGTGGCCTTGCCCACAGTGCAGACAGGCTATGACTTTCTCATGGCTTACGAAGGGAGGCAAGTATTCATGCTTTGATCAACATCGACAGTTCCTTGACCAGGTCATAGATACAGGAGTGACGTAAAGCGGTTCAAGAAAGGAGTCGAGATCCATGCTCCGAAACCACGTCTGATGACCGGAAGAGAAATCAAGGCTGAGCTAGAAGCTCTCGTGCCTAACCCCGATGGGAATGGTTTCGTGGGTTATGGGGAGACGCACCAGTGGACTCACATTCCGTGCTTCTGGAAGCTGCTCCCTTACATGGAGGATGTCGAGCTTCCACACAACATTGATGTAATGCACACCGAAAAGAATATCGCCGAGGCTCTTTATAGCACCATCATGGAGACTGAGAAGACGAAGGATAACGTCAAGGCTCGAATGGACCAAAAGAACTTTGTGACAGGCCAATCTTGATATGAAGCCTCCTGGAGTCAACGGCACTAGGTGGTCTAAGCCAAAGGCTCGGTTCTGCCCTACAAGGCCGGAAAAAAGGGAAATATTACAGTGGCTCGTGGAGTGTTTGTACTTCCCTGATGGTTATGCAGCTAACTGGGCGAGGTGTGTGAACCTGGACACGCAGCGAGTAGGAGGGCTGAAGAGTCATGACTACCACGTGTGGCTTGAGCGCATAATGCCGGTGATGATTCGAGGCTATGTCGATGAGGAGACTTGGCGAGTACTGGCGGAGTTGAGCTTTTTCTTCCGCCAGATTTGTGCAAGGGAGTTAGATCGTGAAGTGGTTCTGAAGCTGCATGAACAGGCACCCGAGTTGCTTTGCAAGCTAGAGACGATACTTCCGCCAGGGTTTTTTAATCCGATGCAACATATGATCTTGCATCTCGCGCACGAGGCTTTAATGGGGGGGCCTGTGTCGACCCGTTGGCAGTTTGGGCCTGAGAGAAAAATGAAAGACCTACGCCAGAATTGCGGGAATAAATGCAAGATCGAGGCATCCATGGCCGAGGCATGCCTTAACGAGGAGGTGTCAAACTTCACGACAGGTTTCTATGATGCCAACATTCCCACAATCCACAATCCAGTCGTTCGCTACAATGCAGCCAACCCTGAAGATGTACCCAAGCTTAGCATCTTCATAGGGCTCGGTGGCAAATCAAGTGGCACGAAGAAGTTCATCATGAAAAAGCTCGAGCGGGATATGATCTCCTCGTATATCTTGATGAGTATGGAGGAAGTGAAGCCGTACCGCGAGTAAGTCTTTCACCATTTAGTATTTCACAAACATTCACTCCTATATTCGTGGCTAACTCCTCTTTTCTCATTGGCGTAGACGATTCACTCGTGAAAACTGGAAGCTGAGAAGGGACCCTACCCCGAAAGAGTCGAAGGATCTTTTTGACAACGGTGGTGGTTTTGGCAAGGGTGGTGGTTTCATTAGCTGGTTCGCGGGTTTGGTACTGTTCTATCTAACTTTTCTAGTACCGTGGACATTCATCGATCATTCCTCGTTCTAAACTTCTCGTGCTAAACTTGTAGGCAAAAAAGGACAAAGAGATGAAGCCAGAGCTTAGAAACATTGCCCATGGCTTTAGCCATTCCGTCAACTCATTCCATGCTTATGACGTGAATGGATATCGCTTCCATACCCATGACACACAACAAACCGGGGCAACCGGAAGACAATAAATAGTGGGGTGTTATGTGAAGGCTCAGATAAACTCCATTACTATGGAAGAGTTGAGGCTATATACGAGTTGAATTATGGTTTTGGTAAAGGGCTAGATCCCGTTGTATTCAAATGCAATTGGTTAGACCCGCGTCGGGTTAGACGGGATCCTACAATTGGATTGGTCGAAGTTGAACGAAGCTCCAAGTATTCGGGAGACGACGTCTACATTTTGGCTACCCAGGCCTTCCAAGTATTCTATCTCCCGTACCCGTGCAAGAAGACATCAAAAGCATATCAAAAGCGTCTACAGGGGTGGGATGTTGTGGTGACGGTACCGTCGCACAGTAGGCCGGCTATGCCTAACGGTCAAGATTACCGCCGCCTAGACCCCTCAACATCTGACGGCGAGTTCTATCAGGATGGAGGGCTCCCTGGGAAATTCACTATCAACTTGCCGACCGATGATGACATGGAATACGGCGAAGAAAACGAAGATGCGGAATGGAGGAAGACACCGCGCATGATGAAGTCGAGGAGGTTCATAACCAAGCCGACGTGACTTTGCTAGAGCGCTTCCACGCAGGACTTCACGTCGATGAGCCAGAGGGACCACCTCCAGGTTCCGTGGATGGTTGGTGGTGTGGCGACCCTGACAGTGATGACGACACGGGTGGTCCAATAGTTGGTCCCGATGATCTCGACACAGGCTACTGATAGCGATGAGGACACATGTATTAGTAATTGCCAGTCTAGCTTATATGTAATAGGTCAATGCTACTTTATGTAATAGTGATTGTCGCTACTTTATTTTGTGAGAACTCATTGTCGCTACTCCATTTACCTTAATTGTCGCTACTTCATCTAATTGTATTCATTTTCGCTTTACTCATTGTTGCTTCATCTATTTACCTTAATTTTGGATCATGTATACTGATGAAACCTATTTTTTTGTCAATGCAGGAAACATGGGGGGAAACAAATTGAAGAAGGCCTTGTCAAAAAGGTGGGCAGCGTGAAGGCACTCCTGGTGGGATCGAGTTCGGCACCTCCACCTCCTCCCTCACCTCCACCCTCACCTCCACGTGCGAGGAGTGGACGTGGGAGTACGAGGACGAGAAGGAGGCCTAGCAAGACTCCTAGTCCTCTCCCTGCCGAGCAGCCCGACGAGGATGACGCGGAGTACGATCAGGAGGTGCAGTCGGACTCTGAGAGCGAGTCGCTGGCTTCTGAGGAGAGCTGCTGCCGGAGGCTTCTGAGGAGGAGGGGAGGCGAGGAGGAGGACGAGGAGGATGACAGGAGGAGGAGGGGCGCGAGGAGGGACCTGGGGAGGACGGGTTTGTGCTTGACCCGACGCTGCAGTGGGACCCGCCGGCGGAGTGGGTTGAGACTGAGGAGGATATCCCTGAGCCACGGACCAGGCCGCCGTATCAGCGGGGGCGGCGGGACTCCCCGATCCCCGATATTACGCCTACAAGAACACTCTTCTCCTGCCTGTTGGAAAAAGGTACTTATTATAGTTTTTGTTCAATTTTAGCTTCTCATTGTGTTTTGACCCGCTAACTATACTAATTTTGGTTTTCTCATTGTGTAGGACATTTGAGTACCAGCCTCCTAAAGTGAAGGGACAGCGTACCTACGCGAGCATCCTTGGATGTTGTCTCAGGAAGTTCTTCCCAGGGATTGTCACCCTCCAGAGGGTGGCAGAGTGTAGCTTGGACTTTCAGGCACTACTGTTTCGGCCGGATCCCGATGGCGAGTACCGCAACATGGCGCTTAAGACACTCGGCTATTTCTGGGTAAGTTTGTTTGACTTCTCATCATTCTATAAATCCGAGATTGCACTAAGGCCTATTTTACCTATGTGTGCATGCTTGTAGAACTTCTTCACCTGTCGGAAGGAGGACGAGGACAAGTGCGAGGCCATCCTTTTGACGATGGCCTCTAAGATGGTGACGGACATGCACTACGAGGCTCGCGTGAACTCTGTCCGCAATTGGTACGCCGAAAAGAACATTGCGCTGGAAAAGAAGCGTGCTCGGGACATCTTGATGCAGCCATGGCAGTACCTGCAGGTAGCGTCATTTCTATATTATCGATTTTGTTGACCGCCGTGTAATATCATTAATATGTGTGTTCTGTGCACGTAGGTGCCTCCTCCGTACGTCGGTAACAAACGCGTGCCACCTCGCGATGGTAGCGTGGTGGACTAGCCGGAGTATCTCAAGATACACGCGGAGGGAAAGGCAAAGCGGGCGGAGAACAAGGGTGGAACACACCGCCAAGGCAACCTCAGCCTCTCCCAATGCATACAAAATGAGGTGAGCAAATGCATTCTTTAATCCACCTATGTTCGTGCTCTCTTTTGCAATATCGTCTCCTTTTCACCTATGTTCGTGCTCTCTTTGCAGAAATTGAAGACCGGCGTAGACCCCTCGCCCTTCGCCGTTTGGCAAAGATGCGTACCAGGGATGCGCCGGATCCTGAGACAGGGTCGATGTGGATCAACGAGAGCGCCGAGCTCCGGAGCAAGGGGTACACGGAGAAGTTCAAGGAGCGCAACGGTGATGAAGCTGACCCTCTCACCAGTCCACTTGACGTCGAGGCTGTCGTGCTTGCGGGGCAAGGCGCGGCGAATGGCCGCTTGTGGATAGGTGACGGCTCCATCGACCCTCGCACCGTCCCGTCTCTACGCCAGGTCCGCCGTGGGAGGGCGCCTGGTGCGCCTGCTGTGGAGACCCGCCCACGAGTTTCGAGTCTAGCTGTCGACGAGCTCCGGCAGAAGCAGGTGCTCTATGAGCAGCAGCTGGAGCAGATCCGGCAGCAGCAGGAGCAGATCCGGCAGCAGCAGGAGCTTTACAGGCAGCAGCAGGAGCATCAGGCAGATGATGGAGTGGTTTTGGCACGGTGCAGCGCATTGCTCCTGGGGACGAGGCTGTTTCCATGTCATGTTCCCTCCACCGCCTCCACTGATGTTCCCGGGTATATTGTCAAACTTGTCATTCTATCCATCTTATTGTTATAACTAAATTACTTGTGTAATGCGAGCCTTTTTTCATGTTGTAGGTGAATCCAGGATCGGCGGGTGGATCTCATTCGATGGCGCCGCCGCTTCGTGGCCAGGACAATCCAGAGGGGCAGCCCCATATCTCCAACCCTACCGTTGTCCGGAGGCTCCCGTGGGTATGCTCGCATGACTTGTCAAAATGCCATTGCCACTTTAGTTAGCCATGCCATTGCCACTTTAGTTGAACTTGTCAAAATTTAGTTAGTTTGTTGTCGAACTAGTTGTCATGACTATGCCATTTCCACCTACTTGTCAAAATTTAGTTAGTTGAACTTGTCAAAATTGTCATTTCCACTTAGTTAGTTCAACTATGCTTATGCCATTGACACTAAGGTATTTTAGTTGTCAAAATTGTCATTTCCACTTAGTTAGTTGAACTATGTTTATGCCATTGACACTTAGGTATTTTAGTTGTCAAACTTGTCATTTCCACTTTGTTAGTTTAATGATGCACATGACATTGACACTTAGCTATTTTAGTTGTCAAACTCATGATTTTTGTATGAACTTGTAGGAGGATCAACAATGACGTCCATCTTCGCCATCCGTCCATCATCGCGGAGTTCATGTGGATGCTATGTTGAATGATGCCTATGTGGTGTTTGAGACTATGTTTGTGCTATGTTGAGTTCACGTTTGTGGAGTTCATGTTGATTTTAGTCTAATGTTTGTGGAGGTTGAACTTTGTTGAGTTCCGATGTTGATTTTAGTCTTATGGAGGAGTTTGATCTTGTTTATATATGTTATGGAGCACTATTTAGTTCATATTTGTGTCAGAATTATCATCTGTGAATTATTCCGTTATTTATCTGTAAAATGCAGGGATTTTTGCAAAAACAGCAAAAATCTGGGCCATATGGTCACTTTGCCGTGCCAAGGCACACGGCAAAGGCCTGTGCCGTGCGTTTGCACACGGCAAAACCCACACGTGGCGAGCACCTGTGAAACCTGACAACGTGGTGATGACCATATTGTCAATTTGCCGTGTATAGCTGACCGAGGCACACGGCAAAGAGGCGAGGCAAACGTGCTGGGCAACGACGTTTTGCCGTGAGGTGTTGGAAGAGGCACACGGCAAAATCTAAATAGGTGCCGTGCGACTTCTGGAAAAGCACACGGCAAAGTGTTCAGGTTTGCCGTGCTTCTTCGTGTAGAGCACACGGCAACGACTGGAGGTTTGCCGTCATGTGCTGGGAAGGATCACGACAAAGAGCAGAAATGTGCCGTGTGCACTAGACGAAAGGAACACGGCAAAGATTTAAAGTGTGTCGTGTTATGCAGGGAAGGATCACGGCAAAGAGGGTGTAGATGGTTGACCAGCTTCGGACCGCTTCTGACAGCATTAGGCCGTGTTGCGCGAGGAAGACACACGGCAAAGTGTTTGCCGTGTTGTTTTGGAAGAAGCACACGGCAAAGGGTTTTTGCCGACGCGTATTAAGCCGTGTGCGGTTTGCCGTGCGACTTGACACGGCAAAGCCTTTGCCGTGTTCCGAAGGGCCTTTGCCGCGCGGACCACACGGCAAATTTGTGATTTCCGGTAGTGACTTAGATCAGGGCAAGCAACCGACACACAAGATGACCCATGCACCGTGAGCTACAAGACAGAGCGTGGCCATGGAAGCTAGCAATAGTTATTCCATGTAAATACGTCTAACTTGGTCCGTCTAGCACTCTAGCTAGGCACTCGATCAGCTCACATAACCATGGATGCATTTTGTGTGAACGCGACCGGCGTCGCCATGAACGTACTGATCGGGTAATCTGCCAATATATCTTCTACGGTACACAATAATACAACAAGTTTTTTGTGACTCGTTGTTTTGTCTTGTATCCTTTGCTGAGGTCTTATGTCTCAAGATCCCATCAATTTGTCGCTACACAGGTACGCATTGTGTACAGGGGCGCGGGATACCTTGCTGCGATTGATAGCCAAGGTTTTGGTTCCCGAAATTAATTTTTTCCCCAAGGGGCTCGGGATTCCCGGTTACCGCGGTAACCGAGAAACATTTTTGTGTAATTGTGGGGATTAAACTTGCACAGAGTCTAGAAACTTGTCTTAATTCTCAAAAAATATAAAAGAGCCCAAAACTCGAACCCAAAACCTGCAGAAGATCAAAGCAGGTAACTGCCACTGGGCTACGCCATCAGACCTGTTTTACTATACGAGGATACAGCATATTTATCAGATTTTGGAGTTCAAATTCAAAAAATCTCGGGATTTTTTGACCGGTAAGCACATTTCCCGTGGGTGGTCGGGAAACTCGGTTACCGGGCGGTAACCAGAATTACCGACCGGTAACCAAAACCATGTTGATAGCCCATTTAACGTACAGTGCATGCCGGTGATGGCTACGATCGCGGGTACGTATCAGCTTGCTTGTGCCAACACGTAGGTAAATGTACCAGATTTTCCGTTATCATATCATATCATGCCCTCTGTCCAGAAATAACTGTCGCGACCGACATTTTGCGAAAAACCCCTCCATGTTTTCCCGACCGAACCCGCAGTCCCCGTGTCGGAGAGGTCGCTCACCGTCTCCTTTTTTCACTCTCTCTCACCCGACGACTCGCCGTCGACGCGCTCTGCTCCTACTCGCCGACGCGCTCCGCTCTTCTCCCTCCCCTCCACCTTCGCTCGCTTCGCCAAGATCCCCTCAACCTTCAGTCGCGTCGCTTCGCCGTGCTCCCCTCCACCTACCCGCGGCTAACCTCTGAAAAAGTTTGGAGCTTTTTCGGTCGAATCCGGCGATGAATCGCGGTATCTGGCATACGATATTGTGTATAGGGGGGGGGGGGGATACCTTGGTGCGATTGATAGCCCATTGAACGTGCAGTGCATGCCGGTGCTGGCTAGGATTGCGGGTACGTATCAGCTTGCTTGTGCCAACATGTAGGCAAATGTACCGGATTTTCCGTTATCATATCATATCATGTACGATATTTTATCGACGAATCAGAAAAAAATTATTCACTATTACATTTGATTGATATTGTAGATATACTAAGAAAGCACCCAATGTTCATGTGGTTGATCTATTGATATTGATTTTTTTTATCGTAAGTTAGCCACCATTACATTTGTATTTTCATATGATTGTGAGTTATGTGAACACATACCTAATATAGTGTATGAAGGCTTGTTAATAGCCACACTGTGTTGTAGCATTATTATTCTGAAAGTTTTTTTTTTTGCGAATGGGACTTGTATTACTCAAAAAATCAGGGATTACAATCTCTATCGCAAATGGTAGCTAGACATTCTGACCAGATGAATGCCAAGTTTTAGACAAATGTTTACCATAATTTGGTCAAAGATTAAAACTCTATATAAGTTTGACCAAACATATATAAGAAACATCAACATTTAACACATTTGGTAAAAACACTATGAAAATATATTTTGTGAACACCGACCAAATATGAAGTGTATGAATAAGGCGGCAGGCAGGCAGCGGGCAAGTGGCCGATAGCCGGCGCACAATGACATCGACTCCCTGACGGACGGACCTCGACGAGCCTTAGAGCTCAGAGCTCTAGCCTAGGACATGCCAAATTAATCCTGCATGCATGCCAGCGAGTACGTCATCGTTCATGTAACAACCCTTACTGCTGACGTGCGCAAATTATGCCCGCCAGCGGTAACAACCCTTACCGCTGGCGGACAGCCCGCCCGCCAGCGGTAACTATTACCACTGGCGTATGTACCGCTGGCGGGCGGCGATTTCCGCCCGCCAGCGGTAGCCGTTTTCCTACTAGTGGGTACCCTAGCTTTTTTTCATTGTGAAGGATTTGTTGAAGCCGGCTGTCCCAGGAAGCTGCTCAAATTCCAGTTTTTTTTGGGTTTAACCTTATTTTCACCTAGAAGCTGCTGACTGGGCATTAATCCTGCATGCATGCCAGCGAGTACGTCATCGTTCATGCGTATGCGTAGTACATACTAGGCGCGAAAGGGACTGCTCCGTCCGCCACGTGGGCGCACGTGGGCCTATCATCGGCGCGGGGACCCACCTGCATCGTCTTCTAGTGCAAGCTCGCGCCCCAACCCCAACCTAGGCAGGCATGGAAGCTAGGAAGTACTCCAGTACTGATCACCTGGCCGTGCGGCGTTGCATGGATTCTCCACCTAGCTAAGTTTCTGGCCCTCCATACGGCCGTTTTTCTTCTTCCTTTAGCCATGAAAAGAGAGACATATGTACGTGGCTCTACTCAAACACACGTCCTTCCTTGGTCCATTTCAAATAAGAAAACATCCTAGTGCCTTGTTTAGTCTATTTCTAAAACAAACAAAAAACAAGTCCATGTGATCATGGGCAACCGCCCGTGCCAAGACAGGTCAAGAAAACAAACAACACATATCTCTGTGGCACTAAAACATAGTTCATTGGTGCTCGTTTACAAGAACGTTTTACGTAATGTTTTTTCTCCATGATACATTTTTTGGAAAACAAATGATTTGGTTCAGTTATTTATTGTCTTGCTTTTGATGACACGATTGAAAAGAATTACTCCCTACATCCTTTTCTATAACACGTTTTCGTAACCAATTAAGCTTGCCAAAACGTCTTATAAAACGGGAAAGAGGAAGTGCATTAATAGTTTGGTTAAACGCACCAACACTCGAGAATTGCAACCAAATTTCTTTTATCAGTCAAATAATCTTCAAAATCGCTTATATATCTGAACTATAAGAACATTTTAATTTTCATGTGTGAATATTTTTCACAGGAGTTGAAACAAATAATTTTTTCAGATTTAGTTTTTCCTTTGTATGAATATTTGAATGTTACGTGAACATTTTATTTCACATGCATGTCCATTTTGTTGCACATATACAACATTATTTTTATGTGGTGATAATTTTTTGTAAATCATTTTTATGGTCTTGGAATATTTTATTAGATTCAATGTATTATCTGTTATTTAAAAAAGTTTTAAAATGTATAATATCAACCCATTTCTTTTGGCCGCAGTTTCTTCAGACGGTCAATTACTTGTCCCCACTGATCATGACATAACCCAATAGTGTTATTTTTTAAATAGTTAGTATGCTAATTATGGGAGTTCCTATGTGGACCACGAGGAAACCCAACATTATCACATGGGTGTAAATGTGCCTATAGCACATTAAGATTTCTGTAAATTTATATCATCTTTAATGTGTTAGAAAAAAGACAATTGGTTCATCACGTCGAATTTATATACTATCTTCGATTCATTATAAGTGCGCAGTTTTGAACTTGCCATGGTTCAATTGGATCAGAGGGAGTATATTCAAGTTAAAATTTGTAAAAGGAAAAATAACGAGCGACCACTGGCAGCTCACTCATGCACGCGTCCACCAATGGGTTGTGCCACCTATTCATACATCACGTGCAAGGTTATTGTAGAGAGAGGCGGACCGAGTTGGTAGCAGGGCCTAATATCATTATAGGCTCATCCTAATACATACGATAATACCGGAAGTTCAAATTGGCTCCCATATGCTCCTGGTCGAATAATGTTTTTTAAATAGTAAAACGTTTCAAAAATTTCTGAAAAAATGGAGATGAAAATATATAAATGTTCTACTTATGTACCAGGTTTCGTGGTGAAATAAGATATGAGCTGTTCTATGCAAAAAAGACAAATTAGTGACCAAAAATGGGATTAGAAAAACAAATATAGAGCACTGATTTTGTTAGTTTTGAACAGAGCACCACACATGTCATTTCATTACGAAACTTGGTACGTATTGAAAAAACATGTATATGTTCGTAACCAATTGTTTTTAGGATATTTTTAATTTTTTTCTATTTTTGATTTTTTTGTTCGATCAGGAGCATAGGAGCTCGGAGCCAAAACGCATCCCCCCTATAACACGAGTTCTTCATATAAGAAACGAATACATCTATGGATTTTTTTTTTAAATTACAATCTGAATTTATGATTTAAAAAAATATTTTTTGACGTTTACTTAAAATGTCTAAATGTACCAACAAAAAGTTCATGTATGTGAAATAGTGTGTTCATTCTACATTTAAAAATTGTTCTACAAATAAAAATATTTTACAAAAACAACATGATAAGAGACCGGTGTGTTTTTAATTTAAAACAAAAAGGCAACATGCATGCCTGGATAAAAAAAATTGCTCTATTGTTTATAAAAACAACATAAACAGTCTAGTACTAGAACTAGCAATAAATTAAAAACTAAACAGAGATAAAAAGAACAAATAACTAAAAATTAAAGAAAGTAGAAAAACAAGAGACACAAACTGAAAATAAAAAGGGAAAAAGTAAGTGTGCGGGTAGGGCCTTCTCACTGAAAATAATCCAATAGGACCAGGTCTATTTTCTAGATGAGCTAGACCCCATCTAAAACAAACGAGCCTGGAATAAATCTCAATGCCATAGTTTGGACAGGATTGGGCTGGATTTTCTGGCCGGCCCATAGTCCAGATTGGTACGTCCACAATGCTAATCCACCCTCTAATTTTCCTTTTGCCTCTTAGATTAGACAGAGCGTATGTCAGTTTCAAATAATTGTCACTTTCGTCGGCATCATTCAAGTGCACTATGCATCATGAACATGAATAATACTACCTATTCGCAAAACAAACAAACATGAATAATACTACCATGAACACGTGAGTTGTACGCGTGTTCCCAGTGCAGTTCCGTTCGGAGAGTACACCTGAACTTGTGAGCAAAGAGATGGGCACGTGGCTGGTTTGGTTGGCTACTTATGTCTATTCGTTAATTCAACCTATGAATGGCTAAAACGAACCACTTGTCTGTGAACAACAGAAATGAGTTTCGTCAGCTATTGATTTACAATATTGTGCAATTATATGTGGGTGAACTATATATTCGTCAGTCAAATAAGCAGCAACTAGTGTTTCAAATTTGTTTGGGCATTGGTTGCTTGGTGTCCATGAAAAAGATAAGGCACATATCCGAGTGGGTGTGAGTGCCTTATTATGGTCTATTTGGCATGTGAGAACTAACTTTATCTTTAACAAATCGAGGTTCCCTTCAATGTTGCGGGTTATCCGTTTAACTGCGCATTGTATCCGTACTTGGTTCTATCTCCTGTCGGAGGAGCAGCGCCAAGCCATGAATTTTGTGTGCAGCCGTTTGCAAACACCCGATTCGGTTGGCGGTTTGATAGAAGATTAGCATGTTGATGCAAAGGCTCTTCATATTATTAAGCGTTTTTAGATGGCTGGTTTATGTGTTTCTACACTTTGTGATCCATGAGTTGTAAGAAGTTCTAAAACAATATAGTAATAAATTAATAAAGAGGCCATATGCATCTGTTGATGCAGTGGTCGGGATGCCCCTTTTCAAAACAAAAAAAAAGAGTCAAATAAGCAGCACCAATATGCAAGCATGTGGTATTATAGTTATCAAACACAACATGTCTGTTTATATTTCAGCTTGATCACGAAACGCTTCAGCTAATTAAGCATTCATTTACATGTGAATTCCAACACCATGCAAGTTACATCCATGCATGAATTGCCTGAATTATGGTGGTGGTTTTGCAATTTTCTCACGCATGGCAACCAAGCCGATCGACATCAAAATACAACTCGAAACAACTTTCCAGATTTGATATGTAACTACTGCTATAGGCGCGTCAGTTCGAAGTTCACTCGTCGCAAGCTATAGGGAGGAAAAGATTATGCTGTGCAGATCAAATGGCCAGATCGAGCTACTGTTCGAGACGGGAACTACGAACGAAGACGCTCCGGCGGAACCTTGAACTCATCAACGCGCGCGCACAAGGTTCCTAATAATGACTAAGAGTACGTCTTAATAACTGACGAGAAGCATAGACATACCTGCGCGTACGCGGGTTTCCGGCCGGCAGGTCATGGATCTCGCTTTGAACCGCCATCGTGGTGGACGGTAGTGGCGGTCGTCGGCGACGCCGTTTGACGATGGCAGCGGCGGCGGCGAGTCGTGTGGCCGCCGAGCTATTTTACTTGGTTTGCAATGGCACTCGACCGATCTCAGCTCAGCGTGAACTGGAGCCGGGATGCTGGTGTGGACATGATGCAGTTAGCGGGCTGACTTGTCGACATGATAATCTGGTCATATCCACGTAGATAGGTATGGCAGAGTCCACTTGGAAGCAGCGTATCTGAACTGTGGGTGGAGTACCAAGGAGATGAGCCAGCAGTGTGTCCAGCTCGGCGAGGCACATCTGGCTCCCATGCATGCATGCGGGCATACGTGTCACTCCATATCAGACACTGGGGATCATACACCTCGAGTAGCTATGGACCTTGCACGCGTGTAGCTCAGCAGTATACGCACGGGTCTATCCTATTCACGCCGTATATATATTGTAATGTATGCCTATATTGTGTTGTTTTTGTTAGCGATGTAATGAGTCGTATACGGTATGGTATAGTATACCAACCGTATACGACTCCAACCTGTACAACCACGGCAGGGGTTATTCCTGCTCCATATAACATGCAACCGATGGCCCGAGAGGGTACGCATCGTTCCCTCATACAACATTGACATGGTATCAGAGCCGCCTCTCTCCCTCGTCTAGCTGAAGCCCTAGATCGATCGAAGGAAGAAGAAAGCCAATCGCCGCCGCCATGCTGCGATCAGCCCATCGGTTTCGATCGGTGGTGAAGAAGAAAACAAAGGGAGAAGAAGAAAATCGCCGCCGCCGTGCTGTGCGATCTGCCCTCCGGTCTCGATCGGTGGTGAAGAAGAAAAACAAACACCCACTCTCCTTCTCCCATGGCGTCCTCGTACTCTGCCGCGACGACCTTGGTGTCGGCCCTTGGGCCGCCTCGTTCTTACAATGTGCGCTTGTGATGGGGCTCCTTGATGGCTCCGATTCTGCACCACCTGAAACCGTGGAGGAAGAAGATGATAAGAAGCAGAAGATAACAAAACAAAATCCGGTCTATGGGGGTGTGGCTCACCCGTGACCAACAGGTTCTGAGTTGCCTGCTTAAAACCCTCTCACCCGAGATCATGGCACATCTGATGGGTGTTGAGCATTGTGCTGAGGTGTGGTCCATCATTCTGGAGCTCTTCTCCTCTCAGTCGAATGCACAGATCAAAACCCTTCACACTTCTCTTGCCAACACCAAGAAGTTAGATAAAACAGCTGATAAATTCATCCAAGAGATGAAAGGATTTGCTATGGAGCTTGCTGCTGCTGGAAAGAAGGTTGATGATGATGAGTTAAAAGGATATATTCTTAATGGTCTAGGTGGTTCTTACACCCCCTTTGTTGCCTCTCTTAATGCTGTTCCCAACATCACCCTTGCTAACATGTGTGCTCATTTTATGGCATATGATCAGCGTCCAACCATGCTCTCTCAGTCTAGCCAAGAGATCGATTCCTTTCAGACATCCGCTAATGCTGCAACTCGCGGTCGTGGTCGCGGTCCTTCTCACCCTAATACTCCTCGCGGTGGTTATGGAGGCGACTACCGTGGTAATTATGGAGGTAATGATCGTGGTAACTATGGAGGCAACTATTATCGTGGTGGACATGACAACTATAGAGGCCGTCCCAATGGTCGGTTCCATGGAAATCAAGTTGGCCGTGCTGGAGGCCGTGGCAATCAGGGGGTTGTGGTGGCGGCCGTGGTGGTGGCCGCATCCCCTCCCCCTTCCAGTATGTTCACTGTCAGATTTGCAAGAAATACGGGCACCCTGCAAATTAGTATTGGTGGCGCTACGGGGATCGTGAAGATGATGATGATGACTTCAATTATGATCGCAAAGGTGCATATGGCATTGACACCAACTGGCACATGGACACTGGCGCCACCAACCATATTCCAGGAGATTTAAGCAAGCTTCACCATCATGAGAACTACAACGGCCGTGATCAAGTGCAAAACGCAAGTGGTCAAGGTATGGCAATTCAACACATTGGTCATTCGATATTGCACACCCCTCATAAGTCTTTTCAACTTCATAATATTCTCCATGTTCCAAATGCTTCCATGAACTTGCTATCTACCCATAAAATTGCCCTAGATAACAATGCCTTTGTTGAATTTCACCCTTCTTTCTTTTTGATTAAGGATCGGGCCACGAAGAAAATTCTGTTTAGAGGTCCGTGCCATGATGGTCTCTATCTTCTAGTGCCTCTCTCGTCAGGATCTTCCAAGCATGCTTTTGCCGCCACCAAGCCTTCGTCATCTACATGGCATCGTCGTCTAGGGCATCTGAAAGGATCGAGTAGGTTGACTAGGGGGGGGGGGTGAATAGGCAACTACAAATTTTTCTTTTTCTTTTAATCAAATTGGGGAATTGCTCAAATAAAAGTTCTCTAGATATGCAACTAGGTAAACAATCCTATATGATGAGCAATAAACAAGGTAGCAAGATATTCTAAACAAGTTAAGCTAGCAATACAAGTAAAGGAAGGTCAAGAGATAACCACACGGTGACGCGGAGATGATTCCCGAAGTTCACTTCCCAATGGAAGCTACGTCTTCGTTGGAGCGGTGCGGGGTCACAAGTGAGCCCCGAATAGCCTTGATATGGCACACCGTATCTCCCTCGTGTTATCCTCCAATGAGGAGTTCCACGAGCCACTATATGATGCCCTCGAGGTCGGCAACAAACCTTTACAAGGATGAGGCACACTCCATAACCGAATTGGAGGCTCTCACCAAATTTCCACGGCTCCCAAAGCCACAAGAATCACAAGGCCGGGGCACGACTCCACAACTCAATTGGAGGCTCCCGGCTAGTCCCCGCGGCTCCCAAAGCCACAAGAACGACCAACGACCGTCTAGGGTTCCAATGAACCCAAGATTAACAAGTTCCTCAAAAGGAATGGATGTGGAAATCAAATCGCTTTGGTGGAAGTGTAGATCTAGGTCAACTCTCCCAAGTCCTAGAAGGACAAGGTGTTTGAGTGGGTAGGGAGAGAGATCTAGGAGTTTCAAGCTTTCAACAATGGTGGGTGGACTAATTCTGGTTGTGGTACCAAGCTTGAAGAAGGGGGAGGGTATTTATACCCCTTCCAGATTTCTATCCGTTGGAGACAGGTAAATCGGATAATCCGATTCAAATGAGTATCAGATTATCCGATTTCATCGGATAATCCGAATCATTCTGAATCGGATAATCCGGAAAACTTCAGTACTCCGTCGCTTGTAGTCCTTAGCAGAATTCCAGCAATCTTTGACGATCGGATAATCCGAATCATTCTGAATCGGATATTCCGAAAAACTTCAGTACGCCGTTGCTTGTAGCCCTTAGCAGAATTCCAGCAACCCTTGGCGATCGGATAATCCGAATCATTCTGAATCGGATATTCCGAAAAACTTCATTACGCCGTTGCTTGTAGTCCTTAGCAGAATTCCAGCAACCCTTGACGATCGGATAATCTGATTCAGGCAGAATCGGATAATCCAAAAAACTTTAGCAACAATACAAAGCTCTTTTCCGCTCACTTTTTGGATTTAATGCAAAGATGTTTTAATCACCTAAAACCTGCATCACTTGATTCACATATTAAATCATCACTAGTGTTGTTGCCTAACACACAAAACACAAGGGATTAAGAAATGTCCTTTCAATCTCCCCCTTTTTGTGTTAGATGACAACACTATGATTTGCAAGGAAAGCATAATTATATATTACCTAGTTTCCCGAGCTTAAGACATGAGAAGCTCCCCCTGAATGTGTGCATATAATTAATTTGCATTGGAATGCAAATGCAACACATATAGGTAGAGAGCACCTCCAAATAGTAAGAAAACTAGATACAAGATTTCATGAGAGACATATCAATATAGGTTGATCTTTGAGAGAGAACTATACCTTGTGCACAATAGAGTAGAAATAAACCATAGCACAAAGATACACCTCATAACCATATAAGAAATCCATATGTCTCACAACTTAAGCACAAGGGTTCACACACATAAAAACACAACACGAATATGTCTCACAACTTAAGCACAAGGGTTCACACACATAAAAACACAACACGAATAAGTTCGACATAAATGGACACAAGTGCAATAAGAATGGTAAAAGCATATGCTTGTGCCCGAAACCCATGCAAATCCCACATAGAGGCCTAGCAGAACTACTTCTCCCCCTTTGGCATCGAAACGCCAAAAAGGGAAAAGAGTGATGCTACGTCCCTAGTAGATCACTCCGACTCAGAGGCATCGCCAGCATCATCATCATCATCACCATCACTGTCCTCATACTCAGCATCATCGTCTTCTGCATAGGTATATTTAGGAGCACGAGTGTAGGATGGCCGGGTAGGGCCTGCAGAAGCTGTCTCTCGGAAATGAGTGTCAAGCTGAGCCCATGGAAACTGAGAGTTCTTGTTCCACTGATCATAAGAAAGAGGATCAAACGTTGGGGGGTCTTCTGGAAGGCGAGGGAGCCGCTTGAGAATATTCTCCTGCCCAAGATAAAGCTCATACTGTCCCTTCCGGATGTCTGAATTCATACACAGGATGTGCCGCTGGAACCAGTTAAGTTTCCTGAACTGCGGTGCAAAGGAAGGATCCTGAGCCTGACAGGGGGCGCCACGACGTGCATCACCCATGAAGGAACCTCTGGCAGGAGCAGCAGCAGTAGATGGAATGACCTCCTTTCTTTTCTGATAGACCTTCTTGTAAGGATGGGGCTGCATAGTATATCTGGTGAAGTTGTGCTTCTTCAGAGTGTCCTTGATGAGCATCATGATATAAGTAGCATAAGGAATAGTGAGCCCACTGACCATAGAGTCAAACAAGTCACGAAAAATGAAATGCATCACATCCACTCTAAAATTAGCATTAGGGTCTTCATTCTCAATAATCTCTTTAGCAAGGCAAAGCAGGTTGGCAAGGGGAGCGACAATATTGTCATTGTTACCTCCGCTGGGAGCAATAGTTGAGCGAAGAATGCGCACAAGCTGATCATAGAGGGGCAGGACACCCTCTTTCTGGCCAATAACTGCATCAACCCCATACATGTCCTTCAACACATTTTTATTGGGCTTCTCAATAGAATGCATACAGTGACCACTAGGAGGATGGCTGCTGTTGAAAGAATAGCCAAGGAGAGTGGCCAACTGAGCAAAAGAGGATGTACACTGAGTGTTACCCGACATCCATTTCATGGTCTTGAGATGGTCACCCTCGATCACCAAGGTGGAGAAAAACTGCAGAATCAGTGGCACATTGTACGGACATTGCTTCTCCATGAGAGAAACCATACCCATCTCTTCAAGCACATATGCAGCTTGAGCATAACTTGCCTTTTCGTTGATATCTCGCAGTCTGTAGGGTTGCATCGGGCGAATAGGGTGCGTATAATGCAAATAGATGTCCTTGTGTATATAGAGCTGCTCCATGCACCAGAAGTTGGGATCTTCAATATTTTCGTCTCTGGGCACATTCTTGTACCAGTTGGACTGACGAACTTGGGCATAGTCAACGCTGTTCATGGTCAAGTAGTTGGGACGAGTTTCCTTGCCCTTCTTCTTAGGTTTGGAGGCAGTTTGCTTCACAGACTTCTTCATGGCTGGCAGTTTTTCTTTTCTAGATAGCTTCTTCGGAGGACTACTCGAACCACCTGTGAGATAAAGCAATGGATGGGCAGCATGGATAAGTACACACAAGTCACAGAGCAAGGAATGATACAAGGTACAATAGGAGAGCATCCCTAAGTTGAAACTACTTAGTCCTGGACAAATCAAAATGTTGCTGAAAAACACCAACTGTGCAACTCGGAATATCCGATTCAGTCAGGTATCAGATGATCCGACGAGTCGGAATATCCGGTTCACTCTGAATCGGAATATCCGATCTGAAACTAGCAGCAACAGATTGATACAAATCCTAGGTCTAGCAGTAGATCGACAAAATGGGAGGCTAGCCTAATGTTCTAAGTACCAATGGGAACCACTACCCCAAAGGAATCATCACAAAATAACTTCTTGAAATAATCTAGGTGATGAACACCTAGGGTTTGAGGAAGAAGAGGTTACCCTCGTCCATTGAGGCAAAAGCTTGGAGCGAAAGGTTCCCGGGGAGGAGGAACACCAGATCCGGCCAAGGGCCGGAGTTGGGGACGACCGGAGACGCCGGGGCGGCGCGGGGATGGTAGGCGGTGGTGCTGGAAGAGAGGAGGTCGGGGGTGGACGAACTGCTCGAATGAGCCCTTCACCGCGACCTCTCCTCTTTAAAAAAAACGACAAACCGCCAAATCGGATATTCCGAGTCTGACTTGGACCGGATAATCCGACGCATCGGATAATCCGATCCCGTCAGGCATCGGATATTCCGACTGTCAGAATTTCTGTGGAACACAGAAATTCTGGCCTGCTGAACCCTTTCTCCTCAGATTCAAAACAAGACTTGTGTGCATAAGATAGAATGTTTTTAGGTAGGATAGGCTTGGGATAAGATTGCCAAACTGACATTGGTACTTCACACTCAAGCTTGCAAGAATCGAACAAGGAAATGCCAAGTTGAGTGTGTTTTCCATAAAACCAACAAAAGGACCAAAAACTCTAAATGATTTTCAATTAAGACCCAAAAGAACCAACTCTTCATAAAGAAGAGGGCGGTGGCCAAGGCCACCATGTATGAGTTTGTGGTGTGACACCGCGAAGATGTATCTTGGGTTCACGGCCACTACTCGTCATTTAAGCTCACAATTTATGAAATGAAAATATAGAGACAAAATGAGTTCTTACTATCGGCATAATGGGGGGAGGGATAGTCCAATGGATTAGGACCGCACTCCCCCTATGTCCATGCCTACATCCAAACCAAATGAATATCGTCTAATATGGGTAGGTATGCAAGAAGTCCACTAAATCCAATTGCTTATGTCCACCACATTAAGTTCTCCTCTCAACTCCTTGAATCTTGCTTCACCAAGAGGCTTTGTGAACATATCGGCGAGTTGATGCTTGGTGTTGACATAATTGATTGCAATATCACCCTTCTCAACATGATCTCGAATAAAATGATACCGGATCTCAATATGCTTGGTCTTCCCATGAAGAACCGGATTGTGAGCAATTTTGATGGCACTTTCATTGTCGCATAAAAGAGGCACTTTGTCACAAATGACACCATAATCCTTTAAAGTTTGCCTCATCCATAATAATTGTGCACAACAACTTCCGGCGGCAATGTATTCGGCTTCGGTGGAGGACGAGGCCACACAATTTTGCTTCTTGGAAGACCAACTCACAAGAGACCTACCAAGGAATTGGCAAGTACCCGAAGTTGATTTTCTATCCATTTTGCAACCCGCCCAATCCGCATCCGAATAACCTACAAGATCAAAACTTGTCCCATGGGGGTACCAAAGACCATAGTTAGGAGTATCCATCAAGTATCTTAGAATCCTTTTAACCGCGGTTTCATGACTTTCCCTAGGACTTGATTGGAATCTTGCACACATACCCACACTAAACATAATATCCGGTCTAGATGCACAAAGGTAAAGCAAAGATCCAATCATAGAACGATAAAGCTTTTGATCAACTTCCTTACCATCCGGATCTAAGTGAAGATCCGCCTTGGAGTCCATGGGAAACTTATATGGCTTGGCATTGTTCATGTCAAATTTCTTGAGCATGTCCTTAATATACTTGGCTTGACATAAGAATGTTCCTTCTCGAAATTGGTGGATTTCAAAGCCAAGAAAATAATTCAATTTTCCCATCATGGACATCTCAAATTCCTTGGTCATTAGCTTAGAGAATTGATCACTAAATCACGGTTAGTAGAACCAAAGATAATATCATCCACATATATTTGGCATACAAAAAACTCTCCATTTATCCTTTTTGTGAAAAGGGTGGGATCTATTACCCCAATTTCAAAGCCACGGTCTACTAAGAACTCCTTGAGATGATCATACCAAGCACGTGGAGCTTGCTTGAGCCCATAAAGAGCCTTATGTAGTAAGTAGACGTGGTTAGGAAATTTAGGGTCTTCGACACCCGGAGGTTGTTTGACATACACCAATTCATTTAGTGGACCATTTAAGAAAGCACTTTTAACATCCATTTGATATAAAACAATTTTATGAGTAGATGCATAAGCAATTAGTAAGCGAATGGATTCAAGTCTAGCAACGGGGGCATAGGTTTCACCGTAGTCGACTCCTTCGATTTGAGTGTAGCCTTGTGCAACCAATCTTGCTTTGTTGAGGATGACTTGACCATGTGAGTCTTGCTTGTTCTTAAATATCCACTTGGTTCCAATGACATTATGGCATGTGTCTTTGGGTCTGTCAACTAATGACCACACTTTGTTGCGCTCGAAGTTGTTCAACTCTTCATGCATAGCCGCAACCCAATCCATATCTTCAAGAGGATCATATACCTTGAGAGGTTCTAAGCTAGACAAACAAGAGACATGACCACAAAAGTTAGATAATTGATTGCGTGTGGACACACCCCTACGGATACTCCCAAGGATATTCTCTTTGAAGTGCTGTTGATAATCCAATTTTGATGCACGCCGAATGACATGGCGTTCCATGGCTTGACCAAATGTTTCACCATCACAAATATCTTCATCATTGCCTTCATCTTGTTCATGGTCAACCCGAAGTGGAGTTCTTGGAGTTGGGGGTTCATGATGTTCTTGTTCTCCACTAGACTTGGGTGGGTCTTGACCATTGTCTTGTTCATGTGGATGAAGATCATGATCTTGTTGATCAATTGTTGAGGTGGATGGTTCAACTTGAGTAGAGCTTATTCCTTCTTCTTGAGTATCAACAATAGGTTCTTCAATAGGAATAAGTTCTCCTATGCCCATAGTTCTTATAGCTTGAGATTGAGGTTCATCACCTACATCATCATGATCAACATGCCCCGCTTGGGAACCATTATCCTCGTCAAACTCCACATTCATAGATTCTTCAACACATCCGGTGGATATGTTGTAGACCCTATAAGTATGAGAGTTTGAGGCATATCCAACAAGAATACCATCAAAAGATCTAGATTCAAATTTAGCAATTGGGCAACCTTTAATGTAAACATGGCATTTGCAACCAAATACCCGAAAGTAAGAGACACTTGGCTTTTTACCGATAAGGAGTTCATATGGTGTCTTTTCCATGAGAGAACGAAAGAAGAGCCGGTTTGAGTAGTGGCAAGCGGTGTTGATGGCTTCGTCCCAAAAGTTGTATGGGGAATGAAATTCGGCCAACATAGTTCTTGCCATATCAATAAGAGTGCGGTTCTTCCTTTCGGCGACACCATTTTGTTTGGGAGTTGATGTCTACGCACACTTCTATTCTTGTAGACAGTGTTGGGCCTCCAAGTGCAGAGGTTTGTAGAACAGCAGCAAGTTTCCCTTAAGTGGATCACCCAAGGTTTATCGAACTCAGGGAGGTAGAGGTCAAAGATATCCCTCTCAAGCAACTCTACAATTAAGATACAAGAAGTCTCTTGTGTCCCCAACACACCTAATACACTAGTCAGATGTATAGGTGCACTAGTTCGGCGAAGAGATAGTGAAATGCAAGTAATATGGATGATTATAAGTGGTAATTTCAATCTGAAATAAAAATGGCAGCAAGCAAACATGAGACAAAATGAGAGCAAACGTTGTTTCAATGCTTGGAAATAAGGCCTAGGGATCATACTTTCACTCGTGGACACTCCCAACAATAATAATATAATTGAATACATAAATATTTCCTCTTTACTATGCTACTCTGAACTATTCTCCCGTTGGATAGAAATACCAATCTACTGCGTAGGGCTACAAGAGCACACCTTAAAGTCTGAGTGAACAAACACCACAATATCATAGAACACCAAGACCATCGTGTAGGGCTGCAAAAGCACACCTTAAAGTCTATCTTCCACATCTAGGGAACCCCAATGTCACTATGAGCGCCCCAAAATAGTACTAAACAAACACCACAATTTTATAGTGACAACCAACAAAAGAACAACTCATGATAAGTATTCCAGTAATCTTTGGCCTAAGAGTCACACACGGTGCGCACACTGTCAACTTCGCACCATGGGACAAAGGTGACTCCGGAGATTACATTAATAAAACCACTTGAGTAGCATAATTCATAAGATAATGAATAGTAACATCTATGGATTCAACTAGATTACAAAGCTCATGATCACATAAAGATCACACCATGGGAGAGAGATGAACCACATAGCTACCGGCACGAGCCCTCAGCCTCGGCAAAAACTACTCACACATGGTCATGGTGAGCACACTTGATGGAGACTCCGGAGGGGGAAAGGAGGAGCCTTCGGAGGTGATCCCGGCGGTGTTTCCCCCCTCCGATCTTCTCTGGCGGCAACCTTCTGTCTTCTGTTCCGTGGTTTTGTGTTTCTCCACCGCCTCCTCGCGAAACTCCTCGGAGGACTATTTTTATAGGCGGTTTTAGGTCAAAACCGAGTCGGTGGAGGAAAGATCAACGGCAACGGAGCTCCGAGGCCCAAAAGGAGGGGTCCCACGCGGCCCATGTACCTGGCCATGTGGGCCCACCTATCTTGGCCCTCGGGTCTCCGCTTGTTTGCTTTCTTCGCTCCCAAGTCTTCTTCCTTCCAAAAATTGACGCTCGTAAATTTGCAGGTCATTTGGACGTCATTTGGGTCCCTGAAACATTAAAATATAGAAATAGGGTTTTCTGCCTGTGCAGGGTTAATTCCATAAAAATAGGAAACATATCAAATATTCCAAAAATCATTATAAAACAGTGATATAACCCTTATATGATGCAAATATGACTGGAATATAAGTAAAATAATGCAAAGTTCATGTATGCATTTTACATGCATCAACATCCCCAAGCTTAACCTATACTCATCCTCGAGTATGAAGGTGATAAAACTAACATGGACTTTGCAATTTAATACTAACAATGGATATCAAAGATGATTACTATTGCTACATAGAGTCAAATGGTTCATTCTTAAAAGGAATAGCAATATGCAAGATAGTTTATGAAGTGATATCAAGTATTCAATGCAAGGATGTTCAATGATAATTCACAAAGTGTAACATAAAAGAAGTACTATGGACCACAAGTATGCATAATGATAAGTAAGAACATCCTACAATGGTCATAGAGTATTGATGAAAATCTGAATATAAAAGGTGGACACTTTGGAAAGATATATATGAGTAGAGGTAAAGCATGAATAAGTTTCATCTAACTTCCAAACTCTTCTACTTAAGTTAATGATTGCAATGTGGTAATCCTTGGTGTCAAGCTCTCATTCCCCTATCATAGCATCTTGAATGATTAAGTTTAAAGTGAAAGCAAATATGAGTAGTGTGCTTGACAAAGTACAGGTTGAAAGTCTCATGCCCCTTGAATACAAGTACCTACTCCATGTGTTACTCAACTTGGGAAACAAAGCAAGTTCAAGTTAAATATCATTGTAAGTAATAATAGTATCATTAAGAGCGTCAACTGGGGTACCTCTTGTCCCAGGATATGGAACAAGCCCATATCAAAATGACAAGACAAACAAACACAATGAACAATCTCAACACCCTTTTTATTTACCATTAGATAGCTTTTTATTGTAAGGTGTATCACAGAAGGTTCACCATAGCATGTAAGTAAATTTCCACCATGAATGATGCATGGCTTAGATTAGCGGCCCAGGCGTCTCTCTAACCATTTATACAAACTCATTTAAACTTCTTTTTCCACATTTATTTCACCCATGGTAAGCATCCATAAACAAAAGTACATGATATCAACTAAATGAAATGAAGTGCATGTTGAAAGCTTGCCATGTGACAGCACATATGAGCTAACTCTCAACCAAAGACATTTGTCAAGCCCACAACATCATAATTTTAATCACAATGGGTCATGTTTTATTTATGCAATAAAGTAAAGTGTGCATCAAGTTCGAGAGAGCTCTATAACCAACTTTTCCCATAACAATCAACAACATAAGCATTTTCATTCAGAGGTATAGATAACAAAATATCATGATAAACATACTCGGAATAGCATAAAGCTAATAGGTAGATATGGTGGACTCACTGGAAAAACTTTGGTTGAAGGTGTTGGAAACAAGTTTTTACTTGTTGGAATTTTTGGGCTAGCAAGAGGGAGAAAGTTGACCATCTAAATGCATGCATGAGTGTCCATAGAACTAACTAATCCATGTTAAACAAAGTAAAATAACATTCAGCATCAAAACATGAATAAAAGATAGCTCTTGATAAAATACTTGCAAATTATTACTCATTAACAAGCTCATGAATCATGCAACTATATGTATCTTTTAAAATCAACTCCAACATCCCTTTTCCCAATCTAATAATAGCATCCAACATAATCAACCCAAATTTCCAGTAGCTCTCTCATATATAAATGATAGTGTGGTGGTCTCACAAAATAAAAATCAAACCAAAACAAACAAAAAGACGCTCCAAGTTTATGCGATAAAGTGTTTCGATCGAAAAACAGAAGTTAGACGTGTGCAAACCGAGAGTGTGTAGGTCCAGTGGGGTTGTCTTCACATCCCCAAGCTTATGGTCTTCACCATCCTTGGATAGCTCTTGGTGCATCTCCTCTAATCCCTGTGAAAAAACTTCAAAACACCGTTTCTCCCATTTCTTTTTCTGTGGGGTGCATTAGTAGTGATAAACAAATAGATTTCTTGCTGCATATAATCCTTGAACAAAAATTCATATGATGTCCAGAAAGTGTATAATGTTGTATGCCTACTCATAAACTCAATTGGATAAAAAAGTTCAAGTTAAAAGTTCTAAGCATGCATCAAACAAAATGGGACAGAATCTGTCCAGAAAAACAGCAGCAGCAAAACGTATTTTTCTACCCTACTTAACTTTGTCGAAAAATTCCGAAAAATTCATGCATACAGAGGATGAAAAGTTGCAACTACAGTTCAAATATGAGCTCATTCGGAGTTACAGAATAAGAATTAAAAATCATACCGTGCACAGATTCGTGCAGGAATAAAATCTCCGAACGCTATAAGCAACTTTTTCAAACCAAAATGGTAAAACTTGGCACTTTATTAAAAATTCCAGAAACTAAACTAAAAACTAAGTCTCTTGTTACAGCAAGAGGACACAAAGAAAATAAAAACAACCGGGTTGCCTCCCGTAAAGCGCTTTCTTTATAGCCATGTAGCTAGGCTTACTTACTTGTTATCAAGATGGTTGGAGTGAGGTGGCTTGGCATCCCCAAGCTTGAATTCTTGTACTTATTTGATATATGTTGGGTGAGTCTAGGGGTAACATCCCCAAGCTTGAGTGGTTGTCCCTCTTGATCTTTGTTCATCACCCTCAACTCTTCCACTTGAAAAATTCTCTTTACACAAAACTCAACATAAAACTTGATTAGAGGGGTTAGTGTCTCCATAAATTAAATCCTCATAGGTACAGCAAAGACATATCATGAGTTGATTCTAAACATTAGCTACTGTTACTATGGTTGTGCATTGCCCTTTGATCAATAGAACTACACAAAACACAAGTAATGAGAGTAATGCAAAATAAAGACAGAATCTGTCAAAAACTGGACAGCCCGTAAAGAGTGAATTTTCAGAGGCACTTACGTTGCTCAAATCAGAAAATTTTGAACTAATGAAATGTGTATTAATAACTGAAGATTGCTGTCGTAAAATTTCAGGTCAAAATTCCTTTTCTGTGATTTTTAACATTTTTCGCAGTGAAGCTTAGGAATCTGTTTTCTGGACAGCCATGATAGTTTTAATGATGCTCACATAGGAACAAGAATTGAAATGCAAAAGAGAGCATCAAGAGAAAAATGTGAAACACATTTAAGTCTAACCCACTTCCTATGCATTGGGATCTTGTAAGAAAATAAATCAATAAAGCACAAAGTGACTAGCATAGGAAGGCAAAGCAAGTGCAACTTCAAAATTTTCAACAAAAAGAGAGGAGACTTAATATTATTGTGGTATATGAAGTCATGTCTCCCTCTCTCATAAAAACTTTCAGTAGCATCATTGATAAAATCCACAATATAACCATCACATGAAACATTCTTACCATGATCCATATGCATAAAAGTATCAATACTCTCCACATAAGTAAAAACAGTTTCATTAGTAATAGTGGGAGTAAAACTATCACATCCATCATTGTAATCATCATAAATAGGAGGCATATCATAATCAACATAAACTATATCCTCAATAGTAGGTGGACTGAAAACATCACAATGATTATAATCATCATAAATTGGAGGCAAAGTATCATCAAAGAAATTTTCTCCTCAAAACTTGGGGGACTAAAAATACCATATTCATCAAAACCAGCTTCCCCAAGCTTAGACTTTTCCATAGCATTAGCAATAATGGTGTTCAAAGAATTCATGTAATAACATTGCTATCCATTATGCAACAATTCCATAGATTTTTTAATTTTCTCTTCAAAACATCATGTCCTAATTCAATATAAATTTCATAAAGATCTCTAATTTTTGTTGTTGTTTTCCATTAAGCCTAACTAGTGAAATAAAAACAAGAAACAAAAAGATATAACTGCAGAATCTAAAGGAAATACCTTCAAGCACTCACACGTCAGCAACAGTGCTAGAAAATAGCTAAGTAGCTGGAGGATGTGAGTACCTTTTACCTTACCTCCCCGGCAACGGCGCCAGAAAATAGCTTGATGTCTACGCACGCTTCTATTCTTGTAGACAGTGTTGGGCCTCCAAGTGCAGAGGTTTGTAGAACAGCAGCAAGTTTCCCTTAAGTGGATCACCCAAGGTTTATCGAACTCAGGGAGGTAGAGGTCAAAGATATCCCTCTCAAGCAACTGCAATTAAGATACAAGAAGTCTCTTGTGTCCCCAACACACCTAATACACTTGTCAGATGTATAGGTGCACTAGTTCGGCGAAGAGATAGTGAAATGCAAGTAATATGGATGATTATAAGTGGTAATTGCAATCTGAAATAAAAATGGCAGCAAGCAAACATGAGACAAAATGAGAGCAAACGGTGTTTCAATGCTTGGAAATAAGGCCTAGGGATCATACTTTCACTAGTGGACACTCCCAACAATAATAATATAATTGAATACATAAATATTTCCTCTTCACTATGCTACTCTGAACTATTCTCCCGTTGGATAGAAATACCAATCTACTGCGTAGGGCTACAAGAGCACACCTTAAAGTCTGAGTGAACAAACACCACAATATCATAGAACACCAAGACCATCGTGTAGGGCTGCAAAAGCACACCTTAAAGTCTGTCTTCCACATCTAGGGAACCCCAATGTCACTATGAGCGCCCCAAAATAGTACTAAACAAACACCACAATTTTATAGTGACAACCAACAAAAGAACAACTCATGATAAGTATTCCTGTAATCTTTAGCCTAAGAGTCACACACGGTGCGCACACTGTCAACTTCGCACCATGGGACAAAGGTGACTCCGGAGATTACATTAATAAAACCACTTGAGTAGCATAATTCATAAGATAATGAAGAGTAACATCTATGGATTCAACTAGATTACAAAGCTCATGATCACATAAAGATCACACCATGGGAGAGAGAGATGAACCACATAGCTACCGGCACGAGCCCTCAGCCTCGGTAAAAACTACTCACACATGGTCATGGTGAGCACACTTGATGGAGACTGCGGCGGGGGAATGGAGGAGCCTTCCGGAGGTGATCCCGGCGGCGTTTCCCCCTCCGATCTTCGCCGGCGGCAGCCTTCTGTCTTCTGTTTCGTGGTTTTGTGTTTCTCCGCCGCCTCCTCGCGAAATTCCTTGGGGGACTATTTTTATAGGTGGTTTTAGGTCAAAACCGAGTCGGTGGAGGAAAGATCAACGACAACGGAGCTCCGAGGCCCAAAAGGAGGGGTCCCACGTGGCCCATGTACCTGGCCGCATGGACCCACCTATCGTGGCCCTCGGGTCTCCGCTTGTTTACTTCCTTCGCTCCCAAGTCTTCTTCCTTTCAAAAATTGACGCTCGTAAATTTGCAGGTCATTTGGACGTCATTTGGGTCCCTGAAACATTAAAATATAGAAATAGGGTTTTCTGCTTGTGCGGGGTTAATTCCATAAAAATAGGAAACATATCAAATATTCCCAAAATCATTATAAAACAGTGATATAACCCTTATATGATGCAAATATGACTGGAATATAAGTAAAATAATGCAAAGTTCATGTATGCATTTTACATGCATCAGGAGTATATGCAGCGGAATATTGGTGTTGAATGCCCTCCCCACTTAGGAAATCATCCATAGTGTAATTCTTGAACTCCGTACCATTGTCACTTCTTATTGCCAAAATCTTGGAGTCATATTGGCGTTGAACTAGGGTTGCAAAGTCAATGAATATCTTTTGAGTTTCACTCTTCCTCTTGATGTAGAAAGTCCAACAATATCTTGAATAATTATCCACAATCACCAAACAACATTTCTTGCCACCAAGACTAACATATGTGGGAGGCCCAAAGAGATCCATATGAAGCAGCTCCAATGGCCTCTTAGTGGAGATGATGGTCTTCTTGGGGTGATTCTTTTCATGCATCTTTCCGGCTATGCAAGCACTACAAGGACGATCTTTGGAAAAATTAACATCAGTTAGTCCTACCACGTGTCCACCCGTCACAAGAGTTTGTAAATTTCTCATACCGACATGGCCTAGCCGGCGATGCCAAAGCCATCCCTTGTCGGATTTAGCCATTAGACACGTGGCAATTTGAGTGGTCTCTTTCGAGAAATCGACCACATACAAACCGTTCTCATGAAATCCAGCAAAGGCTACTTTAAGAGATTGTGTGAAAAGGATGGCCACATGGTATTTATTAAAGATAACGGTGTAACCGGCATTGCATAATTGACCAACGGAAAGTAAATTATATGAAAGGGATTCAACAAGGAGGACCTTCTCAATGGATAACTCCGGAGTGATCACTACCTTGCCATACCCCAATACCTTAAGTCTTGCATTGTTCCCAACGGTGACATGAGAGAATGTGAGTAATTGTTTCAATAAGCCCTTTACCAATTCTTTGCTTCCGGTCATATGAGATGAACACCCACTATCAATGAGCCATGAAGATCCACCGGAAGAAACGACCTACAAGAAATCAAGTCTTTGATTTAGGTACCCATTTTGGAATGGGTCCTCTTTTGTTAGTCACAAGGGTCTTTGGAACCCAAATAGCATAGTGATAATCATCTCCATATGAAGTGCCAAGATATTTAGCAAAAACACAACCATTTCTAGATTTCATAAGAACATATGAAGGGTTGTATTTTCCCGCAAAGTCATTGTGAGTGGCATTGCCCCTTGTGGCATCACCAATCACAATGGGGTTGGCATTCGTCTTGGCCAACTCCCCCTCCTTCACAAAAGTAATATCTTTGGAAGGGGAAGTAGGCTTGTTCTTCTTCTTGTTGACCTTCTTGGACTTAGGTGTAAACCCAAGTCCTTCCTTGCCAACCACTCCCTTTTGATTGCTCAAAAGATCATTGAGGTTCTTCTCCCCATGGATGCAAGTGGCTAGACCCTTCTCAAGTTGGAGCGGTGCGGGGTCACAAGTGAGCCCCGAATAGCCTTGATATGGCACACCGTATCTCCCTCATGTTATCCTCCAATGAGGAGTTCCACGAGCCACTATATGATGCCCTCGAGGTCGGCAACAAACCTTTACAAGGATGAGGCACACTCCACAACCGAATTGGAGGCTCTCACCAAATTCCCACGGCTCCCAAAGACACAAGAATCACAAGGCCGTGGCACGACTCCACGACTCAATTGGAGGCTCCCGGCTAGTCCCCGTGGCTCCCAAAGCCACAAGAACGACCAACGACCATCTAGGGTTCCAATGAACCCAAGATTAACATGTTCCTCAAAAGGAATGGATGTGGAAATCAAATCGCTTTGGTGGAAGTGTAGATCTAGGTCAACTCTCCCAAGTCCTAGAAGGACAAGGTGTTTGAGTGGGTAGGGAGAGAGATCTAGGAGTTTCAAGCTTTCAACAATGGTGGGTGGACTAATTCTAGTCATGGTACCAAGCTTGAAGAAGGGGGAGGGGTATTTATACCCCTCCCAGATTTCTATCCGTTGGAGACAGGTAAATCGGATAATCCGATTCAAATGAGTATCAGATTATCCGATTTCATCGGATAATCCGAATCATTCTGAATTGGATAATCCGGAAAACTTCAGTACTCCGTCGCTTGTAGTCCTTAGCAGAATTCCAGCAATCTTTGATGATCGGATAATCCGAATCATTCTGAATCGGATATTCCGAAAAACTTCAGTACGCCGTTGCTTGTAGTCCTTAGCAGAATTCCAGCAACCCTTGACGATCGGATAATCCGAATCGTTCTGAATCGGATATTCCGAAAAACTTCAGTACGCCGTTGCTTGTAGTCCTTAGCAGAATTCCAGCAACCCTTGACGATCGGATAATCCGATTCAGGTAGAATCGGATAATCCGAAAAACTTCAGTAACAATAGAAAGCTCTTTTCCGCTCACTTTTTGGATTTGATGCAAAGATGTTTTAATCACCTAAAACCTGCATCACTTGATTCACATATTAAATCATCACTAGTGTTGTTGCCTAACACACAAAACACAAGGGATTAAGAAATGTCCTTTCAGCATCCATCCTCGTTTATTGTTCAACAAGTTCTTAGAAAAAATAAATTAGAGTATTCCCCTGAAATAAATCCTTATGTTTGTGATCCTTGTCAACAAGGTAAGAGTCATCAGTTACCCTATCCCCTCTCCACTAGTGTGTCCACTGTTCCTTTGGAACAAGTTTTTTCTGATGTTTGGGGTCTTGCTACCTTATCTGTTGGCAAGCATTCATACTATGTAAGCTTCATTGATGATTATAGCAAATTTACTTGGATATATTTGTTAAAGAATCGTTCTTATGTCTATCATGTTTTTCTTTATTTCCAGAAACTTGTTGAACGTAAATTTGGTTGCAAAATTATCACAATGCAAACTGACTGGGGAGGTGAATATGAAAAACTCAATACTTTCTTTCAACGTGTGGGCATTAAACATCACGTTTCTTGTCCGCATGCTCACCAACAAAATGGTTCGGCTGTGCGTAAACATCGCCACATTGTTGAAGTTGGTCTTGCATTGCTTTCCAACACTTCTATGCCATTAAAATTTTGGGACGGACTTTTCTCACCGCCACCTTTCTCATTAATGTGTTGCCGACAAAGGTTCTTAATTTCTCCACTCCCACGAAAAAACTCCTTAACACTACACCCAATTATGATGCTCTTTGTGTGTTTGGTTGCGCTTGTTGGCCTAATCTTCGTCCATACAATCAACGCAAACTTGCGTTTCGTTCCAAACAATGTGTTTTCTTGGGGTATAGTCCTCTTCACAAAGGTGTTAAGTGCCTTGAGGTTAATTCTGGTCGAGTTTATATATCACGTGATGTAGTGTTTGATGAAAACGTTTTCCCGTTTGCATCTCTCCATCCTAATGCCGGTCAACAACTTTGAAAATAAATTCTTTTGTTACCTCCTGCTTTGTATTCTCCATCATCTAATGAGGGTGCGCATAATCATGATCATTTGCCTATTATACCTGTCACTGACGCTCTACAGATTGCTGAAGATTTGCCTGGTAAAAACAGCCAGCAAAATCCGTCAACAGCACATGAAATATCAAGTTCAAATAAAGCCAAACCTGGCAATGATGAGCCAATCATTGGCAATGATGAGCCAATCATTGGTGATGATTCCCGTGCTGATCCTGGATCCGCACCGGGTTGTGCGCTTGCCCCCGCAGCGGGTCCCCGCGAACCCGCGCGTGCCACGCTGCCGCATGTGGCCGACAGCGCTGACGTCAGCCATGTAGCGGACGAAATCCCGCCTCCCGTGCGCGCTCGGCCGCCGCACCCAGATGCTGTCCCCCCGTCCGGATCTTCTGTGTCTGCTTCCCTTGTGCTCCCTTCTGTGCCTATGTCGAGAACAAGATGCCAGAAAGGTATTCACACACTACAAGAAATATGTCAACTAGTGACTTTTTTATAGTGACCCTGAAAATTGGTCATAGATCTATGACCAATTGGAGCAATTTGGTCACACACTACTTAGGAGGGTGAAACTAATGACTAATCTTAACAGAATGGTCATAGGCTACTTAGATGAATTGGCCATAATCTAGAAAGTGCTGACGTATGGCCTTATTTGTGGCCGAGTATGACCAATTTAAATGGTCATTCAGATTAGTGGACAGCCAACTCAGCAGTCTTGCCTACGTGTCAGTGTTTAGGTGGCAGTTTCGCTTACGTGTCACTATTACAGGACATCCATCTCAGCTGTCTCGCCTACATGTCAATGCTTAGATGTCATCTTCGCTTATGTGTCACTCTTAGAGGTAGGACCCATTGACAGGAGGAGCACACACGTTGACTTGTTGACTAATCTAACTGGTGGGACCCGTAGATATGATAAGTGGGTCCAACTAACAACTTACAATGACATGTGGGTCCCGCACCACGAATTACATGTGGGACCCACACCACACACATGACATGTGGGTCCCACGCCACCCACATGTAGGGCCCGCCACACCCCTTCTTACACACGGGACCCACCCAAATTACATGTGGGACCCACCCCACCAACTTGACATGTAGGGCCCACCCCACCCCATCTTGCATGTGGGTCCCACGCCACCCACATGACATGAAGGGCCCGCCCCACCCCATCTCACACGTGGGACCCACACCTGACATGCGGACCACGCACACACATGAGACGCACCACCGACCTGACATACGGGACCCACCACGGACTCACAGATAGCTCAAAATAAATAGTGCGTGGCCTGAGGATCGAACCCACGCCCTCAAGACATCCCACAGCGCAAGCTTACCACTAGGCCACCAACCAATTCGTGATATAAGCACAACCACGGATCTATTAACTTATACATCTGTTTCCTGGGCTTGGGCCAAGTTGTCCGAGGCCTCGTATTCTTTTTTTTGTTTAATTTTCCTCTGCTGACTGGACCAACGGCCCATGTCGTTGTCTTGGCCGGCCGGTGTGGCTTTCGGCCCACCCGTCAGTGTGTGTGGCTAGAGTAGCACATAGATAGAACTTTTCAGAATTTTCCCAAATTCCAGAAATTGAATAAAAACTTGAAAATTCATATAATATTCTCCGTAACTCAGAAGAATACAAGTAATATGTAAAAATGTTCACATAAAATTAATCTAGCTATTTATATAACGTTCATACATGTTGAAATAATTTAAACTAAGAATAGCTTAGAAGAACGAATTGAATGGTTAAAACGGCGTAGATAGGGGTAGAATTTGGCAAAACTTTTGGTTTATCTCTGATGAAATAGGTAATTTTGTATCTAAAAATGATATTTTCAAAACATTATGAGCAAACTACAAAGTATCTGTAGTTCAAATTTGACCCGCTTCCAATCGAATCGGCAAAAATTTGTCCTTTTCACGAGAGGTGGGTGGAAACATTTTTACACCCAACCATTTGGTTATTTGTACATAACATGTGATCTAATATTTAAAAAAAATGTTTTAGTCCAATTTTACGACAAATATTTGGTAGTTTCTTCACAAAAAACCCCATTTTTCACTCCGAAAATGAAAAATGATATTTTTGTGCAAAAAAATGAAAACTGTATTCGACAACATTGTTCTCCATTCCAAGATACATGCTTGTGCACAAGATGAGATCCTTTAAAGAAACTATGCCATGAAAGTGGCCATAACATTCGTCATTTGACCTAAAAGGTGTGAATCTTCATACATGATAGCTCATTTCTGAGAACACTTTTCAAAAATATTTGTTTTATTTCAACTTTATATTTTTTTTCTAGAAACTAGGACACATACAATGACACATTGTGAACGATTTTCATTTTTTTTGATTTTTTTTGAATTATGTATGCTGATTTCAAAATGTTGTCAAAACGATGGACATGACCGTTCATACCTAGATGTTGAAATTGGAAAAAAATTGGTTTATCTCTGATGAAATAGGCACTTTTGTATCTAAAAAAGATTTTTTCAAAACATTATGAGCAAACTACGAAGCACGTGCAGTTCAAATTTGACCCACTTCCGGTCGAATCGGCAGAAATTTGTCCTTTTCACGAGAGGCGGGTGGAAACCTTTTTACACCCAACCATTTGGTTATTTGTACATAACATGTGATCTAATTTTTTTTAAATGTTGTGGTCTAATTTTACAACAAATATTTGGTAGGTTCTTCGCAAAAAACCTCATTTTTTTCACTCCAAAAATGAAAATTGATTTTTTCGTGCAAAGAAAATGAAAACTTTCTTCGGCAACATTGTTATCCATTCCAATATGCATGCTTGTGCACAAGATGAGATCATTTAAACAAACTATGCCATGTAAGTGGCCATAACATCCGTCATTTGGCCTGAAAGGTGTGAATCTTAATACATGATAGCTCATTTCTGAGAATATTTTTTAAAAATATTTGCTGTATTTCGAGTTTATATTTTTTTCTAGAAACTAGTCCACTTACAATGACACATTGTGAAGGATTTCCATTTTTTGGATTTTTTTTAATTCCTTATACCGATTTCAAAATGCTATCAAAATGGTGGACATCACTGTTCATACCTAGGTGTTGAATCTTGCAAGAATATTGGTATATCTCTGATGAAATAGGTACTTTTATATCGAAAAATGATTTTTTTCAAAAAATCATGAGTAAACTACGAAGCATTCGTAGTTCAAATTTTACTAGTTTTCAGCTGAATCGGCATAAGTTTGTCTTTTTTACGACAAGTGGATAGAAATGTTTTGACATGATTTTTTTTGTTATTTGTACACAAGTTGTGGTATAATATTTTTTTAAAATGTTGTGCTCTTAGTTTGCAACGTATATTTCATAGGTCCTTTACAAAGTACACCAGTTGTGACAGCCAAAAATGAAAATGAATTTCGCACACAGCGGCAAATCTCCCGCTACCCAATTTTTGACGTGAAATGACTTGTATACTCGCAGAGATTCGAGCACGCAGCACACAACCAGGGGCAATTTTGTAATTCTTAGAGAGTACCATATATAAACCTACCCCCTCCCGAACCCTAGCAATCACCCCCGTCCTTCCCCGTGCTCCCGAACCCTAGCCGCCTCCCCTGTCCTTCCCATGATCCGCCCCCTCGCCCTTCTCAGGAACCTCCGCCCAGCGTCGCCACACCTCCGCCCAGGAACCGCCGGTAGCTTGCTCGCTGGTGCACGCGTGCATCATTAGCGTGATGCGCGACGCTCCATCGAGCTCGCCTGCCCGCGTCCGTGCGCGTAGGAGAGCCACGGAGGGGTGAGCCGACAAGCTAGGACGTGATGGCGCTCGCCCCTGCGACTCCGACGCTCCACCGCAGGCGGTAAGACCCCCTCGCCTACCCTCCCTTCCTGTCCTCCTTGCATGACGTTTCACCGGCCGCATCTGGATCCACGCCGCCAGAAAGGTGCCCGACCCCGCCACCGCCGCCCCTCATGGAGGTCTTCTATCGGGAGATCCACGCCGTCGACGGCGTCACCACCATCGACTTCCCCAAGCACCCAACTCTTTTTTTTCTGCTAAGAGAAAATCCCAATGCAGACTCTTGTCCATTGTCGCATACTTCACTACTGAAGCTTTGCATTTAATCGTCTCTAAAATAAGTAGAGTTTGTACAACTAATCTTCTAGTATTTCTATCCAATGCGGACTATGTTTCTCTGTATTTTCACTCGTCATCAGAAATTAGGCATTCAGTTCAGATACACACTTCGAGAGCCCCGTCACAATAAATCTGACGCCATTGCCGATTTGCTTCTTGCCCTGACAGGTCCGAAGAGCTGGTCTGCTGGGATGATGTGCTTGATTCAGTAATTTCCATTTCCCATCCAATCCATAGCTTGAATTTTTCTTGTCATGCCACTCAAAGATTACTGAATATGGCTGTTGAATTGATGCAGGTCAGACTTGAAGGCTTGGCTGACTTTTGTTGGCTCTGCGAGAATCCACAGGTGGGTGAAATCTCTTGAAATCCATGCCTACGGTAGAGCATGCAGCACTTGTCTTTGGCTAGTTTCAAATCCCAGCTTGTCAATCTCAGTTTAGTGCTTCTGGTTAATGTAGGTGCACATTAGTGGTATTGAGGATGTGATCTCCTCTTTGGCCGTAAGCGAATGGATTCGGCAAGGTCAGTAATGTAATGTTGTAGATATTATTATTGTGAAAGCAGTTCATGGGAAATTCGGTGGTCGCATATTTTCTGATTGCATGTCGTTAAATCACTATCTGATGTTCTTGCAAGCATTAAATGTTGTAAGTAGAGGTTACAAATGCAGACTTGTGATGTTGTGCTGGGAGCACTCTTGCTAAAGTCATGAGCTAGATTTCATCTTCACATCTTAGATTTAACTGTTGATTTTCAATTAAGTTGTGCAAGTGTCAAATGAGTGCATAGTGTGCAGTATGTCCATACTAATCTTGGCGCACATAAGCGTCAGGCCATATGTTCTCTTATAAGCAAACTGAAGTTAAAATATACAAGTGCTATCCTGATTTCATACTGCATGCCATTCATTTCTTAGTTTGATGTTCTATATGCTTCTAATATGTGATCCTTCCATTCTTAGGTGATTTTTTTTTGGAAGTTCAAAGAGGAAGAGGATGAAGCGTTGGGTTATCTATCAATTTGCCTCTTTGTGGTGGTTAGTCTTGTTATTCTTATTTAAAGTCATCAACTGAGATGTTATAAACATTCCTGCCATGTGCTGCTTCCTTTTCATGCTCTGCCAGTAGATTCTTTTTATTAAAATGTTTGTTGTATTTGTGCTTATAATCATGCTTCTGTCTGGTTGTTGCAGAATGATTTTCGTGTCACCAGCCAAATGAACTTGTGTGTCTTAAGTGATGCAAGTTTACAGGAACTTCACGCTGAAGAATTTTGAAGAAGCCTGACAAAGCAAAGTAGCTAGTTATGTATTGTAATAGTAGGAATTCTCGTTTGTAATAGATTATACAGATTGTAATAAACTATTTTGGTGTTATGTGGATGAATCTCTCAGTTCTGTTTGAAATATGGATCTTGAATGTGATTTAAAAACCTGTAAAATGGAAACTTGACCAGTTTGAAACATTTATGGAAATAATTTTATCAAAAATGTACTTTCTGACGTGTGGGACCGATATGTAAGAACCTGACAAGTGGGACCAATCTGACTGATGGGGCCATCTTAAAAAATATAATAACTTAAATAGAACATATTAATAGAAATGTCTGTGGCCCAGAAATAAAAAGCCAAAATGTTGGGCTTGGCCCATGTAGCCAATCAGAAATGATCAGAAATAAAAAAGCTACATTGTTGGGCTCAGCCCATGTAAAGCACAGAACTGGACTGTGCTGATTCAGCTATATGACAAATCCACGTCAGCCATGACACATTGGATCTGACGTGGTTAGGCCAGATCCCCAGTGACCAAAACAAATGGTCATAACATCTGTGACCTTTTAGTTTGCACCAAAAGGTCACGTAGTTTCGTTAGTGACTGCCAGCTTTCGACCAACTGTTTTTGGTCACAAAACGGTAACAAATGAAAATACGTGACCATTCAGTGACCAATATGGAGAGTCACTAGTTAGTATATTTCTTGTAGTGACACTCCCAAAATTTACAAAGAAGGCACCGTCCGTTATGGTCTATTCACTTCTACAGGAGAACCTACCAATCTCACTGAAGCTCTTGGTCATGACCGTTGGAAGCAAGCCATGCATGAAGAATATGATGCTCTTATGCACAATAAGACGTGGCATCTTGTTCCTCCTAGCTCGAATAAAAATTTAGTTGACTGCAAATGGGTATACCGCATCAAGAAACGCTCTGATGGTACAAATGACAGATACAAAGCCCGGCTTGTTGCCAAAGGATTCAAACAAAGGTACAGACTTGACTATGAAGATACTTTTAGTCCTATCGTCGAAATAGCCATTATTCATCTTGTTTTGGCTATTTCTGTGTCCAAAGGATGGAGTCTTCGCCAGCTAGACGTCAAGAACGTGTTTTTACATGGCGTTCTGGAAGAGGAAGTCTATATGAAACAACCACTTGGTTTTGAGGATCCACGCTTTCTACAACACATTTGCAAGTTAGACAAGGCTCTCTATGGCTTGAAACAAGCTCCCCGTGCATGGTATTCTCGCCTCAGTTTGAAGTTAACTGAGCTTGGTTTTCAACCTTCTACTGTAGACACATCTCTCTTTTTATACAACCAGTCTCTTCTGTGTTGATGATATCATTGTCACTAGCTCTTCAGACTCTGCAGTTACTATTCTTCTTTGTCAGTTGAGTGAACACTTTGCTATCAAAGACCTTTGGTGATCTACACTACTTTTTAGGCATGGAAGTTACTAAAACTGATGATGGTCTTGCCTTGACTCAAGCAAAATATGCTGCAAATCTTATAGCTCGAGTTCATATGACAGGATGTACACCTACTCCAACACCGTTGTCCACAGTGGACAAGTTATCCTTGGTTGATGGTACACCACTCGGTTCAGCTGATAGTACAAATTACAGAAATATTGTTGGTGCCCTACAGTATTTGACCTTGACCAGACCCGATATAGCTTTCTCTGTCAATAAAGTCTGTCAATATCTTCATGCTCCTACTATAGCTCATTGGACTGCTGCCAAACAGATCTTACGATATGTACAAGGTACATTACATACTGGCATCACTTTTCAACGCTCGTCTTCTACTTTGCTTAGTGCTTTCTCAGATGTCGACTGGGCAGGATGTCTTGATGATCGTCGTTCCACTGGTGGTTTTGCCATCTTCTTCGGTCCCAATTTGATCTCATGGAGTGCCAGGAAACAAGCTAATGTCTCACGTTCTAGTACAAAAGCTGAGTATAAGGCTATTGCTAATACTACTGCTGAGCATATTTGGGTTGAAGCTTTGATTCGTGAACTTGGTGTTTCTCTTAAGGAACGGCCAAGTCTCGATCAAGTCTGCATATCCTTTGGATTACACGCTCAGGACCAAATCTCGATCAACTAATGGCTCCAGATTCTTACTCCACGCTGATCTTCCACGCGACTCAGCTGCTCCAGCTCTGCGGTGTATGGGCGTATGCAGCCAGCTTGTTGGAGATATGCCCTAGAGGCAATTAATAAAGTGATTTTATTTGTCATATCTCTATTGTTCATAATACGTTTTAATACCATGCTATAACTGTATTACGCGGAAACATTAATACACGTGTGGTATGAAAACAACCCGGTCCCTAGTAGCCTCTATTTAACTAGTTCGTTGGGTAACAGATGATAAAGGTTTCCTGATCATGGACAATGGCGTCGGTTAACAACGGAGTCATATCATTAGGTGAATGATTTGATGGACATACCCAAAATATAGAAACGTAGTGTTCATACCTTCGACTGTGAGATCATATCAAATCTCTGCTTCTGAAAGATATGGCTTATCGCATCAAATGACATGTCTTATATAGTGTCACAATAAAGGTGACACTTTCGGGTATCGGAAGGAAGCAGCAGAAGCGAGTGATCAAGAGCGGGAATTGCCAGTCCACATAGCAGGATAGATACTCTGGGCCCACTCTGTGAGATTACATCAATGAGCTTGCAAGCATGTGACTAGGTCACGGGGATGTAATATCACAGATGAGTAAAGATAGATTTGTCAATAGCGAGGTCATGCTCGGTAATCGTGATATCGGAGAACGACGCTCGGACAATCTAAGTATCGTTAGGCAAGAGGATGAGAATGGACGTCTAAAGGTTCAAATGATAGAAGACATTCGTGGGCGCACAAGGGCTATCATGGATATCCAGATCCCGCTGTTAGTCATTGATCGGCGAGGGTGTCTCGATCATGTCTGGAGTGATGCCGAACCGTGGGGTAACACACTTAAGGGTGGGTGACGATTAGATTGGATTTAGAGAGAAAAGAAACCGGGAACTCCGGAAGTGTTCCGGAACTTGTCCGATGTTGATCGGAGGCAACGAAATAGGTTTCGGAGCCCGGATGAATTAAATAATATGTATTTAATATTAATAAGTGTTATTAGTGATTAAATATATTTTTATTTAATTTATTTTGAATTTTTAAAGGCATTAAATCATAAATGGGGCTTAGAGGCCCATTAGGGAAAATCCCTAAAAAGAAAAAGGAAAAAAGGGATGGAGGCCGGCCTTGGCCCACCTAGGGCCGGCGCACCCTTGGTGGTGCGGCTGGTGTGGGATAGTGCCACACCGCCAAGCCACCAAGGCAAGCCTCCCTCCTCCTCCTTTAAATAGGGGACCCCCCATGCCTTTGGAATTACACCAATTTCTCTCTTCTTCTCTCCTACCTTGAGCGTGGTTCCGTTTCTGAAGCTGCGCATGGGGAGGGAAGTCTCTCTACTCTACGCACACCGCCGTGCTGCTAGATCCACTCTTGCACTTACACTGCTCTGCTGGATCTGGAGCCCGGAGGTCGTCATCCACACCGTACGTGTGTGGAACCGCGAGGCGCCATCGTTTGGCGCTGGGAGCCGTCTTCTTCCACTACACGACCCTGAGGTCGGCATCATCGTCTCCATGACAACGTTTGTGCGGGAACGTAATCCCGCTTCCGGTCTACAAGGGTATGTATTCTGATCTCCTCCGTATTAGTATATCTGCATAGTATAGATCCTGGCTAGTTTACGGTTATCGTCGGTAGGAATTTTTTGTTTTCTGTCTACGATCCCCTTCAGTGGTATCAGAGCCGATCTATGCGTAGATATATCTGTACGGTTAGAACACATGTTGAATGTGGGCATCGATTCTACATTTGTTACCCTCTCGCGTGTACTTGTTTATATCGCGGTATTGTGGGATGAAGCGGCCGGACCGACTTTACGCGTACTCTTACGCGAGACTGGTTCCACACTTGACATACGGCTTGTACCGTATATGTGGCTGGCGGGTGTCTGTATCTCCTACAATAGTTGATATTGCATTTACAATGGAGGGCCCCGAAAGGGGTGTAATAGAGACAATTGTCTTATCGCTGTTGTGGTTGTTTTCGTAGGTAAGAAACGGTTCTTGTGCGGAAGCCCTAGCAGCCACGTAAAATATGCAAAAGATAAAGTAGAAAGCGTCTAACTTTATTTTGCAGGGGCAATGTGATATGGTCAAGGTAGGTTTATTTAATTGTTTATAAAACTGTTGGCGCGAAGGAGACCATCGGCGCGGAGGAGACCATATCATGTCGCATTACATTTCATTTAGATGTTATGTAGATTGTGTGCATCTTATATTGTGTATATATATGTCTATATATTAGTTACACGGCGGTAGTAATATAAGATGATCCCTCCCAAAATTCCGATAATAGTGTTCTCCCTCTGTCGTGCACCACCAATAAAGTTCTACGTTACGGGGTACGCCCTTTGCGGTTACACTCGTCTCTTCGTTCGCATACGGTGGGTGTAAGCCACGTTGCACGCGCGAATACGTCAGAGGGTGTTATGGCGAGCCTAGCATGTACAGACATGGCCTCGGAACACAAGTACCGAAAGGTTAAGCACGAGTCACATGCGGTGATGTGATTGATATACGATGTCTACCTTTGAAGTTATGCTATCTGCCTGATCGATGGGGTAGTGTAATGGATGGGGGTTGTGTAATCACTAAGACGATGCGAGGGATACTCGTCTTGAGTGGGAGTTCTAGTAGTTTTATTTTGAAAACTTGAACCCATATTTTATTATGAACAAACGTCTTATGTTTTGCAAATGCCATTGTAGATGTCTCGCCCCACCTTTAACCTAGGCCTGTTCCTTGAGAAAGAGAAACTTAAGACCAACGGCTCCAACTTCATGTCCTGGTTCCGCAACCTGAGGATCCTCCTCACCCCCCACAAGGTCGGCTACGTGATCGAAGCCGCCATAGGTGACCTCCTACAAATACCGCCACCGAAGATGAGAAGAAGGCTTATCAGACTAAGGTGGAAGACTCCTCCTTCGTCCAGAGTGGCATGCTCTACGCCATGGAAGCTGATCTGCAAAAGCGCTTTGAGAAGATGAGTGCCTTTGAGATAATTTCCATCTCAAGGCTGTCTTTGCGCCGCAGGCCAAGGCTGAGAGGTATGAAGCTTCCGAGCTCTTCTTCTCAGCCAAGATGGAAGAGCACAACAGTGTCTCTGAGCACGTGGTCAAGATGTCTGGCTACGTTCAACGCCTGAATGCTCTGGAATGCAAGATTCCAGATGAACTGGCGATTGATAGGGTGCTGCAGTCGCTGCCCCTAGCTTTAAGGGATTCGTCATGAACTACAACATGCACGGCATGGCTAAGACCCTCTCTGAGGTGTTCGTGATGTTGAAGACTGCTGAGGTGGAGATCAAGAAGGAGCACACACTGTTGATGGTCAACAAGACCGTCGATTTCAAGAAGTCTGGCGGAAGGGAAGAAGACCTGGAAGTCAAGAAGGATGGCAAACAGGTTGCTAAGCCTAAAACTGCCAAACCTGGTCCCAAGCCCGGCGTGGAGTGCTTCTACTGCAAGGGAGACGGTCACTGGAAGCGCAACTGCCCCAAGTACCTGGAAGACAAGAAGGCCGGCAAGATTGTCGGAAGAGAGAAAGGTATATGTGATATACATGTTATTGATGTGTACCTTACATGCGCCCGTAGTAATACCTGGGTATTTGATACCGGCTCTGTTGCTCATATTTGTAACTCACAGGTGGAGTTGCGGAATAGTCGGCGCCTGGCGAAGGACGAGGTGACGATGCGCGTCGGCAATGGATCAAGAGTTGACGTGGTGGCCGTCGGCACGCTCCCTCTGCATCTACCTTCGGGATTAGTTTTGGTTTTGAATAAGTGTTATTTTGTACCATCTCTGAGTGTAAACATTATAAGTGGTTCTTGCTTGTTGCAAGACGGATATTCGTTCAATTCAGTATCAAGGGTTGTGCTATTTCGATGAATGATATCTTTTATGTTGATGCTCCTGTGAATAATGGTTTATTCTTGTTGAATCTCGATCGTAGTACACACATCCATAGCATAGATGCCAAAAGGATTAGACTTAGTAATGATACCGCCATGTATATGTGGCATTGCCGACTTGGTCACATTGGTGTAAAGCGCATGAAGAAACTCCACTCAGCTGGACTTTTGGAGTCATTAGATTTGGATCTCTTGACACTTGCGAACCATGCCTCATGGGCAAGATGACTAGGTCACCGTTCAATGGTTTCGTTGAACGTGCGTCGGAATTATTGGGAGTTATACATACAGATGTGTGCGGCCCAATGAGCGTATCGACGCGCAATGGTTATCGTTACTTTGTAACCTTCACTGATGACTTGAGTAGATACGGGTATATCTACTTGATGAAACACAAGTCAGAAACTTTTGAAAAGTTCAAAGAATTTCAAAGTGAGGTTGAAAATCAACTTAACAAGAAAATAAAGCACCTTCGATCCGATCGTGGTGGCGAATATTTGAGTTTTGAGTTTGGCACACATCTGAAGGCCTGTGGAATTGTGCCACAGCTTACGCCTGCCGGAACACCGCAACGCAACGGTGTGTCCGAGCGACGTAATCGTACTTTATTAGATAGCGTGCGGTCTATGATGTCTCTCACCGACTTGCCCGTATCGTTTTGGGGATATGCGTTAGAAACAGCCGCATTCATTTTAAATAGGGCTCCATCCAAATCCGTGGAAACGACACCGTATGAGGTATGGCATGGTAAGAACCTAAGCTGTCGTTCCTGAAAGTTTGGGGTTGTGAGGCTTATGTCAAGAAATTGCAGCCTGACAAACTCGAACCAAATCGGAAAAGGTCATCTTTGTAGGGTATCCGCGGGAAACCATAGGATACACCTTCTACCACCAAGCCGAGGGCAAAACGTTTGTCGCTAGAAACGGCACCTTTCTCGAGAAGGAGTTTCTCGCTAAAGGAGTAAGTGGGAGGAAAATAGACCTCGACGAGATAGTTGATCCTGAACTCGAAATTCCGAGTGGCGCAACGGAAACGTTCCTGAACCGTCCTCCATAACAGATGGAGTGGGAGAAAATGTCGAGGAGGCTATTATACCTCGTAGGTCTGGAAGAACCCGTACATCTCCTGAGTGGTACGGTAATCTTGTTTGCACCGTCATGTTAATTGAACAAGACGAACCTACAATTACAAAGAGGCAATGGAAGGACCCGAGTCCGAGAAATGGCTTGAGGCCATGAAATCCGAAATAGGATCCATGTATGACAACAAAGTATGGACTTTGGTGGAGATTCCCGAAGGGCGCAAGGCCGTCGAGAATAAATGGATCTTTAAGAAGAAGACTGATGCTGACGGTAATGTAACCGTCTATAAGGCTCGGCTTGTCGCAAAGGTTTCCGACAAGTTCATGGAATTGACTACGATGAAACTTTTCACCGGTAGCGATGCTAAAGTCTATTCGGGTTTTGCTAGCAACAGCTATATCATGATTATGAGATATGGCAGATGGATGTCAAAACAGCGTTCCTGAATGGTAACATTGAGGAAGAGTTGTACATGGTGCAACCTGAAGGTTTTGTCAGTCCAGAAAATGCTGGCAAGGTATGCAAACTTCAGCGTTCCATTTATGGACTGAAGCAAGCATCTCGGAGCTGGAATCTTCGCTTTGATGAGGTGATCAAAGTTTTGGATTTGTCCAAAATGCGGAAGAACCTGCATTTATAAGAAAATGAGTGGGAGCTCAGTTGCATTCCTAGTTCTATATGTGGATGATATATTACTAATTGGGATAATGTGGAACTTCTAAAAGCGTGAAGGAATATTTAAACAGTAAATTTTCGATGAAGGACTTAGGAGAAGCTGCATACGTATTAGGCATTAAGATCTATCGTGATAGACCCAGGCGCCTACTAGCGTTATGTCAAAGTACTTATCTTGACAAGATATTGAAGAAGTTCAATATGCATTTGGCAAAGAAGGGTCTTGTGCCGTTGTCAAGGGAAAAACATTGAGCATGGCTCAGTGTCCACAGACGGCCCTTAAAAGAGCCGAGGTGGATGGCACTCGATATGCTTCGGCTATAGGATCGATTATGTATGCCATGTTAAGTACTCGACCCGATGTAGCATTGGCTCTAGTTTGACGAGTCGATTCCAAAGTAATCCTGGCAAGGATCATTGGACAGCTGTTAAGAACATATTGAAGTATCTTAAGTATACCAAGGACATGTTTCTTGTTTATGGAGGCTGTGGAGAGGAACTTGGCGTAACAGGTTACGTTGATGCAAGTTTCTGCACAGATCCAGATGACTCGAAATCGCAAATAGGTTATGTGTTTAAGGTGAATGGAGGCGCTGTGAGCTGGAGAAGTGGGACGCAACCCATAGTAGCCCAATCTACAATGGAATCAGAGTATATTGCTGTTGGAGATATGCCCTAGATGCAATTAATAAAGTGATTTTATTTGTCATATCTCTATAGTTCATAATACGTTTTAATACCATGCTATAACTATATTACGCGGAAACATTAATACACGTGTGGTATGAAAACAACCAGGTCCCTAGTAGCCTCTATTTAACTAGTTCGTTGGGTAACAGATGATCAAGGTTTCCTGATCATGGACAATGGTGTCGGTTAACAACGGAGTCATATCATTAGGTGAATGATTTGATGGACATACCCAAAATATAGAAACATAGTGTTCATACCTTCGACTGTGAGATCATATCAAATCTCTGCTTCTGAAAGATACGGCTGATCGCATCAAACGGCATGTCTTATATAGCGTGACAATAAAGGTGACACTTTTGAGTATCGGAAGGAAGCAGCAGAAGCGAGTGATCAAGAGCGGGAATTGCCAGTGCACATAGCAGGATAGATACTCTAGGCCCACTCGGTGAGATTACATCAATGAGCTTGCAAGAATGTGACTAGGTCACGGGAATGTAATATCACAAACGAGTAAAGATAGATTTGTCAATAGCGAGGTCATGCTCGGTAATCGTGATACCGGAGAATGACGCTCGGACAATCTAAGTATCGCTAGGCAAGAGGATGAGACTGGACGTCTAAAGGTTCAAACGATAGAAGACATTCGTGGGCGCACAGGGGCTATCATGGATATCCAGATCCCGCTGTTAGTCATTGATCGGAGAGGGTGTCTCGATCATGTCTGGAGTGATCCCGAACTGTGGGGTAACACACTTAAGGGTGGGTGACGATAAGATTGGATTTAGAGAGAAAAGAAACCGGGAACTCCGGAAGTGTTCCGGAACTTGTCCGATGTTGATCGGAGGCAACAAAATAGGTTTCGGAGCCCGGATGAATTAAATCATATGTATTTAATATTAATAAGTGTTATTAGTGAATAAATATATTTTTATTTAATTTATTTTGAATTTTTAAAGGCATTAAATCATAAATGGGCCTTAGAGGCCCATTAGGGAAAATCCCAAAAAAGAAAAAGGAAAAAAAAAGGGGATGGTGCACCCTTGGTGGTGCACCCTTGGTGGTGCGGCTGGTGTGGGATAGTCCCACACCGCCAAGCCACTAAGGCAAGCCTCCCTCCTCCTCCTTTAAATAGGGGACCCCCATGCCTTTGGAATTACACCAATTTCTCCCTTCTTCTCTCCTACCTTGAGCGTGGTTCCATTTCTGGAGCAGCGTATGGGGAGAGAAGTCTCTCTACTCTACGCACACCGCCGTGCTGCTAGATCCACTCTTCCACTTCCGCCGCTCTGCTGGATCTGGAGCCCGGAGGTCGTCATCCACACCGTACGTGTGTGGAACCGCGAGGCGCCATCGTTTGGCGATGGGAGCCGTCTTCTTCCACTACACGACCCTGAGGTCGACATCGTCGTCTCCATCGACAATGTTTGTGCAGGAACGTAATCCCGCTTCCGATGTACAAGGGTATGTATTCTGATCTCCTCTGTATTAGTATATCTACATAGTATAGATCCTGGCTAGTTTATGGTTATCGTCGGTAGGAATTTTTTTGTTTTCTATCTACGATCCCCTTCACAGCTAACTAACACATATCCATGCAAATAGACTACTTGATGTAGTGCAACCTAGGACCATCACCATGTCAAGCATTCCAACACATCACAAGTCATTATTGAGCTTAAAGGTGAACTCCTTCCTCGATGAGAACTCATTTCGTGCACCATTGGATGGTATACTACTTGAGCATCTACCCCTTTGCTATGCTAGGTTTGGTACGACGAGGACGGGCGTCAAGGGAGCTGCCGAGGAAGCGCAAGCCTCAAGACCATATGTCGTGGGTTTGTCATGGCACATGTCATGGTGATGACTTCGTAGGTGTGGGATTTGGGCGACGTAGGATCTTCCGGGAGCGAGATTGCACATAGGAGAGCGATTTATACAGCTTCAGGCCCCGAGAAACATCATCCGGTAATAGCCCTACGTGCTGTTTGTGGCTTGGTCGTATTCGTGTGCCTTTGGAGTCGCCGAGATGATGCGGCGGCTCCTCTTTTTCTGTTTACATTGTGTCTCTTCTTTTGGGATTTAGGTCTAGCCTCTAATTGCCTGTCCCTCAAGGGGAGCCCCTGCCTGGTTTATATAGATGGCCAGGCTAGGGTTTACATGAGTTCTAGTCGAATACGTGTTGGAGTCTTGGCTTGGCCTCCAAGTCATCACTGGCTTTGAGTTTGTCATCCGCCAGATAAGCCGCGCCAAATAAGCCGCACCAGATAAGCAGCGCCAGATAAGTCACCGACAGCTTATGTCCTGATAAGTCTCCGCCAGCTTATGTCTTGATAAGTTTGTATGTTGGCTCATACTCAATTAGGTATTCCCACGACATTAGCCCCTTTGCGGCCTTCGCTCTCACGAAAGATTCAGTCAGCCTCGCGTTGGAATGCTGTTTGGGTGGTATCGCTGCTGATTTTAGAGTGTTTAAACTCTCGGATAGAAGATTCAGATTCTCTCTCGCCTCGAGTAAAGTTGGTCATTTTATCTATTCTTTGAGGGATCGACACTGGCCTGATTTCCACTGTGTGTTCTCTCTGTATCGAGGAGATGTTTCTGCAGATCTGGTTGACCCAAAGGGGGAAAATCTGTATCGGAGTTTTTCTGGAAGCCGCTCTGAATAGCTTTGATGATAACCAGCTCTGATTAGCTGTAAATGTGATACCACGGGTCACTGATTTGACCCAATAATTGATACAACGAGTCACATGTTTAACTCAAATATCGATAAGATGATGATTCGTTAGTGACTCGTAAACTGATGTAATGATGAGCTGTACGCGACTCATAAAATGATATAAAGGTAAATCACTAGGTGACTCCCAAGATGATATAATGATAAATCATGAAATGATATAATGAGCCCCCAAATATCAATGCTTGAATATGTGATGGTGGACATTGGTATATTAAGAAATCCGTTTGCGGATGTAAATAAAACCTGATTATTCAATGAATCATGCGAGTTATAAAAAGAGCTCAACCTTGATAGATGTAGTTAGCAATATGCATCTAGATTTTGATAAATATAGTGCGAGCTATAAAGAACTCAAATTTAATAAATCCCATGTGGGTTGTAAGACTCTACATTAAGCAGTGGATATAAATTAAGCCTTCAAGGTGATCTAAATTTGAATATTGCGGCATGGTATATTTTGAATCGCAGAGATATTGATAATAAGCCGCATAAACTAGGTATGCAGCCACCGAGATTGACTCGAAGGTGAAACTCAATATTAATTGATAAAGCAAAAGGCTGTAAAATTTAAGCATGATAGCAACTTAGCTCGTTTTAATTCTCCTGTAGTTGACAATGCGGTATGATCCCCGGACTGTAGATGCCGATTCATCAAAAGCGAAGTAGGCCATGTTGGTATTTTGGAATCAACCATTGCATGTCTGAGGAGATAATCATGATTTTTGGCACACGAGTCACCAGATCCAATTATCGTGCTCACGGGTGTTGCTAAAGATGCGCGGGCACACGAGTCATCTGACTGACGTGACGATGAGTCGCTGTCGTCTGTTGATTCTGATGAGTCATGGGTAGTGCTGCTAATATAGCGTAAGCCGCGTCCGCCGCTCGTCGTTAAGCCGCCGAAGATGAAGTCGTCTGGGTCCTCCTGTCCAGGCATGTACGTGCTCCATTTGGGATTGACATGCATGTGCTACCATCCGTGATGATAGGGTGAAGCCAAGCCGCCATCTCTTCCTCGGAAGGCGGCACCACCTTGGGCCTTTGTGCGTGTGGCTTCGAGACGGCGAGGCATCCTCCTCCTCTGGCCACCAACTCGTAGAGATCACCGCTGCGAAACGAGTCACACCTTAAAAGCTAGCTAGCCTAGCAACCATAGCGCTAGAGCAAATGCAATGCACCCATTCGGTAGGTTCCAGACGCTTCCACGGCTGGTTTGTTCCGATGCACCGTCGACGTCGACATGTCACGTGTGCAACTTAGCTGCACACCACTCACTACGTTTCGCATAGAACTGCGAGCCCGGCCGGCCGCAATGGTTTTTTGCATGGATTGCTGATGGAACATGCATCGTCCACGTACAAGCTTGCGCCGCAGCTGCATGCAGATATTTCATGCACTGACGTACACGCTGACAGATATTTGCATGTGTAAGGATTCGAGGATTTTTCTTCAAACGGAGGCAAAAACATTGACTCGTCTTATTAATATTAATTAATAATAAGAAAATAGCGGAAAACCAGGCAAAAACGGTAACAAACCCCTCTCGCCAGCTACAAGGGCACACATAGCTGGCCTGGTTACTAATACAAACTACACACGCCACCAAAACCACAATTGTCGTCAGGCTGACCGCCAGTGTCCTCGCCATCACTCCTCCTCGAGCCAGCGACTCCAACCTCACCGAAGAACCTAGCGCGCAACGGACTCGTGAATCTCACGGCGGCCAATGTCAAACGGTCGACTCATCGCGTAGAAGCCTAGCACCTCCGGTTCCTATGACGAGATCTTAGAGCATCTCCACTGAAGCTCCCAATAAAGCTCTCAATAGCTCTGTTGGGAGCGCCGGCAAAAAACAGCCCACAGGCCCTCCCAATAGCAAAAATATGGCGGAAAGCCCTAATAGAGTGTCGGACAACCCAGCTTCCCTCCTACTAACTGCGAGTCCACGTTGGCCGGGCCCACATGGCATACAATATAACACGCGAGCCATTGGCAGGATTTTTTGTGGCTACATCGGCCGTGTGTACGCTATGTGCACTGTATGCACACATGGCCACCACACCACTCGTTTACCCATAGAAGATGACGACAGTGGATCATTTGTGACATAGTGGTGGAGCCATCCACTCTCTGGATTGGGACATTCTCGTGGATCATGGTCTTGGCCTTGGCAATTGTCACATAGAAGGTGTTCATTTTTCCATATGGGGCCAACGTGGTGGTGGCACTTGGTGTAGATGTCATATCTAGAGAAGTGCTTGAGAAGGGCGCCGTCTTGGTTGTGGCCTCACATGTGTGACCATGCTTCTTCCGGCGTCGACGTAGGCTTTTCGCGACGAAGTTGTCAAAATCGGCCATGATCTCATCAAAGATGGGACTTGTAGCTCCTGTTGACGCACTTGAAGTGGTAGCACGAGGGGACACCATAGAATGTGCGCTTGTCGATGTCTTGGATGTAGAGGTTCTTGACTTCTCCTCATGTCGACGTTGACGCTCTTGAGTGGAGGGGTGTCGCCGAAAGTCGTTCGGATGCTTCTCCTCATGTTGGCATCGGCGTGCTTGTTGCTTTGGTGACCTTGTCTTGGAGCTCCCACTCGAACTTGGTGATATGTTCCGAAGCTTGGCGAGTGCGGTGAGATCGTCTTGGAGCTTGGATAAGTTGTGGTCGACCTTGGCAACGTTCTTGTGGCGTCTTCTTGAGCTAGATGGGCCTTGACTTGGCGTGGCCTTGTCGATGCACTTCTTGGGGCGCCGTGTTGTTGTCGATGTATAGTGGCGAGGCTTGGCGCTCTTGGCACTATCCTTCTCATGGCGCCTTCTTGAAGTTGATGTAGATTTGGGACACGTGGCACATTTTGCATTGTCCGTCTCATGGTGCCTTCTTGAAGTAGATGGAGCTTCATAGGATGGACGCATGGTGGTCTTCTTGTTGCTCAATCTTGAGCTTGAACCATAATGGGTTGTGCCATGACGTTTGGTGGTGCCGCTCTTGAACATGGTGGTGATGGGAGTCCTCTCCTCTTGCATGTTGTCGAAGGTGTAGTCGATGTCGTCGCACATGCATGAAGAGTGGTAGTCGTAGACGTTCTCCACCATGTCATTGGAGTTGTAGTCGGTACCATATGTTGAGGCATATGAGGAAATTTGTGCCTCATTGTCGTTGGAGCTTGTGTAGTCGGAGTCGTGGTAGATTCGTATGTACTTGGAGTCGATACCATATGATGAAGGTTTGTCGACGTCGTGGTACCACTCCATGTCGTGGACGCTCGAATAGTCGGAGTCGTAGTCGGAATAGTTGTAGCGGAAGTCTTGGTGATGATCCATCATGTCATGGAAGTCATTGTCGGTGTAGTAGTCATAGTAGTTCCCCATGTCCTCAAAGTTTGAGGCATCATAGTACATGTGACTCATCGTGTAGGCCACCTCATAGGCTCCATAGTCGCATTCGCTCTCCCTAGACATGTCAACTCACAAGACAAGTGTATATATGTGGAGTGGAAATAAACTAGAACACAACCTCTCACCTTGTAGATAGTATTGGACGTCGTGGACAACCAAAGGAAACGATCACAAAGTAAAGTGCTTGTGTTCAAGTATCCAAAGCAAAATCCAAAACACACACGGCTTAAAAGTTGGATAGAAAGGTATGGTAGGTGGAAGCAAATTGAACCAACCGGAAACCAAGATATTGTCAAAGCAAGTAGAGAACCACGATGATCACAAAGCAAAATAAGTCAATCTCAAAAGATAGGAATGTAGTTCAAGAAAACACACGCACGTAGAGATAAATGGGACTCGTACAACCAAGAAGTGAGCTAAAGAACCATATGATCCTAGTGAAGACTATAAGCTCGTGTTGCACAAGTACAAGGAGAGCCAATAGCTCGATTGCAAATTATTGGTGGGCTACAAGATTTGCACAACAATGCACCACCTACTAGATGTTCATCGAGCTTGCGCGCTTCCTACAATATATGGCAAGTGGTGTTTTTTTTTTCTTTTGAGTCTTTTCTCTTTTCTCTTTTGATTCTTTCTCTTTTACACACCCATTTCTTTTTTATGCCAACACAAGATATATGATATATGTAAACTGGCGCACAACTTTTGCTCGGAAACTATACGGTGCAAATGTGCAAAGCCCAAGCAATCATCAAGATCTAGCCTCAATAGGACATGGTAATCGCAAAGATACAGTGTGGCTTTCAATGGAATGGAAAAGGGTAAAGGTTGGCGATGTTATACCTTTCGTCGATGTTCTTGACCCTTTGTTGTAGAAGCTTCGTACTTGCCCACGAATTTTGGTGATGGTGGATGATGGATCTTCCGCAATGATGATGAAGGCCTTGTCCGTAGCTTCGAAACGAGCCGAAGAACACCAAAAACGGAGTCCGGAATCAAAAGATATGGCCAAAACAATTTTCAGAAATTTGCAGTTTTCAGAGGTACCGCTGGCAAGGGCGCTAGTACCGCTACAGGTACCGCTGGGAGCAACAGAGAGCCGTTTTTGGCGGTACCGCTGGCGGTAGTACTGGTAGGGGCGGTAGTACCGCTAGGAGTGGCGGTAGTACCGCTACGGAACTCAGATTTTGCCCGAGAACGCGAATTTTCGCGATTTTGGCGGAAAAACAACCCAAAAATGGCCAAATCGGGGGAAAAACGATGGAATTAGCCTATGGGAACGCAAAGGAAGGTAGATCAACAAGTATAGCAATAGATCTATGAATCAAAACCTGCAAAAACGCACTCACATCTCATATCGGTCCAAAAGCAAATTGGGGCTATTTTTTGTGGAATTTTCGAAATTACACAAAATCAAAGAAAAATTTGGTGGATTTGGGGGTGGAAAGACAAGTCAAATCCGTGGCAACCATGCTCTGATACCATATGATGTGGGTTGGTCCCGATTTTCACGGATTTGTGCGGAGGTAACGATGAACACGAAGAACACGGGATGAACTCAAGAACACAACGAGGGAAAACACACAAAACAAGGATAACTAGCAAGTAGCAACTCAGCAAGATTCAACTGGTAGCAAATCCCCGTGGGCAGCCCCAATTCTATTCTCCCAAGCACACCTTACTCTTAGAATTGTTTGTCCAATTGGTCAATCCAACCAACCCAATAGAATCACTCTAGGATGAAAGATTGGCAAGTAGCAAACTACAAGAGGAGGCATTGGTATCCACGTAGGGATCTTCTCCACAAGGGGAGGCCTTGGTTCATCTCCACAAGGGAGGCCTTGATTCATCGCCATAGGAGGAAAGAGACACTTTGAGAAGAAGGAGCAAGGCTCTACTATAATCCCAAATCATTGTTTATCCCTAGATCTAGCCAAGGGGTGCCTATTTATAGTGTTGACCAAAAAGGGGTAGGTGGGGAGAGGATAAGAGCCTCCAACCCGTGCTGGTTCCCGCCGCAGCGGTAGTACCGCTGGGTCAGCGGACCTTCGAAGCCGCCTCTGATCATGTCGTGGCGGTAGTACCGCTGCGCTTCCGCTGGAGGTACCGGCTTGAGCAACAGAGCGCCGATTCTGGCGGTAGCGGCGGCGGTAGTAGTACCGCTGCCTGGAGCTGCTGGGGCGGTAGTACCGCGACCTCTGGCGGTAGTACCGCTGCTTGGGGCTGCTTGCTCCTCTTCCTTCTTCTCTTCCAAGCCACCGTCTTGTCGTCCTTCGTTCCTCTTGCGCCTTGGCCATCTTCCCGTGGACTCGTACCCATAGTGTAAAAGGAACGATGGTCAAGTAGTATACCATTCAAAACGGTCGGAAGTGAGTTCTCGAAGAGGAATGAGTTCACCTTTGATGTCCATAGTGACTTGTAATGTATTGGAGTGCTTGACATGGTGATGGTCGTAGGTCGGGCTACATCACTTTTTATATCCTGTCATTTTTTTTAAACAAGATTATATCCTGTCATTAAACCGTTGTCCGTTTAATATTTCTAAATCAAGTATCTTGCCTATGTTATCTAACAAGATCTAGGAAAAGTTTGAACCATTTGATTTGCTTATATAAATTTGTGTCACTGATTCCTCTCTCGCGTTGCCATGTAGAAATAAAGTTATTTTGAATAAACTACTCTAGAAACGTTATTTTGCATGAAAAAATAGCACATATATACGTACGTACCCCAGCTGTATTATTTTCCACTGTTGGAAGCTTCTTATCCAACTTCTCCCTCAACTCCTTATTAGACTCCTTGGCCAGCGCTACTCCGTCATCCGTCGCCTGGCAGGCAACATGGTCATCGCCGGCCTGACCACCCGTGATGATAGGGTGAAGCCAAGCCGCCATCTCTTCCTCGGAAGGCGGCACCACCTTGGGCCTTTGTGGGGAGAGTCTAGCTTGCGCGCACGTAACCGCTCGCACGGTTCTCCGACAGCCGCACGTGCGCGTGTGGGAGTTCCGACAGCGACGTCGCGGAGGAAGAAGACGAGCACCGCACCCCCGCCCGCCGACGCCGGCCGAACCGCCTGCCCCCGCCACCCGCGGCCGGCGGCGCTACCGCGACCGCCTCGCCGCCCCGCCCTGCTCGAATCCCCTCCTCCGCCGGTCCGCCGCCGACCCGGCCATCCCTCTAAAAGCCCCCGCCACCGAAGCTCGTCGCCGGCGAACCCCACCCCGGCACCCCCCAAGTTAAGTTGCTTGCTCACCTCCACCGCCTCCGCCGCGGCCAGCCGTGGCTCCGGCTCGCGCTTGCCCTCAGTCAGGGATCTCCGTCGCTCGGCTTCGCCTCGCTCCATCCTCGCGGCGCCTCCTCCGCCGCAGCTCCCTCGGGTCGCAGCAGCGTCGTCGGTCGCCGCCTCGACGCCGGGAAGAGTCGGAGAGAGAGAAATCGGGGAGGCGCGGCGTTGCGACGTCGTCGGTCACCATCTCGTTTCGTGTGGGGAAAAAAGAGAAGGAAGGAAGAGGAAGAAGGCGACGTGGGCTGACGTCCGTCCACGCGCACGAGGCCGAGCACCACCAGCGCGTCAACGCGTCTCCGCGGAGCGAGCGAGCGCTCGCTCGCGCAACAGGTAGCCATCCTCGCCTTTGTGCGTGTGGCTTCGAGACGGCGAGGCATCCTCCTCCTCTGGCCACCAACTCGTAGAGATCACCGCTGCGAAACGAGTCACACCTTAAAAGCTAGCTAGCCTAGCAACCATAGCGCTAGAGCAAATGCAATGCACCCATTCGGTAGGTTCCAGACGCTTCCACGGCTGGTTTGTTCCGATGCACCGTCGACGTCGACATGTCACGTGTGCAACTTAGCTGCACACCACTCACTACGTTTCGCATAGAACTGCGAGCCCGGCCGGCCGCAATGGTTTTTTGCATGGATTGCTGATGGAACATGCATCGTCCACGTACAAGCTTGCGCCGCAGCTGCATGCAGATATTTCATGCACTGACGTACACGCTGACAGATATTTGCATGTGTAAGGATTCGAGGATTTTTCTTCAAACGGAGGCAAAAACATTGACTCGTCTTATTAATATTAATTAATAATAAGAAAATAGCGGAAAACCAGGCGAAATCGGTAACAAACACCCCTCTCGCCAGCCACAAGGGCACACATAGCTGGCCTGGTTACTAATACAAACTACACACGCCACCAAAACCACAATTGTCGTCAGGCTGACCGCCAGTGTCCTTGCCATCACTCCTCCTCGAGCCAGCGACTCCAACCTCACCGAAGAACCTAGCGCGCAACGGACTCGTGAATCTCACGGCGGCCAATGTCAAACGGTCGACTCATCGCGTAGAAGCCTAGCACCTCCGGTTCCTACTACGAGTTCTTAGAGCATCTCCACTGAAGCTCCCAATAAAGCTCTCAATAGCTCTGTTCGGAGCGCCGGCAAAAAAGAGCCCACAGGCCCTCCCAATAGCAAAAATATGGCGGAAAACCCTAATAGAGTGTCGGACAACCCAGCTTCCCTCCTACTAACTGCGAGTCCACGTTGGCCGGGCTCACATGGTATACAATATAACACGCGAGCCATTGGCAGGATTTTTTGTGGCTACATCGGCCGTGTGTACGCTGTGTGCACTGTATGCACACACGGCCACCACACCACTCGTTTACCCATAGAAGATGACGACAGTGGATCATTTGTGACATAGTGGTGGAGCCATCCACTCTCTGGATTGGGACATTCTCGTGGATCATGGTCTTGGCCTTGCCAATTGTCACATAGAAGGTCTTCATTTTTCCATATGGGGCCAACGTGGTGGTGGCACTTGGTGTAGATGTCATATCTAGAGAAGTGCTTGAGAAGGGTGCCGTCTTGGTTGTGGCCTCACATGTGTGACCATGCTTCTTCCGGCGTCGACGTAGGCTTTTCGCGACGAAGTTGTCAAAATCGGCCATGATCTCATCAAAGATGGGCCAATAGTGCCGGACTGATTTTGTGATTTGGTTTTTCAATTTCTATTTTTGAATTTTGAAGTGCCAAATTCGAGTTTTTTTGTAAAGCAAGTACCAAAAATATGATGCAAAGTAGCACCAACACAGTCTGAACACAAAACAGGACATATGTTTGGAAAATCCTGAGTTACTTTCAATTTTCTCGTTTCAATTTCTACTTTCTAGCATTTAAATGAACTTATGACAATTTCTGAAAAGTAATTCAAATTTGAACTACAAGTACGTGATAGTTTGCCTTTTTTAAAAATAAAAATCATTTTGGGGTTCAGAAGTAGTGATTCAATCACAGATCCATCCATAGTTGAGTGTGATTCCACACACTGGCATGCATATCCATGCCTACCTGTTTGACCTTTTTTTGAAAAAATTCAAACTAAATGTGGAAATTTTGAAAAATTGCAAATCTTTGTCAGCTAGTACTCCTATGTGCTCTAGTTCGTAGGGAAAAAATTTGAACTTACAATACGTAACTTCATAACAGAAGACTACATGAAGAACACAATCAAGTATGAAGATGCAAGGAGATTAAAGCCAAATGACTAGGATGAAGACCATGTCCATTGCAAAATTCATGATATTGTGCTGATATTTGGTAAATTGGTGTATCTTAGCATGGGAAACAATAGTGCCGGACTGATTTTGTGATTTGGTTTTTCAATTTCTATTTTTGAATTTTGAAGTGCCAAATTCGTGTTTTTTTGTAAAGCAAGTACCAAAAATATGATGCAAAGTAGCACCAACACAGTCTGAACACAAAATAGGACATATGTTTTGTATAATCCTGAGTTACTTTCAATTTTCTCGTTTGAATTTCTACTTTCTAGCATTTAAATGAACTTATGACAATTTCTGAAAAGTAATTCAAATTTGAACTACAAGTACGTGATAGTTTGCCCTTTTTTAAAAATAAAAATCATTTTGGGGTTCAGAAGTAGTGATTCAATCACAGATCCATCCATAGTTGAGTGTGATTCCACACACTGGCATGCATATCCATGCCTACCAGTTTGACCCTTTTTTGAAAAAATTCAAACTAAATGTGGAAATTTTGAAAAATTGCAAATCTTTGTCAGCCAGTACTCTTATGTGCTCTAGTTCGAAGGGAAAAAAATTTGAACTTACAATAAGTAACTTCATAACAGAAGACTACATGAAGAACACAATCAAGTATGAAGATGCAAGGAGATTGAAGCCAAATGACTAGGATGAAGACCATGTCCATTGCAAAATTCATGATATTGTGCTGATATTTGGTAAATTGGTGTATCTTAGCATGGGAAACAATAGTGCCGGACTGATTTTGTGATTTGGTTTTTCAATTTCTATTTTTGAATTTTGAAGTGCCAAATTCGAGTTTTTTTGTAAAGCAAGTACCAAAAATATGATGCAAAGTAGCACCAACACAGTCTGAACACAAAACAGGACATATGTTTTGTATAATCCTGAGTTACTTTCAATTTTCTCGTTTGAATTTCTACTTTCTAGCATTTAAATGAACTTATGACAATTTCTGAAAAGTAATTCAAATTTGAACTACAAGTACGTGATAGTTTGCCCTTTTTTAAAAATAAAAATCATTTTGGGGTTCAGAAGTAGTGATTCAATCACAGATCCATCCATAGTTGAGTGTGATTCCACACACTGGCATGCATATCCATGCCTACCAGTTTGACCCTTTTTTGAAAAAATTCAAACTAAATGTGGAAATTTTGAAAAATTGCAAATCTTTGTCAGCCAGTACTCTTATGTGCTCTAGTTCGAAGGGAAAAAAATTTGATCTTACAATAAGTAAGTTTATAACAGAAGACTACATGAAGAACACAATCAAGTATGAAGATGCAAGGAGATTGAAGCCAAATGACTAGGAAGAAGACCATGTCCATTGCAAAATTCATGATATTGTGCCGATATTTGGTAAATTGGTGTATCTTAGCATGGGAAACAATAGTGCCGGACTGATTTTGTGATTTGGTTTTTCAATTTCTATTTTTGAATTTTGATGTGCCAAATTCGAGTTTTTTTGTAAAGCAAGTACCAAAAATATGATGCAATGTAGCACCAACACAGTCTGAACACAAAACAGGACATATGTTTTGTATAATCCCTAGTTACTTTGAATTTTCTCGTTTGAATTTCTACTTTCAAGCATTTAAATGAACTTATGACAATTTCTGAAAAGAAATTTGAACTTACAATACGTAACTTCATAACAGAAGACTACATGAAGAACACAATCAAGTATGAAGATGCAACGAGATTAAATCCAAATAACTAGGATGAAGACCATGTCCATTGCAAAATTCATGATATTGTGCTGATATTTGGTAAATTGGTGTATCTTAGCATGGGAAACAATAGTGCCAGACTGATTTTGTGATTTGGTTTTTCAGTTTCTATTTTTGAATTTTGAAGTGTCAAATTCGAGTTTTTTTGTAAAGCAAGTACCAAAAATATGATGCAAAGTAGCACCAACACAGTCTGAACACAAAACAGGACATATGTTTTGTATAATCCCGAGTTACTTTGAATTTTCTCGTTTGAATTTCTACTTTCTAGCATTTAAATGAACTTATGACAATTTCTGAAAGAAATTTGAACTTACAATACGTAACTTCATAACAGAAGACTACATGAAGAACACAATCAAGTATGAAGATGCAAGGAGATTAAAGCCAAATAACTAGGATGAAGACCATGTCCATTGCAAAATTCATGATATTGTGCTGATATTTGGTAAATTGGTGTATCTTAGCATGGGAAACAATAGTGCCGGACTGATTTTGTGATTTGGTTTTTCAATTTCTATTTTTGAATTTTGAAGTGCCAAATTCGAGTTTTTTTGTAAAGCAAGTACCAAAAATATGATGCAAAGTAGCACCAACACAGTCTGAACACAAAACAGGACATATGTTTGGAAAATCCTGAGTTACTTTCAATTTTCTCGTTTGAATTTCTACTTTCTAGCATTTAAATGAACTTATGACAATTTCTGAAAAGTAATTCAAATTTGAACTACAAGTACGTGATAGTTTGCCTTTTTTAAAAATAAAAATCATTTTGGGGTTCAGAATTAGTGATTCAATCACATATCCATCCATAGTTGAGTGTGATTCCACACACTGGCATGCATATCCATGCCTACCTGTTTGACCCTTTTTTGAAAAAATTCAAACTAAATGTGGAAATTTTGAAAAATTGCAAATCTTTGTCAGCTAGTACTCCTATGTGCTCTAGTTCGTAGGGAAAAAATTTGAACTTACAATACGTAACTTCATAACAGAAGACTACATGAAGAACACAATCAAGTATGAAGATGCAAGGAGATTAAAGCCAAATGACTAGGATGAAGACCATGTCCATTGCAAAATTCATGATATTGTGCTGATATTTGGTAAATTGGTGTATCTTAGCATGGGAAACAATAGTGCCGGACTGATTTTGTGATTTGGTTTTTCAATTTCTATTTTTGAATTTTGAAGTGCCAAATTCGAGTTTTTTTGTAAAGCAAGTACCAAAAATATGATGCAAAGTAGCACCAACACAGTCTGAACACAAAACAGGACATATGTTTTGTATAATCCTGAGTTACTTTCAATTTTGTCGTTTGAATTTCTACTTTCTAGCATTTAAATGAACTTATGACAATTTCTGAAAAGTAATTCAAATTTGAACTACAAGTACGTGATAGTTTGCCCTTTTTTAAAAATAAAAATCATTTTGGGGTTCAGAAGTAGTGATTCAATCACAGATCCATCCATAGTTGAGTGTGATTCCACACACTAGCATGCATATCCATGCCTACCAGTTTGACCCTTTTTTGAAAAAATTCAAACTAAATGTGGAAATTTTGAAAAATTGCAAATCTTTGTCAGCCAGTACTCCTATGTGCTCTAGTTCGTAGGGAAAAAAATTTGAACTTACAATACGTAACTTCATCACAGAAGACAACATGAAGAACACAATCAAGTATGAAGATGCAAGGAGATTGAAGCCAAATGACTTGGAAGAAAACCATGTCCATTGCAAAATTCATGATATTGTGCTGATATTTGGTAAATTGGTGTATCTTAGCATGGGAAACAATAGAGCCGGACTGATTTTGTGATTTGGTTTTTCAATTTCTATTTTTGAATTTTGAAGTGCCAAATTCGAGTTTTTTTGTAAAGCAAGTACCAAAAATATGATGCAAAGTAGCACCAACACAGTCTGAACACAAAACAGGACATATGTTTTGTATAATCCTGAGTTACTTTCAATTTTGTCGTTTGAATTTCTACTTTCTAGCATTTAAATGAACTTATGACAATTTCTGAAAAGTAATTCAAATTTGAACTACAAGTACGTGATAGTTTGCCCTTTTTTAAAAATAAAAATCATTTTGGGGTTCAGAAGTAGTGATTCAATCACAGATCCATCCATAGTTGAGTGTGATTCCACACACTGGCATGCATATCCATGCCTACCAGTTTGACCCTTTTTTGAAAAAATTCAAACTAAATGTGGAAATTTTGAAAAATTGCAAATCTTTGTCAGCCAGTACTCCTATGTGCTCTAGTTCATAGGGAAAAAATTTGAACTTACAATACGTAACTTCATAACAGAAGACTACATGAAGAACACAATCAAGTATGAAGATGCAAGGGGATTGAAGCCAAATGACTAGGAAGAAGACCATGTCCATTGCAAAATTCATGATATTGTGCTGATATTTGGTAAATTGGTGTATCTTAGCATGGGAAACAATAGTGCCAGACTGATTTTGTGATTTGGTTTTTCAATTTCTATTTTTGAATTTTGAAGTGCCAAATTCGAGTTTTTTTGTAAAGCAAGTACCAAAAATATGATGCAAAGTAGCACCAACACAGTCTGAACACAAAACAGGACATATGTTTTGTATAATCCTGAGTTACTTTCAATTTTCTCGTTTGAATTTCTACTTTCTAGCATTTAAATGAACTTATGACAATTTCTGAAAAGTAATTCAAATTTGAACTACAAGTACGTGATAGTTTGCCCTTTTTGAAAAATAAAAATCATTTTGGGGTTCAGAAGTAGTGATTCAATCACAGATCCATCCATAGTTGAGTGTGATTCCACACACTGGCATGCATATCCATGCCTACCAGTTTGACCCTTTTTTGAAAAATTTAAACTAAATGTGGAAATTTTGAAAAATTGCAAATCTTTGTCAGCCAGTACTCCTATGTGCTCTAGTTCGTAGGGAAAAAATTTGAACTTACAATACGTAACTTCATAACAGAAAACTACATGAAGAACACAATCAAGTATGAAGATGCAAGGAGATTAAAGCCAAATGACTAGGATGAAGACCATGTCCATTGCAAAATTCATGATATTGTGCTGATATTTGGTAAATTAGTGTATCTTAGCATGGGAAACAATAGTGCCGGACTGATTTTGTGATCTAGTTTTTCAATTTCTATTTTTGAATTTTGAAATGCCAAATTCGAGTTTTTTTGTAAAGCAAGTACCAAAAATATGATGCAAAGTAGCACCAACACAGTCTGAACATAAAACAGGACATATGTTTTGTATAATCCGAGTTACTTTGAATTTTCTCGTTTGAATTTCTACTTTCAAGCATTTAAATGAACTTATGACAATTTCTGAAAAGTAATTCAAATTTGAACTACAAGTACATGATAGTTTGCCCTTTTTGAAAATAAAAATCATTTTAGGGTTCAGAAGTAGTGATTCAATCACAGATCCATCCATAGTTGAGTGTGATTCCACACACTGGCATGCATATCCATGCCTACCTGTTTGATCCTTTTTTGAAAAAATTCAAACTAAATGTGGAAATTTTGAAAAATTGCAAATCTTTGTCAGCCAGTACTCCTATGTGCTCTAGTTCATAGGGAAAAAATTTGAACTTACAATACGTAACTTCATAACAGAAGACTACATGAAGAACACAATAAAGTATGAAGATGCAAGGAGAGTGAAGCCAAATGACTAGGAAGAAGACCATGTCGATTGCAAAATTCATGATATTGTGCTGATATTTGGTAAATTGGTGTATCTTAGCATGGGAAACAATAGTGCCGGACTGATTTTGTGATTTGGTTTTTCAATTTCTATTTTTGAATTTTGAAGTGCCAAATTCGAGTTTTTTTGTAAAGCAAGTACCAAAAATAGGATGCAAAGTAGCACCAACACAGTCTGAACACAAAACATGACATATGTTTTGTATAATCCTGAGTTACTTTGAATTTTCTCGTTTGAATTTCTACTTTCTAGCATTTAAATGAACTTATGACAATTTCTAAAAAGTAATTCAAATTTGAACTACAAGTACGTGATAGTTTGCCCTTTTTTAAAAATAAAAATCATTTTGGGGTTCAGAAGTAGTGATTCAATCACAGATCCATCCATAGTTGAGTGTGATTCCACACACTGGCATGCATATCCATGCCTACCAGTTTGACCCTTTTTTGAAAAAATTCAAACTAAATGTGGAAATTTTGAAAAATTGCAAATCTTTGTCAGCCAGTACTCCTATGTGCTCTAGTTCGTAGGGAAAAAAATTTGAACTTACAATACGTAACTTCATCACAGAAGACTACATGAAGAACACAATCAAGTATGAAGATGCAAGGAGATTGAAGCCAAATGACTTGGAAGAAAACCATGTCCATTGCAAAATTCATGATATTGTGCTGATATTTGGTAAATTGGTGTATCTTAGCATGGGAAACAATAGAGCCGGACTGATTTTGTGATTTGGTTTTTCAATTTCTATTTTTGAATTTTGAAGTGCCAAATTCGAGTTTTTTTGTAAAGCAAGTACCAAAAATATGATGCAAAGTAGCACCAACACAGTCTGAACACAAAACAGGACATATGTTTTGTATAATCCTGAGTTACTTTCAATTTTCTCGTTTGAATTTCTACTTTCTAGCATTTAAATGAACTTATGACAATTTCTGAAAAGTAATTCAAATTTAAACTACAAGTACGTGATAGTTTGCCCTTTTTTAAAAATAAAAATCATTTTGGGGTTCAGAAGTAGTGATTCAATCACAGATCCATCCATAGTTGAGTGTGATTCCACACACTGGCATGCATATCCATGCCTACCAGTTTGACCCTTTTTTGAAAAACTTCAAACTAAATGTGGAAATTTTGAAAAATTGCAAATCTTTGTCAGCCAGTACTCCTATGTGCTCTAGTTCATAGGGAAAAAATTTGAACTTACAATACGTAACTTCATAACAGAAGACTACATGAAGAACACAATCAAGTATGAAGATGCAAGGGGATTGAAGCCAAATGACTAGGAAGAAGACCATGTCCATTGCAAAATTCATGATATTGTGCTGATATTTGGTAAATTGGTGTATCTTAGCATGGGAAACAATAGTGCCGGACTGATTTTGTGATTTGGTTTTTCAATTTCTATTTTTGAATTTTGAAGTGCCAAATTCAAGTTTTTTTGTAAAGCAAGTACCAAAAATATGATGCAAAGTAGCACCAACACAGTCTGAACACAAAACAGGACATATGTTTTGTATAATCCTGAGTTACTTTCAATTTTCTCGTTTGAATTTCTACTTTCTAGCATTTAAATGAACTTATGACAATTTCTGAAAAGTAATTCAAATTTGAACTACAAGTACGTGATAGTTTGCCCTTTTTGAAAAATAAAAATCATTTTGGGGTTCAGAAGTAGTGATTCAATCACAGATCCATCCATAGTTGAGTGTGATTCCACACACTGGCATGCATATCCATGCCTACCAGTTTGACCCTTTTTTGAAAAATTTAAACTAAATGTGGAAATTTTAAAAAATTGCAAATCTTTGTCAGCCAGTACTCCTATGCGCTCTAGTTCATAGGGAAAAAATTTGAACTTACAATACGTAACTTCATAACAGAAAACTACATGAAGAACACAATCAAGTATGAAGATGCAAGGAGATTAAAGCCAAATGACTAGGAAGAAGACCATGTCCATTGCAAAATTCATGATATTGTGCTGATATTTGGTAAATTGGTGTATCTTAGCATGGGAAACAATAGTGCCGGACTGATTTTGTGATTTGGTTTTTCAATTTCTATTTTGAATTTCAAAGTGCCAAATTTGAGTTTTTTGTAAAGCAAGTACCAAAAATATGATGCAAAGTAGCACCAACACAGTCTGAACACAAAACAGGACATATGTTTTGTATAATCCTGAGTTACTTTGAATTTTCTCGTTTCAATTTCATATAAAACAGGACATATGCATTAAATTCATTTTCTCGCCATTTTCTTCCAAGAAAATGATGGACACACATATAATTGTGATGATACAACCTAGCGGTGAAAATATACTTTTGTTACGGTCCTCAATGGCGCTCTCCCCCCGCTCCACCTCCCCACCCACCCCAACCCGGCGATCTCTCCTCCCCCTCCGGCGATGGTGATCTCCTCCCACGGTGGTGACCATGGATGTGATCCTGCACTGGGATTTCACGCCGGGCAAAGCCTTAGCGGCTCAGGTTCGTCGACGTTTCAAGTCCCCTGTCCATTTCTCTCCCTCCAAGACCGCCACGGAGTTCTTCCTAGTGGCCTCCTTCCCCTTTGCGGCCTTCGCTCTCACGAAAGATTCAGTCAGCCTCGCGTTGGAATGCTGTTTGGGTGGTATCGCTGCTGATTTTAGAGTGTTTAAACTCTCGGATAGAAGATTCAGATTCTCTCTCGCCTCGAGTAAAGTTGGTCATTTTATCTATTCTTTGAGGGATCGACACTGGCCTGATTTCCACTGTGTGTTCTCTCTGTATCGAGGAGATGTTTCTGCAGATCTGGTTGACCCTAAGGGGAAAAAATCTGTATCGGAGTTTTTCTGGAAACCGCTCTGAATAGCTTTGATGATAACCAGCTCTGATTAGCTGTAAATGTGATACCACGGGTCACTGATTTGACCCAATAATTGATACAACGAGTCACATGTTTAACTCAAATATCGATAAGATGATGATTCGTTAGTGACTCGTAAACTGATGTAATGATGAGCTGTATGCGACTCATAAAATGATATAAAGGTAAATCACTAGGTGACTCCCAAGATGATATAATGATAAATCATGAAATGATATAATGAGCCCCCAAATATCAATGCTTGAATATGTGATGGTGGACATTGGTATATTAAGAAATCCGTTTGCGGATGTAAATAAAAGCTGATTATTCAATGAATCATGCGAGTTATAAAAAGAGCTCAACCTTGATAGATGTAGTTAGCAATATGCATCTAGATTTTGATAAATATAGTGCGAGCTATAAAGAACTCAAATTTAATAAATCCCATGCGGGTTGTAAGACTCTACATTAAGCAGTGGATATAAATTAAGCCTTCAAGGTGGTCTAAATTTGAATATTGCGGCATGGTATATTTTGAATCGCAGAGATATTGATAATAAGCCGCATAAACAAGGTATGCAGCCACCGAGATTGACTCGAAGGTGAAACTCAATATTAATTGATAAAGCAAAAGGCTGTAAAATTTAAGCATGATAGCAACTTAGCTCGTTTTAATTCTCCTGTAGTTGACAATGCGGTATGATCCCGGACCGTAGATGTCGATTCATCAAAAGCGAAGTAGGCCATGTTGGTATTTTGGAATCAACCATTGCTTGTCTGAGGAGATAATCATGATTTTTGGCACACGAGTCACCAGATCCAATTATCGTGCTCACGGGTGTTGCTAAAGATGCGCGGGCACACGAGTCATCTGACTGACGTGACGATGAGTCGCTGTCGTCTGTTGATTTTGATGAGTCATGGGTAGTGCTGCTAATATAGCGTAAGCCGCGTCCGCCGCTCGTCGTTAAGCCGCCGAAGATGAGGTCGTCTGGGTCCTCATGTCCAGGCATGTACGTGCTCCATTTGGGATTGACATGCATGTGCTACCATCCGTGATGATAGGGTGAAGCCAAGCCGCCATCTCTTCCTCGGAAGGCGGCACCACCTTGGGCCTTTGTGCGTGTGGCTTCGAGACGGCGAGGCATCCTCCTCCTCTGGCCACCAACTCGTAGAGATCACCGCTGCGAAACGAGTCACACCTTAAAAGCTAGCTAGCCTAGCAACCATAGCGCTTGAGCAAATGCAATGCACCCATTCGGTAGGTTCCAGACGCTTCCACGGCTGGTTTGTTCCGATGCACCGTCGACGTCGACATGTCACGTGTGCAACTTAGCTGCACACCACTCACTACGTTTCGCATAGAACTGCGAGCCCGGCCGGCCGCAATGGTTTTTTGCATGGATTGCTGATGGAACATGCATCGTCCACGTACAAGCTTGCGCCGCAGCTGCATGCAGATATTTCATGCACTGACGTACACGCTGACAGATATTTGCATGTGTAAGGATTCGAGGATTTTTCTTCAAACGGAGGCAAAAACATTGACTCGTCTTATTAATATTAATTAATAATAAGAAAATAGCGGAAAACCAGGCGAAAACGGTAACAAACACCCCTCTCGCCAGCCACAAGGGCACACATAGCTGGCCTGGTTACTAATACAAACTACACACGCCACCAAAACCACAATTGTCGTCAGGCTGACTGCCAGTGTCCTGGCCATCACTCCTCCTCGAGCCAGCGACTCCAACCTCACCGAAGAACCTAGCGCGCAACGGACTCGTGAATCTCACGGCGGCCAATGTCAAACGGTCGACTCATCGCGTAGAAGCCTAGCACCTCCGGTTCCTATGACGAGATCTTAGAGCATCTCCACTGAAGCTCCCAATAAAGCTCTCAATAGCTCTGTTGGGAGCGCCGGCAAAAAACAGCCCACAGGCCCTCCCAATAGCAAAAATATGGCGGAAAACCCTAATAGAGTGTCGGACAACCCAGCTTCCCTCCTACTAACTACGAGTCCACGTTGGCCGGGCCCACATGGTATACAATATAACACGCGAGCCATTGGCGGGATTTTTTGTGGCTACATCGGCCGTGTGTACGTTGTGTGCACTGTATGCACACACGGCCACCACACCACTCGTTTACCCATAGAAGATGACGACAGTGGATCATTTGTGACGGAAGGTGCGAACGTGGGTTGTGGGAGAGATGAGCGTATTTAGGGGGCGGGGGTAGCGGGAGGAGTTTGGTTCGGTCCAAAAAAAGCGAGGGAACGAAAAAAATTGAAGGAAAGGAGGGAACGAAATATTTCAAGGGAAAAAGATAAGCTACGTATTCAAGTAAAAGGAGGGAACGGATTTTTTTAACTATTTAAACGAAAATCACTAACCTTTCGAATAAACATGTACACTACAAATACGTGATAGTTTGCCCTTTTTTAAAAAATAAAAATCATTTTGGGGTTCAGAAGTAGTGATTCAATCACAGATCCATCCATAGTTGTGTGTGATTCCACACATTGGCATGCATATCCATGCCTACCAGTTTGACCCTTTTTTAAAAAAATTCAAACTAAATGTGGAAATTTTGAAAAATTGCAAATCTTTGTCAGCCAGTACTCTTATATGCTCTAGCTCGTAGGGAAAAAAATTGAACTTACAATACGTAAGTTCATAACGGAAGACTACATGAAGAACACAATCAAGTATGAAGATGCAAGGAGATTGAAGCCAAATGACTAGGAAGAAGACCACGTCCATAGCAAAATTCATGATATTGTGCTGATATTTGGTAAATTGGTGTATCCTAGCATGGGAAACAATAGTGCCGGACTGATTTTGTGATTTGGTTTTTCAATTTCTATTTTTTAATTTTGAAGTGCCAAATTTAAGTTTTTTTGTAAAGCAAGTACCAAAAATATGATGCAAAGAAGCACCAACACAGTCTGAACACAAAACAGGACATATGTTTTGTATAATCCTGAGTTACTTTGAATTTTCTCGTTTGAATTTCTACTTTCAAGCATTTAAATGAACTTATGACAATTTCTGAAAAGTAATTCAAATTTGAACTACAAGTACGTGATAGTTTGCCCTTTTTTAAAAATAAAAATCATTTTGGGGTTTAGAAGTAGTGATTCAATCACAGATCCATCCATAGTTGTGTGTGATTCCACACACTGGCACGCATATCCATGCCTACCAGTTTGACCTTTTTTTGAAAAAATTCAAACTAAATGTGGAAATTTTGAAAAATTGCAAATCTTAGTCAGCCAGTACTCTTATGTGCTCTTGTTCGAAGGGAAAAAAATTTGAACTTACAATATGTAAGTTCATAACAGAAGACTACATGAAGAACACAATCAAGTATGAAGATGCAAGGAGATTGAAGCCAAATGACTAGGAAGAAGACCATGTCCATTGCAAAATTCATGATATTGTGCTGATATTTGGTAAATTGGTGTATCTTAGCATGGGAAACAATAGTGCCGGACTGATTTTGTGATTTGGTTTTTCAATTTCTATTTTTGAATTTTGCAGTGCCAAATTCGAGTTTTTTGAAAAGCAAGTACCAAAAATATGATGCAAAGTAGCACAAACACAGTCTGTACACAAAACAGGACATATGTTTTGTATAATCCTGAGTTACTTTCAATTTTCTCGTTTGAATTTCTACTTTCTAGCATTTAAATGAACTTATGACAATTTCTGAAAATTAATTCAAATTTGAACTACAAGTACGTGATAGTTTGCCCTTTTTTTAAAAATAAAAATCATTTTGGGGTTCAGAAGTAGTGATTCAATCACAGATCCATCCATAGTTGAGTGTGATTCCACACACTGGCATGCATATCCATGCCTACCAGTTTGACCCTTTTTTGAAAAAATTCAAACTAAATGTGGAAATTTTGAAAAATTGCAAATCTTTGTCAGCCAGTACTCCTATGTGCTCTAGTTCGTAGGGAAAAAAATTGAACTTACAATACGTAACTTCATAACAGAAGACTACATGAAGAACACAATCAAGTATGAAGATGCAAGGAGATTGAAGCCAAATGACTAGGAAGAAGACCATGTCCATTGCAAAATTCATGATATTGTGCTGATATTTGGTAAATTGGTGTATCTTAGCATGGGAAACAATAGTGCCGGACTGATTTTGTGATTTGTTTTTTCAATTTCTATTTTTGAATTTTGAAGTGCCAAATTCGAGTTTTTTTGTAAAGCAAGTACCAAAAATATGATGCAAAGTAGCACCAACACAGTCTGAACACAAAACAGGACATATGTTTGGAAAATCCTGAGTTACTTTCAATTTTCTCGTTTGAATTTCTACTTTCTAGCATTTAAATGAACTTATGACAATTTTTGAAAAGTAATTCAAATTTGAACTACAAGTACGTGATAGTTTGCCCTTTTTTAAAAATAAAAATCATTTTGGGGTTCAGAAGTAGTGATTCAATCAAAGATCCATCCATAGTTGAGTGTGATTCCACACACTGGCATGCATATCCATGCCTACCAGTTTGACCCTTTTTTGAAAAAATTCAAACTAATTGTGGAAATTTTGAAAAATTGCAAATCTTTGTCAGCTAGTACTCCTATGTGCTCTAGTTCGTAGGGAAAAAATTTGAACTTACAATACGTAACTTCATAACAGAAGACTACATGAAGAACACAATCAAGTATGAAGATGCAAGGAGAGTGAAGCCAAATGACTAGGAAGAAGACCATGTCCATTGCAAAATTCATGATATTGTGCTGATATTTGGTAAATTGGTGTATCTTAGCATGGGAAACAATAGTGCCGGACTGATTTTGTGATTTGGTTTTTCAATTTCTATTTTTGAATTTTGAAGTGCTAAATACGATTTTTTTGTAAAGCAAGTACCAAAAATATGATGCAATGTAGCACCAACACAGTCTGAACACAAAACAGGACATATGTTTTGTATAATCCTGAGTTACTTTCAATTTTCTCGTTTGAATTTCTACTTTCTAGCATTTAAATGAACTTATGACAATTTCTGAAAAGTAATTCAAATTTGAACTACAAGTACGTGATAGTTTGACCTTTTTTAAAAATAAAAATCATTTTGGGGTTCAGAAGTAGTGATTCAATCACAGATCCATCCATAGTTGAGTGTGATTCCACACACTGGCATGCATATCCATGCCTACCAGTTTGACCCTTTTTTGAAAAAATTCAAACTAAATGTGGAAATTTTGAAAAATTGCAAATCTTTGTCAGCCAGTACTCCTATGTGCTCTAGTTCGTAGGGAAAAATTTGAACTTACAATACGTAACTTCATAACAGAAGACTACATGAAGAACGCAATCAAGTATGAAGATGCAAGGAGAGTGAAGCCAAATGACTAGGAAGAAGACCATGTCCATTGCAAAATTCATGATATTGTGCTGATATTTGGTAAATTGGTGTATCTTAGCATGGGAAACAATAGTGCCGGACTGATTTTGTGATTTGTTTTTTCAATTTCTATTTTTGAATTTTGAAGTGCCAAATTCGAGTTTTTTTGTAAAGCAAGTACCAAAAATATGATGCAAAGTAGCACCAACACAGTCTGAACACAAAACAGGACATATGTTTGGAAAATCCTGAGTTACTTTCAATTTTCTCGTTTGAATTTCTACTTTCTAGCATTTAAATGAACTTATGACAATTTTGAAAAGTAATTCAAATTTGAACTACAAGTACGTGATAGTTTGCCCTTTTTTAAAAATAAAAATCATTTTGGGGTTCAGAAGTAGTGATTCAATCAAAGATCCATCCATAGTTGAGTGTGATTCCACACACTGGCATGCATATCCATGCCTACCAGTTTGACCCTTTTTTGAAAAAATTCAAACTAATTGTGGAAATTTTGAAAAATTGCAAATCTTTGTCAGCTAGTACTCCTATGTGCTCTAGTTCGTAGGGAAAAAATTTGAACTTACAATACGTAACTTCATAACAGAAGACTACATGAAGAACACAATCAAGTATGAAGATGCAAGGAGAGTGAAGCCAAATGACTAGGAAGAAGACCATGTCCATTGCAAAATTCATGATATTGTGCTGATATTTGGTAAATTGGTGTATCTTAGCATGGGAAACAATAGTGCCGGACTGATTTTGTGATTTGTTTTTTCAATTTCTATTTTTGAATTTTGAAGTGCCAAATTCGAGTTTTTTTGTAAAGCAAGTACCAAAAATATGATGCAAAGTAGCACCAACACAGTCTGAACACAAAACAGGACATATGTTTGGAAAATCCTGAGTTACTTTCAATTTTCTCGTTTGAATTTCTACTTTCTAGCATTTAAATGAACTTATGACAATTTTTGAAAAGTAATTCAAATTTGAACTACAAGTACGTGATAGTTTGCCCTTTTTTAAAAATAAAAATCATTTTGGGGTTCAGAAGTAGTGATTCAATCACAGATCCATCCATAGTTGAGTGTGATTCCACACACTGGCATCCATATCCATGCCTACCAGTTTGACCCTTTTTTGAAAAAATTCAAACTAAATGTGGAAATTTTGAAAAATTGCAAATCTTTGTCAGCAAGTACTCTTATATGCTCTAGTTCGTAGGGAAAAAATTTGAACTTACAATACGTAAGTTCATAACGGAAGACTACATGAAGAACACAATCAAGTATGAAGATGCAAGGAGATTGAAGCCAAATGACTAGGAAGAAGACCATGTCCATAGCAAAATTCATGATATTGTGCTGATATTTGGTAAATTGGTGTATCTTAGCATGGGAAACTATAGTGCCGGACTGATTTTGTGATTTGGTTTTTCAATTTCTATTTTTTAATTTTGAAGTGCCAAATTTAAGTTTTTTTGTAAAGCAAGTACCAAAAATATGATGCAAAGAAGCACCAACACAGTCTGAACACAAAACAGGACATATGTTTTGTATAATCCTGAGTTACTTTGAATTTTCTCGTTTGAATTTCTACTTTCTAGCATTTAAATGAACTTATGACAATTTCTGAAAAGTAATTCAAATTTGAACTACAAGTACGTGATAGTTTGCCCTTTTTTAAAAATAAAAATCATTTTGGGGTTCAGAAGTAGTGATTCAATCAAAGATCCATCCATAGTTGAGTGTGATTCCACACACTGGCATGCATATCCATGCCTACCAGTTTGACCCTTTTTTGAAAAAATTCAAACTAAATGTGGAAATTTTGAAAAATTGCAAATCTTTGTCAGCCGGTACTCCTATGTGCTCTAGTTCGTAGGGAAAAAATTTGAACTTACAATACGTAACTTCATAACAGAAGACTACATGAAGAACACAATCAAGTATGAAGATGCAAGGAGATTGAAGCCAAATGACTTGGAAGAAGACCATGTCCATTGCAAAATTCATGATATTGTGCTGATATTTGGTAAATTGGTGTATCTTAGCATGGGAAACAATAGTGCCAGACTGATTTTGTGATTTGGTTTTTCAATTTCTATTTTTGAATTTTGAAGTGCCAAATTCGAGTTTTTTTGAAAAGCAAGTACCAAAAATATGATGCAAAGTAGCACCAACACAGTCTGAACACAAAACAGGACATATGTTTGGAAAATCCTGAGTTACTTTCAATTTTCTCGTTTGAATTTCTACTTTCTAGCATTTATATGAACTTATGACAATTTCTGAAAAGTAATTCAAATTTGAACTACAAGTACGTGATAGTTTGCCCTTTTTTAAAAATAAAAATCATTTTGGGGTTCAGAAGTAGTGATTCAATCACAGATCCATCCATAGTTGAGTGTGATTCCACACACTGGCATGCATATCCATGCCTACCTGTTTGACCCTATTTTGAAAAAATTCAAACTAAATGTGGAAATTTTGAAAAATTGCAAATCTTTGTCAGCCAGCACTCTTATGTGCTCTAGTTCGAAGGGAAAAAAATTGAACTTACAATAACTAAGTTCATAACAGAAGACTACATGAAGAACACAATCAAGTATGAAGATGCAAGGAGATTGAAGCCAAATGACTAGGAACAAGACCATGTCCATTGCAAAATTCATGATATTGTGCTGATATTTAGTAAATTGGTGTATCTTAGAATGGGAAACAATAGTGCCGGACTGATTTGTGATTTGGTTTTTCAATTTCTATTTTTGAATTTTGAAGTGCAAAATTCGAGTTTTTTTGTAAAGCAAGTACCAAAAATATGATGCAAAGTAGCACCAACACAGTCTGAACACAAAACAGGACATATGTTTTGTATAATCCTGAGTTACTTTGAATTTTCTCGTTTGAATTTCTACTTTCTAGCATTTAAATGAACTTATGACAATTTCTGAAAAGTAATTCAAATTTGAACTACAAGTACGTGATAGTTTGCCCTTTTTAAAAAATAAAAATCATTTTGGGGTTCAGAAGTAGTGATTCAGTCAAAGATCCATCCATAATTGAGAGTGATTCCACACACTGGCATGCATATCCATGCCTACCAGTTTGACCCTTTTTTGAAAAAATTCAAACTAAATGTGGAAATTTTGAAAAATTGCAAATCTTTGTCAGCCGGTACTCCTATGTGCTCTAGTTCGTAGGGAAAAAATTTGAACTTACAATACGTAACTTCATAATAGAAGACTACATGAAGAACACAATCAAGTATGAAGATGCAAGGAGATTGAAGCCAAATGACTTGGAAGAAGACCATGTCCATTGCAAAATTCATGATATTGTGCTGATATTTGGTAAATTGGTGTATCTTAGAATGGGAAACAATAGTGCCGGACTGATTTTGTGATTTGGTTTTTCGATTCCTATTTTTGAATTTTGAAGTGCCAAATTCGAGTTTTTTTGTAAAGCAAGTACCAAAAATATGATGCAAAGTAGCACCAACACAGTCTGAACACAAAACAGGACATATGTTTGGAAAATCCTGAGTTACTTTCAATTTTCTCGTTTGAATTTCTACTTTCTAGCATTTAAATGAACTTATGACAATTTCTGAAAAGTAATTCAAATTTGAACTACAAGTACATGATAATTTGCCCTTTTTTAAAAATAAAAATCATTTTGGGGTTTAGAAGTAGTGATTCAATCACAGATCCATCCATAGTTGAGTGTGATTCCACACACTGGCATGCATATCCATGCCTACCAGTTTGACCCTTTTTTGAAAAAATTCAAACTAAATGTGGAAATTTTGAAAAATTGCAAATCTTTGTCAGCCAGTACTCCTATGTGCTCTAGTTCGTAGGGAAAAAAAATTGAACTTACAATACGTAACTTCATAACAGAAGACTACATGAAGAACACAATCGAGTATGAAGATGCAAGGAGATTGAAGCCAAATGACTAGGAAGAAGACCATGTCCATTGCAAAATTCATGATATTGTGCTGATATTTGGTAAATTGGTGTATCTTAGCATGGGGAACAATAGTGCCGGACTGATTTTGTGATTTGGTTTTCCAATTTCTATTTTCAAATTTTGAAGTGCCAAATTCGAGTTTTTTGTAAAGCAAGTACCAAAAATATGATGCAAAGTAGCACCAACACAGTCTGAACACAAAACAGGACATATGTTTTGTATAATCCTGAGTTACTTTCAATTTTCTCGTTTGAATTTCTACTTTCTAGCATTTAAATGAACTTATGACAATTTCTGAAAAGTAATTCAAATTTGAACTACAAGTACGTGATAGTTTGACCTTTTTTAAAAATAAAAATCATTTTGGGGTTCAGAAGTAGTGATTCAATCAAAGATCCATCCATAGTTGAGTGTGATTCCACACACTGGCATGCATATCCATGCCTACCAGTTTGACCCTTTTTTGAAAAAATTCAAACTAAATGTGGAAATTTTGAAAAATTGCAAATCTTTGTCAGCCAGTACTCCTATGTGCTCTAGTTCGTAGGGAAAAAAATTGAACTTACAATACGTAACTTCATAACAGAAGACTACATGAAGAACACAATCAAGTATGAAGATGCAAGGAGATTGAAGCCAAATGACTAGGAAGAAGACCATGTCCATTGCAAAATTCATGATATTGTGCTGATATTTGGTAAATTGGTGTATCTTAGCATGGGGAACAATAGTGCCGGACTGATTTTGTGATTTGGTTTTTCAATTTTTATTTTTGAATTTTGAAGTGCCAAATTTGAGTTTTTTTGTAAAGCAAGTACCAAAAATATGATGCAAAGTAGCACCAACACAGTCTGAACAAAAACAGGACATATGTTTTGTATAATCCTGAGTTACTTTGAATTTTCTCGTTTGAATTTCTACTTTCGAGCATTTAAATGAACTTATGACAATTTCTGAAAAGTAATTTAAATTTGAACTACAAGTACGTGATAGTTTGCCCTTTTTTAAAAATAAAAATCATTTTGGGGTTCAGAAGTAGTGATTCAATCAAAGATCCATCCATAGTTGAGTGTGATTCCACACACTGGCATGCATATCCATGCCTACCAGTTTGACCCTTTTTTGAAAAAATTCAAACTAATTGTGGAAATTTTGAAAAATTGTAAATCTTTGTCAGCTAGTACTCCTATGTGCTCTAGTTCGTAGGGAAAAAATTTGAACTTACAATACGTAACTTCATAACAGAAGACTACATGAAGAACACAATCATGTATGAAGATGCAAGGAGAGTGAAGCCAAATGACTAGGAAGAAGACCATGTCCATTGCAAAATTCATGATATTGTGCTGATATTTGGTAAATTGTTGTATCTTAGCATGGGAAACAATAGTGCCGGACTGATTTTGTGATTTGGTTTTTCAATTTCTATTTTTGAATTTTGAAGTGCCAAATTCGAGTTTTTTTGTAAAGCAAGTACCAAAAATATGATGCAAAGGAGCACCAACACAGTCTGAACACAAAACAGGACATATGTTTGGAAAATCCTGAGTTACTTTCAATTTTCTCGTTTGAATTTCTACTTTCTAGCATTTAAATGAACTTATGACAATTTTTGAAAAGTAATTCAAATTTGAACTACAAGTACGTGATAGTTTGCCCTTTTTTAAAAATAAAAATCATTTTGGGGTTCAGAAGTAGTGATTCAATCACAGATCCATCCATAGTTGAGTGTGATTCCACACACTGGCATCCATATCCATGCCTACCAGTTTGACCCTTTTGTGAAAAAATTCAAACTAAATGTGGAAATTTTGAAAAATTTCAAATCTTTGTCAGCCAGTACTCTTATATCCTCTAGTTCGTAGGGAAAAATTTGAACTTACAATACGTAAGTTCATAACGGAAGACTACATGAAGAACACAATCAAGTATGAAGATGCAATAAGATTGAAGCCAAATGACTAGGAAGAAGACCATGTCCATAGCAAAATTCATGATATTGTGCTGATATTTGGTAAATTGGTGTATCTTAGCATGGGAAACAATAGTGCCGGACTGATTTTGTGATTTGGTTTTTCAATTTCAATTTTTTAATTTTGAAGTGCCAAATTTAAGTTTTTTTGTAAAGCAAGTACCAAAAATATGATGCAAAGAAGCACCAACACAGTCTGAACACAAAACAGGACATATGTTTTGTATAATCCTGAGTTACTTTGAATTTTCTCGTTTGAATTTCTACTTTCTAGCATTTAAATGAACTTATGACAATTTCTGAAAAGTAATTCAAATTTGAACTACAAGTACGTGATAGTTTGCCCTTTTTGAAAATAAAAATCATTTTGGGGTTCAGAAGTAGTGATTCAATCAAAGATCCATCCATAGTTGAGTGTGATTCCACACACTGGCATGCATATCCATGCCTACAAGTTTGACCCTTTTTTGAAAAAATTCAAACTAAATGTGGAAATTTTGAAAAATTGCAAATCTTTGTCAGCCGGTACTCCTATGTGCTCTAGTTCGTAGGGAAAAAATTTGAACTTACAATACGTAACTTCATAACAGAAGACTACATGAAGAACACAATCAAGTATGAAGATGCAAGGAGATTGAAGCCAAATGACTTGGAAGAAGACCATGTCCATTGCAAAATTCATGATATTGTGCTGATATTTGGTAAATTGGTGTATCTTAGCATGGGAAACAATAGTGCCAGACTGATTTTGTGATTTGGTTTTTCAATTTCTATTTTTGAATTTTGAAGTGCCAAATTCGAGTTTTTTTGTAAAGCAAGTACCAAAAATATGATGCAAAGTAGCACCAACACAGTCTGAACACAAAACAGGACATATGTTTGGAAAATCCTGAGTTACTTTCAATTTTCTCGTTTGAATTTCTACTTTCTAGCATTTATATGAACTTATGACAATTTCTGAAAAGTAATTCAAATTTGAACTACAAGTACGTGATAGTTTGCCCTTTTTTAAAAATAAAAATCATTTTGGGGTTCAGAAGTAGTGATTCAATCACAGATCCATCCATAGTTGAGTGTGATTCCACACACTGGCATGCATATCCATGCCTACCTGTTTGACCCTATTTTGAAAAAATTCAAACTAAATGTGGAAATTTTGAAAAATTGCAAATCTTTGTCAGCCAGCACTATTATGTGCTCTAGTTCGAAGGGAAAAAAATTGAACTTACAATAAGTAAGTTCATAACAGAAGACTACATGAAGAACACAATCAAGTATGAAGATGCAAGGAGATTGAAGCCAAATGACTAGGAACAAGACCATGTCCATTGCAAAATTCATGATATTGTGCTGATATTTAGTAAATTGGTGTATCTTAGCATGGGAAACAATAGTGCCGGACTGATTTTGTGATTTGGTTTTTCAATTTCTATTTTTGAATTTTGAAGTGCCAAATTCGAGTTTTTTTGTAAAGCAAGTACCAAAAATATGATGCAAAGTAGCACCAACACAGTCTGAACACAAAATAGGACATATGTTTTGTATAATCCTGAGTTACTTTGAATTTTCTCGTTTGAATTTCTACTTTCTAGCATTTAAATGAACTTATGACAATTTCTGAAAAGTAATTCAAATTTGAACTACAAGTACGTGATAGTTTGCCCTTTTTAAAAAATAAAAATCATTTTGGGGTTCAGTAGTAGTGATTCAATCAAAGATCCATCCATAGTTGAGTGTGATTCCTCACACTGGCATGCATATCCATGCCTACCAGTTTGACCCTTTTTGAAAAAATTCAAACTAAATGTGGAAATTTTGAAAAATTGCAAATCTTTGTCAGCCGGTACTCCTATGTGCTCTAGTTCGTAGGGAAAAATTTTGAACTTACAATACGTAACTTCATAACAGAAGACTACATGAAGAACACAATCAAGTATGAAGATGCAAGGAGATTGAAGCCAAATGACTTGGAAGAAGACCATGTCCATTGCAAAATTCATGATATTGTGCTGATATTTGGTAAATTGGTGTATCTTAGAATGGGAAACAATAGTGCCGGACTGATTTTGTGATTTGGTTTTTCGATTTCTATTTTTGAATTTTGAAGTGCCAAATTCGAGTTTTTTTGTAAAGCAACTACCAAAAATATGATGCAAAGTAGCACCAACACAGTCTGAACACAAAACAGGACATATGTTTGGAAAATCCTGAGTTACTTTCAATTTTCTCGTTTGAATTTCTACTTTCTAGCATTTAAATGAACTTATGACAATTTCTGAAAAGTAATTCAAATTTGAACTACAAGTACGTGATAGTTTGCCCTTTTTTAAAAATAAAAATCATTTTGGGGTTCAGAAGTAGTGATTCAATCACAGATCCATCCATAGTTGAGTGTGATTCCACACACTGGCATCCATATCCATGCCTACCAGTTTGACCCTTTTAAAAAAAATCAAACTAAATGTGGAAATTTTGAAAAATTGCAAATCTTTGTCAGCCAGTACGCCTATTTGCTCTAGTTCGTAGGGCAAAAATTTGAACTTACAATTCGTAACTGCATAACAGAAGACTACATGAAGAACACAATCAAGTATGAAGATGCAAGGAGATTGAAGCCAAATGACTAGGAAGAAGACCATGTCCATTGCAAAATTCATGATATTGTGCTGATATTTGGTAAATTGGTGTATCTTAGCATGGGAAACAATAGTGACAGACTGATTTTGTGATTTGGTACCGGCATAATTCCATTGCTAGCTTGGCTCAAGCTGATGGCTGCATTGCTACTGATCATCTTGAAAAGGAGGGGATCCTTTTAAACTCATTCAAGGACAGACTAGGAGTGTCCATGCCAATTGATCCCGAGTTCGACTTCTCTGCTTTCATTCATCGTACGGAGGGACTTGATGCCCTCTTGGTGCCGTTCTCCCATGAAGAAATTGACAAGGTGGTGGCTGATCTTCCTTCTGATAAAGCTCCCAGTCCGGATGGTTTTTCTGGATTATTCTTCAAAGTATGCTGGCCGATCATCAAACATGACTTCTACTGGTTGTGTCAGCAATTTTGGGAGGGAGCTGTGAACTTGCAAAGTATTAATGACCCCTACATCACTCTCATTCCAAAAGTTCACTCTCCAATTACTCCCAATGACTATCGCCCTATCTCTTTGCTGAACTCTAGCTTGAAGCTGCTGAACAAAATCCTTGCAAATCGGCTACAACAAAAAATTCTCCAACTTGTGCACGTTAATCAATATGGCTTTCTAAAGACCCGCACAATCCAGGATTACGTCTCTTGGGCATATGAATATATTCATCAGTGTAAGCAAACTAAAAAAGAGGTGGTCATTCTGAAATTGGATTTTGCGAAGGCTTTTGACACTATAGAACATGCTGCTATGATCAATATCCTCCGGTGCTGGGGCTTCGACGATCGTTGGCTTCATTGGGTCCAGATGATCTTCTCTACGGGTACCTCCTCTGTGCTTCTCAATGGGGTAGCTGGAAAAAAATTCCCTTGTCATCGTGGTGTGCGCAAGGTGATCCTTTCTCTCCCATACTCTTTGTCGCTAGGGCAGATCTGCTACAGTCCATGGTTAATCAACTTGCCCGCTCTGGGGTTTTGCATCCGCCGCTCCCCATACCCGATACTGATTTCCCCATAGCCCAGTACGCTGATGATACGTTGCTCATCCTCCAAGCCTGCCCCACTCAGTTGCTCGCCCTTAAAAATCTCCTCCAAGTTTTTTCTGCAGCCACTGGCCTGAAGGTGAACTTCGCCAAGTCATGCCTGATGCCCATTAACATTGATGCTACGAGATTAGCTGATCTTGCAGCTACGTTTGGATGTGCGGTTGGTTCTCTGCCTTTCACCTATCTTGGATTACCACTTGGCTCTTCTCGCCCCACGATGCAGGATCTCTCCATGATTGTGGATCAGGTCGAGCGCAGACTCAATGCCAGCGTACGTTTTCTTGATTATGGCAGTCGGCTGACCTTTGTCAACTCTGTATTATCCTCCCTCCCGATTCACTTCCTATGCACCCTAAAAGTTCATAAAGGAATCATCAAACTCTTTGATCGATCACGGCGTCATTGTATGTGGGCCAAGGAGGAAGACAGCACCTCAGTTCACTCTCTTGCGGCCTGGTCTTTGGTTTGCCGCACTAAGAAATATGGAGGTCTTGGTATCCTAAATCTTGAGATCCAAAACCAAGCTCTCCTCCTCAAACAACTGCACAAATTCTTCAGCAAGGTGGATCTTCCCTGGGTGAAGCTTGTCTGGTCGTTATACGATCCTAGTTCTCCTCCTCACGCTCAGTCTGTCAGAGGGTCCTTTTGGTGGCGTGATATCTGCAGTCTCATGGAGGTTTACAGAAGCATCACACATACTCATGTGGGAAATGGGAAAAACACTCTCTTTCAGAAAGATCTTTGGCATGATCAGGAGCTGCTATGTGATAAATTCGCCCGTCTTTTCTCTTTTGCCCTTAACGAGGACACCTCGGTGGCAGAGATGATGGAACCTGCTGATCCGGCTAGGCACTATGCACTCCCCCTATCTCCGCAGGCCTTCAATGAACTTGAGCAGGTTCGTGTGATTATTGATCAACTTGATCTTGAGGCAACTAATACTGACGTCAAGATCCTCCCTTGGGGCACGCCTACTTATTCGGCCAAGCAATTCTACACTTTCATCTTTGCCCGGCTTAGACAGGACAGCTCTCTTCAGGCCATCTGGAAATCCAAATGTCTTCCAAAGCTACGTGTCTTTGCTTGGCTGCTACAGATGGATAGGCTCAACACCAAGGACCTGATGATACGCAAACATTGGCACGTAGACTCTGGCACAGTGTGTGCCTTGTGCTCCTCTTTGTCCCTGGAGACTAGAGACCACCTCTTCTTCTCGTGCCCATTTGCCTCACAATGTTGGAACTTCATTCACATACGATGGGATTGCTCCAGAGCCATCTCGGGCAGGTTTCAGCACGCTAAGAGTAATTTTTCTGGTCCTTGCTTCTTGGAGGTGGCGGTCTGCGGTCTTTGGAACATTTGGAGATCTAGGAACGATTTAATCTTCAAGGATATTCAACCCTCTTTGAGTCGATGGAAGACCAGTTTTCAACACGATATTCTTCTTCATCAGCATCGGGTGCCTGCTGTGTTGGTGCAGCCGTTGCTTGCTTGGGTTCTTGACACCTTCACTTAGATGTCTATTTCCTTTTCTTTTTATTTTTTCCCTCCTTAATTCAGTTTTTGGCCGTTTGTAATTGAAACTTCAAGGGAAACTTCTTGTTTCTCTTTATTTATTTATAAAATTACACCGTAGGGTTTTTCCCTACGGTTCCACGGTAAAAAAATTGTGATGATAATGATGCAAATCTTTAGTCCGCGATCAAAGCATTCGAGATTTGGAAAGTTCTGATCTTATTGGGCGCTGACCCTGGCGAGATTTATGGTTTCTAGTTTCATGCCGGCCTGCAAACTGGGTCCGCGCTCACCCATTACTTAAACCCTGACCTCTCCTCCCTCCAAGATTTCCTCAGTCTCCAACAACCAAAAAATCACATAGACGGCGCCGCCGCTCTCGGATCCAGCATCATCGTCCTTGCATCTTGTACCCACCGTCTTCCTTAACCTATCCTTGTCCTCCTCTCGCCTATGGCTTCTCACTGACGCCGGTACTTCTCTTAACAGATCATCCCAGATCGCGGTGCGACGAGTTCATCGATGGCTTCGAGCAACTGGGTAACAAACTATTTACTTTATATCTCTACACCAATCTCATTTCAATATTATGAGACGCCATATCTTGGGTAGTGATATTTTTCTTATGATTTTGTAGTGTGGTTTTTGCTCTGACAGTAAGGGCTTGTGCGTTGGCAAGAATATGAAGATAAGCTTTTTTGTTGTTACCCTAGACGTCGGTTGTGTTGAAAAGATGGTAATCTACTAATCCGTCATTATATTTGTTGTAGTGATCCAATCCATTTGTTGATCTTACATATTTATGTTAGTGTACTCATGGGTTTCATTTCGATTACTTTTTATAGTATGTCCCCTGCTACATAAGAGCTCATTTTCTTAAGAAGTTTGGCGTAGCCACAAGCCAGAACACAGATTTCATGGTTAAACTTACAACTTAAGAGGGATTCAAGTACAAAGTTAGGGTTACAAACTTAGATGACAAAACATTTTTTCATGGCAAAGTCTGGCAAGAATTTATTAGAATGTACCAACTCGGATTTGGAGTTGAGCTTGTCTTATCTGATCTGGACGAGCAAGGTGATTCAATCCCCGTCACCACAGCCCATGAGCCGATGTACCATCCATGTACGTTACTGCTTATGCAAATATTTCAATTATATTTTACTTCAAATAGGTACAAATTGTAATGTAATTATTTATACATGTACCAGCATACTACAAACTGCCAATGGAGAAACGTGAGATAATTGACTCCTTTGTTAAAACTTCGGGAACCATTATTAACTAGAGGATGATGGAGTTAGTGATTGAACATGTTAAGAATCTAGAGGATTACGTAGATACCCATGATGCTGGCGACTATGATTCTGGTGAATGCATGGCTCTGTTGCACACGTTGACCTGGACAAACTATGTGAAAAAAGAACTGGTAAGCGCTACATATCGATGTGCAAAACTAACACTTTTGTGCTAGCATCCATATGAAATTTTGATCCGAAATGTCATATGGTTTTTTTGCAACAGAAACTTCCTCGCCGTATTGTCTATGATGGCATGCGTGACTTTGGTAATATTACCATCGTGTGTCATCCATACAGTAAAGTCCGTGCGACCTACGACATTTCTTCTGAAGATGGTCGCATTCTTGTTAATGGGTGGAAGGAGTTTATGGAAAAGGAGGACACTTTAAAAATTGGAGACACAATGCTCTTCATGCTCTACCATGGAAATGAAGGCATTTTCCTTTTTGCATCCTACATTCGTCATCTGGATGTGGAGTAGTTCTTCAAGCAATGAAGTAATAAGCTAAAATAAATCCGTCACACTGGATTTTTCAAGTTTCAGTTGTAATGCTGCTATTTAGGTTTCAGTGAGAGTTGGTACTTGTGGATTTTAATGTGCATGATGGGTCGATTTGTATGCACGTATTTATTTTCCTGTTATCTTTTCGTGCAATTTTAATTACTTATTATGACGATAACGAGTGGGGAAGCGAATAAGTGGGAAACGTGCAATTGTTTTTTCAAGGAAGAGGAATCGTGCAGTTGTGGCGGCGTGGGGAAACGAGTACGTGGGATACATAGGGTTTGCCATTACTTCCGCACCCGCCTCATCAGTTCCAAGGGTAGCATAAATAGAGGGGCAGACCTCCTCCCCTGTGTACTTCATCCTCGAGCCTTGTCGTCGCCGCCAGTCAGCCAAATACTTGTACTTGTCGCTGCTTCTCCATCCATGGCTTCACCGCACAAGCGCTCTACTAGCATGAGGTAGATGTGGTCTAATTTGTGAATAGATCGGGATGTTATTTCCTTGGTTGCATCTGATGTTTACATCCGTTCACATAGGTTATTAACATCATCTTCGGATTATTTGCGCAGGGACAGTGCAGCGAAGGAGTAGCTGACGCCATCGGAGGTGACGGTGATCGCCGGCCTCAGGGCGACTGTTGATGAGTTAAGAGATCAACTGGTTGCGGCCTTGAAGAAGTCTAATCAGTACATGGACGAGACGGTGGAAGCTGGAGAGCAGGTCAAGAAGGCCATGGACATCGTGACCAAGATGTCCGACAAACTGAAGGAGCATGTGGCCAACAACCTCGAACCCCATAGGAAGGTTATAGAGCTCGAGATGGAAGTCCAGCTCTTGCGCAACGATGCTCTTGTCCTGCGCAACGAAGCTATGATGCTGGAGAAGCAGCGCCTAGACAAGAAGCTCGAGAAGGCCAAGAAAGCCCAGCTGCTAGAGAGGGAGCTCCTCAAGGCTGAGATGGCCAAGCGAGGCTAGTAGTGTGTTCCTGCAGGGCCATCGGATGCATAGGTTTTCTATGTCAATCTGATGTGCCTTTATATCTATATGTTTGAACAATCATGTCGCAGCCTTTTTATTTTCCTTGAATTATGTACTTAGGGTTATTTTCATCGAATTATGAACTTAGGGCTATTTGAATTATGAACCTTTGTGCTTTATAGCTATGTTTGCTTATTATTTATGTTACAGAGTTTGAGAAATTGAATGAGCCATGGGCGATCTCAATCACATCTGTAATATCTGGTGAGAGGAGGAAAAAGGTTGTGAATTTTGGTACTGGGAGGAAGACTACATTGATATACTGATTACCCGGAATGTTCTAGATGTCGGTCCATTAGTTTGTACGGATGACAATATTGATGACGCGATCTCCAAGATTGAGGAGGAAAAGAAGCATCCTGACAAGAGCAAAAATTTAGCCATTGATCATAAGGAGATGGAGGAAGTACTGGTTGGACTTGTAGGAGCAATCAACCAAGTTGTGTTCCTATTGAAGTGTGTAATTTTTCTTGTCATATTTTTTGGATCAATCCTATTGTCAAAGAATTGGTGAAGTAATGAATAAGCAAAGAAATAAATTTTGTGGACACAATATATTAGATTTCACAATGGAAGTGATTGATCGTTGTGAACCTCAAGGTTGTAAGTAGCAAACTCAAAATAAAGCTAACTTCAAAAAAATTGTGCATAATTAAGTACAAGTTCTCCTTACATAAAAATAATTGAACAACAAAATGTAACTAATCAAGATCGTTCTTGTACCACAGTGCTGTTGTGTTAACGCTTTTGAAGTATCCATCATCCCTCATCTTGTTCTTACCAGATGCATGTCACATCGAAATAAGAAAACTGATCTATCGCGCTCGTTATTTCCCACGTACCTCAGTTCAAGAATCTCCTTAACAACACGTAGTACTCCGTTTCTTCTTGATCACCAAAAGATGCGATATTCATTACGCCAGAATTTTGAGTACGTAAGTTCTTCTCACTTGCCAAAGTACGAAACCTAGCACCATTGACATTGCATGCAGTATGTACTAACACTGCCTGGTCTGGCCCAAAAGCTAGCGACCGCAGATCTGCAGAAAGATTTGTCAAAGGCCTCACATGTTCTCTGAACCATGTTGCGAAATTTTTCTGAAGCTCCTCATCGATGTTATGCACACCCTTGTTTACTAATTCCTCTCGAAAAAGCCTAAAAATAATTATATATAAGAAATGATAGCAATAATGATGTCCAGAACAATGGTTGACTATATTAGAGGGTATCGGAACTTACGTAATGTAAGGTTGCGCCTCATCACAATTGTTTAGTATGCACCAAACCATTTTCTCAAACTCGTCATGAAAAAACTTTAGATTGTAATTCTTACAGCCTTTTGCTCCGTCTGAAAAAATTCCAACCTCATCATCATGTTTTCTTCGATGCTGGTCTTTGAACCTACTTTCTTTGTTAAATTTGGTTTCCAGCTGCACATTGAAATGCCTGGAGCAAAATGTGGTACACTCATCAACGATGTAGCCCTCAGCAATTGAACCTTCGGGCCTAGCTCTGTTACGAACTGTGGACTTCAGGTACCCCAGCCTTCTCTCAACTGGATACATCCAACCATACTGAACAGGACCTCTAAGAATTGCCTCTTCAGGAAGATGCATAGCTAAGTGCACCATTATATCGAAAAATGAAGGGGGGAAGAGCTTTTCAAGTTTGCACAGAATTAAAACAATCTCAACCTTCATCCTCTGCAGCACTTCAACTCTCAGAGTTTTAGCACACAACTCCCTGAAAAATCTTCCCAATTCAGCTATGGCCTCATACATTGGCTTTGGAACAATTCCTCTGAGCCCTGCTGGCAACACACGCTGCAGAAGCATGTGAAAATCATGCGTCTTCAAACCAGTTATTTTACCAGTAGCAATATCCACACAATTTGCTAGGTTTGCAGCAAACCCATCTGGGAATCTACAGTTGTACAAATACCTGCACAACCTGATCTTGTTTTCCTTCCTAAGCGTCCAAGGTGCAGGGGGCTTCGTAACTGTAACCTTATTATCTTGCAACCAATAATCCTTCCTAATGTTAAATTTCTGCAAATCAAGTCTGGAGCTAAAAGTGTCCTTATTTTTCCCTTCTATCTCAAGTAGTGTACCTAGGATATTCTCACCTATGTTCTTCTCAATGTGCATCACATCTAGGTTGTGTGCTATCTTCAGTTTAGGCCAATATGGTAGAGCATGTAGGCTAGCCTTGAGGTGCCAGGTTGGTTCACCTTTCTCTGGGACCCGCTTTCTCTTATTAGATGGATTTTTTCCTGGTGTGTAATCCTCAACTCTTGCTAACTTCTCTCCAATTCTGCTTGTGTGTACTTCCTTGGTGCCTGTCTATTCTCAACTTTTCCATTGAAAAGTCTGCTTCTCCTATAAGGGTGATCCATAGCAAGGAATCGACGATGGCCAACATATCCAATTTTGTTTTTCAAAGACTCGTAGCAAGGATTCACATCGCAGTGCACACATGCGTAATAGCCTCTTGTGCTACGGCCAGACATAGTGGCATACCCAGGATAATCATGTATAGACCAAAGAAAAGCAGCATGCAGTTCAAACGGATCAGCTGCGCAGACATCAACCGTCGTAACACCACTCCACAGCTTCATCATATCTTTTATCAGTGGCTGCATAAATACATGAAAATCTTTCCCTGGTGAATTTTTTCCTGGGATAAGAAGCGACATCATGAAATTATTTTGATCCATGCACATCCAAGGTGGAAAGTTGTACGGAATGACAAACACAGGCCCACTATATGCATTGGTCATATTTCCAAAAGGATTGAATCCATCTGTGGCCATTCCTAGCCTGATGTTGCGTGGCTCATCTGCAAACCAGCCAAACTCTTTGTCAAAGTGCTTCCACGCTTCACCATCAGCTGGGTGCCTCAGAACATTCTTCTCAGGAACCCTCTGTTCCTTGTGCCACTTTGTGAATGTAGAAGTTTTCTTGGACTCGAAAAATCTTTGCAACCTTGGGATAATGGGAAAGTATCGTAGCACCTTGTGAGGAATCTTTTTATTTCCTTTGTTGTCTCTCCATCTAGATAGCCCACACTCAGGACAATGTGTTTTGTCTTTATGTTCTTCCCAGAACAAAGCACAATCAAACTTGCATACATGAATGGTCTGATAACCAAGTCCAACTTCAGAAAGAGCACTCTTTGCTTCCTTATAAGACTTAGGAATATCCACATCTGGGAATGTCGAAGCTAAGAAATCAAGGAATTGATTGAAACATCTATTTGTGACCCGATTGTAGGATTTGATATGAAGCATCTTGATAATGAATGACAGCCTTGTCATTGTGGTGCATCCCTTATGAAGCTCTCGCCTCGCTTGTTCAAGGAGATTTGAATAGATATTAGGTTCAGCATCACCTCTCTCCCCTGTCTTCTGTAGATCTTGTAACAGATCAGAAATGTCATCATCATTAGTACCGTTGTCATTCTCATTTCCATCGTCGTTGTCACTTTCATAAGCACCATGGTCATCATCATCTGCCCTGTCTTCCCCATGACTAGTCCACCTTGTATATGTGGTGGACATACCATTTTGGTTTATGTGAGAATGAACTTCCGATTGAGTACGCGAATCAAATTAAGACAGTGAATGCATGGGCACAATATTGAATCCCCGTTGCCATGATCACGAACAAACTGCATAAACTCCTTAGCACCCTCGAGGTATGCAGTTGAGAATTTTTTGCATTATTAATCCAATCTCGATTCATTGCCTACAAACAATGATCCGATTGTTAATCGAAAACCTTACAATTTGATACGACAATCAAGGACGTTAATATCTAACCGGAACTCACCGCTGCTCTTGCCGTGAACCTCTCCACGTCTTCCCGTAGGGCGGAATGTTTCGATCTCGTCGCCGGAGATCACCAGGGCAGTGCGGCCGTGAAACCCCCTCCTGTCGCAGCCCTAACTAGCACCCACGCTCCGTTGACAACGCGAACATGCGTTGTATTGATCGTGATAAAAGGAAAATAACAACAGAGATCTGTTAGGTATATATATTGTATATATTACAGATATATACTTTCAAAGGTTTAATACTAAGGTTCAAACAATAACCTTACGGTAACCCAGTGGTAGTGCATTTTTACTTTTTTCAGCAGGTCCCCGGTTCAAAACACATCGAACCACTTTTTTTTTCCCGTTTTACTTAATTATCTGACATTTCGGTCCCAAAGAATCGGTGACGACCAGAGTGACACCCTAAATCCGTCACCAGGAGTAATCCGTGACAAATTTAGTGACACGAAAGTTGTTCGTCATGCATTAACACTAATGCGTGAAAAGATGAAAATTTTGTCACCTATTATGGATAATCAGTGACAAATTCTATGTCGTCAATAGGAGTTTTGTCACAAAAGGTCAGATCGGTTGTAGTGATTGCCGGGGAAGAGAGCAGCACAATTCACTCCAACATTTAGCTCCCCTGTCAACAGCACGAGCAGTAGTCAAGTATTTTCTGGCGCCGTTGCTGGGGAGCATAGCTCTACTTATAAGTTCACTTGGGGAGTACACTCAACCTCTCTCTGTTTTTTTTAATTTTTTTTGCTTAGCTTACTTTTGTTTAGTTATATCTTGCTTAGTTTACTTTTTTTTTGTTTAGTTTTCTTTTGTTTAGTTTTATTTTCCTTATATACCGAAAATCCATAAAAATTTCAAAACTGAAAATTCTAAAAAAAAAACTTTGCTACATGGGAACAAATAGATGGATTGAGATTTTGCAAGGTGGGGTCACGGAGGATGAACAAAAATATTATAAGGAATACCGCTTGACTCAAAAAGGGAAATATATATGGGAACAAATAGATGGATTGAGATTTTTTGCTGAAAACTTATGCTCCAAATATGATGTATCCTGGTGCTTTAATGAATCTGATTGCTTTCGGGCTGCTAACCATTTTCCTTTTCAATGTACTTGTAATGATAATGAAATTTTGTCTTCTTATGCTAAAGGAAACAATAATTTTTATGATGTGGAAAAAATTGAAGAATTTGTTGCTTTTAAGGGTGCCTATGAAATTGCTTCTTTTCTTGAGAATATTGATGATGCCCCTTACAAACTTGAGAATCTTGCTGTACTTAAATATTGTTATGATAACTACAAGGATGATAATTATTATATTACTGAACATCTTAAGAGGATCTTTCCTCCGAAAGAAGAAACTAATGCCTTGCAGGAAACCGTGGAAGAAGAAATTGCTGAAACTGGAAGCTCATTGGATGAAAAAGAGGAAGAGAGTGATAACAAAAGGAGGAAGAATGGAGTAGCTACCCATGCTCACCTTCTAATGATAGTAACTCCTCAACTCTTACATTATTTGATTACCCTCCATGCTTACCAAAGGCGTAGCTACCATGAATGTTATGTTCTTGTGGATTCTCTTGAAAAATCTCTTTTTGATAAAATTGATGCTTGCTATGCTTATGGACATGATGTCCCTATGAGTGAAACTTGTGAAAATGATTAGGCTACTGTTATTTATGATAATCCATGCTATTTTGATAAATCTTATGATAATCCTTTATTTGTGCCTAATATCGAAATGCATGGTAATAGGAGTCTTGCTTAGAAAAAATTTATGATAAAGCTCTAGATGATGGTCCTATGTTGCTTGATGATATTAATTGTGCTATTATTGAAAATGGGTTTGGAGAGGTCTTAACTTTAGCAAAATGGAGTCCCATACCTCTTGAGAGTGATCAATCATCTTGTTATAATATTGTTACAAGTGGGTTTGGAGAGGTCATGACTTTAGTCAATTTTGATCCCACTATTTTGGAGCTTGATAAAAATTATTTGTTTGTAGATCATGAGAAGCATGCTTTATGTGAGAGTTATATTATTGAATTTGTTCATGATGCTACTGTAAATTATTATGAGAGAGGAAAATATGGTTGTAGAAATTTTCATGTCACTAAAACACCTCTCTTTGTGTTGGAAATTTTAAAACTGATCTTGTTTTACCTTCCTATGCTTGTCACTATGTTATTCATGGATTTATTTCTTTACAAGGTTCATATGCATAGGAAGAGGGTTAGACTTAAATGTGTTTCATATTTGCTTCTTGATGCTCTCTTTTTCTTCACTCTCTATTTTTATAAGAGCATCATTAAAACTATCAAGCCTAGCTAAAAGACATTAAAGAAAGCGCTTATGGGAGGCAACCCATTTATTTTTGCTTTTGTTTTCTTTTTGTTTTGTTGTGTTTTGGGTGTTGTTGCCTCTGTAGCTACTCCCTTGTATCTTTTTATTTTCATTTTTGTGCCAAGAATAGCCTCTAATGAGAGGAAAGTAAAAAATTTGAGTTGCTGTCCAGAAACAGATTTCTGTCCGTCACTGTACGAAATTATAAAAACTCACAGAACGTGATATGGAGCTGAAATTTTTTGACAGAAAGCGTCTGGGTTTTGTCTAACTTTCATTAGTTTTAAGTTTTCTGATTTGAGCAACGGAAGTGTCTCGAAAAAATTCATCTTTACAGCTGTTCTGCTTTTGACAGATTCTGTCTCAGATTTTTTGCATTATCTCTTTGCGGAATTTAAGCGAGGTTCTCTACACGTGGAGGGCCACAAATGGGGCTTTGTAACTGTAGTAATGTTTTATTGAGTTCTTGCCATGTGTCTTTACAGAACCAAGTGGATATACGGTTTTGAGTACTAACCCCTCTAATGAAGTCTATGATAAGTTTTGTGTGAAGGAAGTTTTCAATTGTTGAGAGAACGACGTGATGAAAAAAGATCAAGAAGGGATTAAAGCTCAAGCTTGGGGAGGCTCCCTTGGACCTCCACCAAATATTCAAGAAGTCTCAAGCGTCTAAGCTTGGGGATGCCCAAGGCATCCCCTTCTTCATCCACAAATTATAGGTCGATCCCATGACTCTATATTTTTATTCCTTTACATAATATGTGCTTTTCTTGGAGCGTCATTTATGTTTTGCTTTCAGTTTTTTTTGTTTGCTGGTCATTACAATGTTGGATCCTATTATTCTTCTTTGGGAGAGAGACACGCTCCGCTTTTTCGTAGAATACTCTTGTGCTTCACTTATACTTGTTGAGTATTCAGTTTTCGTTCTGCTAGTTTCTAGCTCTTATTTTTCATGTATCTCTTGTTCAGAGCTATTAGTTATTTTATAGAAATTACTCTCTTGCTTCACTTATATTTGTTTGGAGAGTTGGTTAATGTGTTGGTGCAGAAAAAGTCATGTGGTAGTGGTATAAAGAAAAAGCTTACATAACCTTGTAGATCATTGTCTTGAATAATTTGATTCTTGTCAATTGTTTTGAGAGATGAATTGAATTAAATGTTTAAACTTGTGGATCATTTACTGAAGAATGTAGTAGTGGAGAAATATTGTAAAGCTTAAATTATGACACTTGTTTTGATTGGTATTTTCTCAAAGTCTAGATATTCTTTTTGTAAAAGCATGTTTGGTTGACAAGGAAGACAGTATGAGGTCTAATGGTTATGCTTAATGTATATCTTGTGGTCATTCATGTATTGGGTTGATGATATGTGTTTGCTTTATACCTTGCTAAGCCAAAAATCTGTACTGAGAGGGAATGCTTCTCGTGCATCCAAATCCTTGAGCCAAATATCCATGCCATTTGTGTCCATAATACCTACCTACATGTGGTATTTCATAGCCACTCCAAGTAAATTTTTCGTGTGCTACCTTTAAATATTCAAAATGTTACTACTCCTGTTTTGTGCCACTGCTTCCAAGCTCATGAGGAAGTAATAGTTGGGTTTGTTATCTTCCATGCAAATAAGTTTTCCAAGGACTTGTATGCTTCATATACTTGTCCATTAATTTTGCAAAAAGAGCTGGCAGCGGGGTGCCCAGCCCCATAAAAGATAAATTACAACTTTCATCAAAAAACTCTCCTCACATTTTGTTCCTGAGAATTCAGCCCCATAAAAGATAAATTACAACTTCTAATGGTTATGATTAATGTATATCTTGTGGTCATTCGTGTATTGGGTTGATGATAAGTGTTTGCTTAATATCTTGCTAAGCCAAAAACTCTGTACTGAGAGGGAATGCTTCTCGTGCATCCAAATCCTTGAGCCAAATATCCATGCCATTTGTGTCCATAATACCTACCTACATGTGGTATTTCCTAACCACTCCAAGTAAAATTTTCGTGTGCTACCTTTAAATATTCAAAATGTTACTACTCCTGTTTTGTGCCACTGCTTCCAAGCTCATGAGAAGTAATAGTTGGGTTTGTTATCTTCCATGCCAAATAAGTTTTCCAAGGACTTGTATGCTTCATCTACTTGTCCATTAATTTTGCAAAAAGAGCTGGCAGCGGGGTGCCCAGCCCCATAAAAGATAAATTACAACTTTCATCAAAAAACTCTCCTCACATTTTGTTCCTGAGAATTCAGTAAAACATCTGCATGTGTAAACAAAGGAGATAGAGGAATGATCTGCTTGCTGCAGAAATAATGTTTCTCATGGGAGCCACTCTTAAAATTTATTTGGTATGGAAGATATCAAGAACTCTACTACCATTCGTTGACCATAGTATGCACCACTATAAAAAAAATTATGTCTCTATATGATTTCAAAAATAAAAAGCTCTAGCACACGATTAATCTTTGCTTCCCTCTGCGAAGGGCCTTTCTTTTACTTTTATGTTGAGTCAGTTTTCCTTTCCAATCTTTATCTCTCAAGCAAACGCATAGTATCAATTTTTGGTACAAGTTTACTACATTTTATCTTTATGTTTAACTGTGAAAACTTTTGTATTGACATTATCCAGTGATAAGTATGTTACAAGTTGAAGCTTTTGCTGAAAACTTAAATCTTCCTCTGTGTTGGTTGAACACCTTTTTCAAAAGTATATTTCTTTGTGAGCTATCAAGCATGACGAGTTTTATAATTTTCAAGTCTCCAAAGTACTATTCATGAAAAATTCTTAGTTCGATGTTACACATGGTTAATCATTGTTTACTTCATTTAAACTATAGATCATTGTCTTGGATCACTTGGTTCAGTTCATGTGCTTTACATTATTATTTGATCAAGATTCTCTTGGTAGCATGTCACTACAAAAATATTCTGTTATCATTTGCCTACTCGAGGACGAGCAGGAATTAAGCTTGGGATGTTGATACGTCTCAAACGTATCTATAATTTTTTATATTTCATGCTTGTTTTATAACAATGCCACATGTTTTGTTTATAGTTTTATATCATTTTGGCACATTTTCTGGAACTAACCTATTAACAAGATGCCCAGTGCTAGTTTCTGTTTTCTGCTGTCTTTTTGTTCCAGAAATCCTAGTAAAGAAATATCCTCGGAATTCCCTGAAAATTTACGGAGAATTTTTATTCATGAAAAAAAAAGACTGCGCCCAAAGACCAGACCTGGGAGGTGCCCACAGCCTCCAGGTGGGGCCCAGGTGTGGCCCAGCCCTTGGCCGCGGCTGGGGCTTACCTGGGCACCTCCTCCACCACCTCGCGTCGCCTCTTCGCCCATAAATACCCCCTCGACCTAAAACGCTCGGAACCGACTACACTTTTTCCTGAAAAGAGTCCGAGCGCCGCCGCCGTCCAACCCTAGTTTCGGGGTCAGAAGGTCCTGTTCCGGCACCCTGTCGGGACAGGGATTGACCCCCGGAGCCATCTCTATCGACGCCACCGCCTCCATGATGCTCGTGAGTAGTTCCCCCATGGACGGGTTCTAGCAGTAGCTAGTAGGTACTCTCTCTCCCATGTTCTTCAATACAATGATCTCATGAGCTGCCTTACATGATTGAGATCCATCTGATGTAATCGGTGTTGTGTTTGTTGGGATCCGATGAATTGTTACATTATGATCAGTCTATCCATGATGTTTGTGTATTATTGTTGCTGCAATCTTGTTGTGTTCATTGCTTGTCACTAGTGCACGAGTGGCATGATCTTAGATTTAAAGTATAATGTTGCTTTAGATTGTATCTACAAGTTGTTGCACCTGTTGCTGTCCGGAACCCGATGCCCCAAAGTGACAACGATTGGGACAACCGGAGGGGATGGCTGTGACTTGAGTATCACATGTTTTCACCAAGTGTTAATGCTTTGCTCCGGTGCTCTATTAAAAGGAGTACCTTAATTACCAGTTCGGTCCCATGATTATTGGCCCCGCTGAAACGGGATGGTTGGACAAAAGATGTCATGCAAGTTTCTTGTTTCAAGCACGTATGACTATATATGGAAAACATGCCTACGTATGATTTATAAACTAGATGTCTATCATGAGTTAGTTGCAATTTTATCAATTGCCCAACTGTAATTTGTTCACACCCAACCACACTATTTTGTTTGGAGAGTTACCTCTAGCGAAGTTAGGAACCCCGGTCCATATTTAGCCACCAAGTATTTTCTGGCGCCATTGCTTTCGTGTTACTTTTGCTGCAACTATTTTACTGTTACTATTGCTCTCAAGTTACTGCTACTTTCACATCACTTTTGTTACTAGTGCTTTTCCAGGTGTGACTGAATTGACAACTCAGCTGGTTAGACTTATAAGTATTCTTTGGCTCACCTTGTGTCGAATCAATAAATTTGGTTTCACTTCCCTCGAAGATACTGTTGCGATCTCCTACACATGTGGGTTATCAAGACTAGCATTAGTCAACAGCGCGAGCGGTAGTCACTATTCACTCCAACATTTAGCTCCCCTATCAACAGCGCGAGCGGTAGTCACTATGCCGGCGCTCCGAATAGCACCATCCGGCAAACTTGCCGGACACTCTATTGGGTGCGCCGACGGAGATGCTCTTAGTAGGAGATTTGCAAAACCTAGCCCCGATATTCACGGGTAGACGTCCAACGCAGGTTACCGTCGCTAGAGAGACGTGACATCAACTCTGACTTCACAGTAGGGGAAGACCAACACGAACACCAGTCAGACATGCCAGAACAAAGTCGATCGGCTATGAAAGTCTCACTGCAACCAAACCATCACTCATCAACACCGTCATTGCCACACAAGAAGCCACACATAACCCAATATCGCCGGGTCTAAGCTTCCGCCTGAAAAATGACCCTTAAATTGTGAGCGTCGAAAAGAACTCCACAATGACCGAAAAACATGATCTAAGCTTTCATTTTGTGGATTTGGCAAGCTGAAAGAACACATAAATAGATGTTTTTTTGGCTTTAATTTTGATTGGATTTTGTTGCATGATGGTATAATATAAAAGCCAAAGGCAGATATGTTAAAACACTTACTCTCTCCGACCCGCAAAGAGTGTACTTTTGATTGGATTTCGTTACATGATGTTTTTGCCTTTTTGAAAGTCGAACTATCTCAATGTTTGACAAAGTTTATACAAAAAATATAATAATATATATGAAATTGAATAGTTATATGATGAAAATATATTTCATCATGAATATGATGGTACTAATTTGGTTCATAAATATTGGCAATTTATATAGAAACACAGAAAAAGTTTAATTTAATGAAGTATTTAGGTGCTTTGGCAAAGTCCAAAAGCCAAAATTATGGGCCGGGCTTTTTCCCGCCGATAGACACTTGCATTGATTTTTATGTATCTTTCTGTTTTTTAAATAGACCAAACCAATTTGAAAGGGCCAAAACAAGCACAGGGCCTCGTAGGCTTGTGCTGTGCCGGAACGGGCATGAACCCTATCGTCGGTCCGCTTTGGGCCGGGCTTGGCACTTTGTGTGTCCCGATGGCCACCATTAGTGACGATGCAACTCTTTGCACATCAACAAAGCCCACCCCAGTTCAGTTTAGGCAGGCGAGAGCGTATGGTACAGTTGAAAAATCCTATTTGCCGCCCAAGGTGGCGCGGAGGCTCGCGCCGCACACCCGTCGCGACAACGGGCCGACAAATTCGCCATTTCTCTGTTTTCTTTTTCTTTTGTTTCAGTTTTCTTCCTTTTCTTTTCTTTTTTCTTTTCTATTTTTTCTTTTTTTACTTTACCTTTATGATTTCGAAATTTTTTCACAATTGAAAAATGTTCAAATTTGAAAAACTCTCAGATTTTAATTATTTAAAAAATGCTCAGATTTGAAAAATGTCCAGATTTTAAGATATGTATTTTGAAAAATTGCAGTTTAAAAAGTGTACAGATTTCTATAATGTTTTCGGATTTGAAAAATATTAAGTTTTGAAAATGTTCAGATTTAAACCGAATAAAGGAAAAAAAAAACTAGAAATACCTGATGGGCCGCGGTCCATACGAGTGCCAGAGGGAAGAGGGCTGTGCGGCCCTCTCGTCCGCGCCGCTACACGCGGTGAATAGGGGTGCCCGTACAGTTGGGTTTGGCCCCACCTGTCAACTGGAGAAAGTAACTGAACCTCAGCCTCGATGCGGCCCGCCAGGACGCCACCTCCCATCTCGACTCTCCGCCGCCGCTGCCGCTGCCGCTGCCGCCGCCGCCGCCTCCTCCTCTCTGCCGCCGCCTGCCGGCGTCCTTCTGCCTCCTCCCTCCCGTCTCTCGTTTCCCCACCTCACGTGAAACCGTCAGGGAGAGGGACCCATGGGGCTTGCCCTCGAGCTACTTCTCCGCCAGCGGCCCATCGCCGCCTGCTCCTGCTCGCGCCCCCCGCCTCCTCTCCGCTCCCTTCACCGTCAAACGGAACCTCCACGAGTACCAAGTGCCTGCCTCCAGACCCGCGGTCTCTTCCCGATTTTGTTCGATTCCCTGGAACAGGATTCAATAGGTGAATTTTACTTTTGTCTGTGAATTGTGGATAAAGTTAAAATCTGTTGCTATACCCGATTTTGCTTTTCCGTATATATTATAACACAATCGCCAATCTTGTGCAGTTTGATACTGCTATGAGGTCAGGACTCCGAAGCTCGGCCAGCACTGCCGCCGCTTCAACCAAAGCCACTCATAGCCATAGGTGCGCCAGTATATATTATTTCAACTTCTTGGGCAGCTAGCCCACAAGTTCCACCATCGTCAGTTCGTCACCATCAGAGATGGTGTTGATTCATTCGGGATGTTCCACAACTACCTGAGAATCTCCCTCGCCGAGCTCTGTAACCTGAGATGCCAGCCCAAGGGGTCGAGCTCACACCAAAGTCGGAGCTCCTGTCGCACAACGAGATAATCCGGGTCGCCAATCTCTTTGTCACCTCTGGCATGGACAAGATCCGACTCACCGGTGGAGAACGGACCGTTAGAAAAGACCTCAGAGGATATTTGCCTGAGCTTTTCTAGCCTCAAGGGACTCAAAACTCTGCGATGACCGGTGAAGGTCGTGGAATCAAACTTGGATATGAGCCCGTGAAGGTGAAGGTATACAATTTATTGCATACAAGTTTTTTCCAGTCATTCCGAATATTATTTCAAAAAATAGACATATATATTCACTTCATATTATACATGCTTTGGTGACATACTTCTCGTCATCCTTTTTCTCTTGCCAGGTTAACTATGTTGTCATGCGCGGAATTAATGATGATGAAATATGTGATTTTGTTGAATTGACTAGGCACAAGCTTATTAATGTTAGATTTATCGAGTGTATGCCATTTCATGGTAATGTTTGGAATGTCAAGAAGCTGGTCCATTATGCAGAGATACTCGATAAAGTGGTAAGTACCACGTCTGAAGTTAACTTTCTTTGACATCATTTTATTAATCCTCGGACATGCATGTACCTGTGACATTATTCCCAAATTCTCTTTATGTTTTTGTGTTGTATATCTGTTATTCCTAATTAGTTTTGTAGCTAATTTCCTTAAAGCAGAAGACCAAAAAGTTTCGTAGTAATGTTTTTTCTTAGATGTACTAGTTAAATGCACGTCAACTTAACTGAAAGTTTGGTGTGCTTTTCTTAGAGAAAATATATAGCCGGCATCAGGGTTCAGAAAAATGCTTGGTTTTCCAGAACCGAACCAGCAGTGTTTTTACAAGTTCCAGTACCTCTGACCTGTAGAATTCATGTTCCGTACATCACATTTGAATAGTTTGACAAAAGGAAACTCCTCTGTTAGAAACAAATATCACAGAAATGCTCCTTTTTTGTGGTTTCCACCCAGAAAGAAACCATATCAAATCTATCTGAACCTTGACTAAAATTATTAGCACCAAAGTAGAAATAGAAGCTCCTGGTGGTAAACTGGTAATAAAGGCAAGCTGACCAATTATTAGGTCCGTAGGTATTGTTTTGTTTGTTAAGGGAATCCTGTTGTGTTTGTTTACTATCAACTGTGAGCTGTGAAAAATCCGCTGCGAGCTAAGAACTGCGGCAAAGCTGGAAGTTGTTTGGCGGAAACAACATCGAAACTGTGGATTCTGTGTGAATCATCTGTTATAGCCATACCCTGAAAACGTCGTTGATCGAAATATCTCGCCACATTTCAGGTAACCCCACCAAGGCAACAACATTGCTGAAGCTTGCCGGACCACCACGCCGGAGTTCCGTCGCGACTCACCGGAATCTCGTTGAGTTCGCAGGACCATCACACCTTGCCGGCGGTCCACCACGCCGGAGTTCCGCCGCAACTCGCCGGAATCTCGTTGAGTTCGCCGGACCATCACGTGCGTCATGATTCGCCGGAATATTGTTGAGTTCGCCGGACCGTCTCGCCGTCCGTCGTGACTCGCCAAGCATCCGTTAGCACATTGGAGTATCTGTGTGCTAGCATCCGTTCATATGTATTTCACACTAATAAAGTACTCGTATATTGATCAAAACCATCTTCACCTATGTTTACAGTTTACACATGGCGTATTTGTGTGCTAGCTACCATCGTCATCTACTTTCCACGGCTCCCAGCAGAGACGACGTACGCCATGCCATCCACATCCACAGATCCACTGGATCCCTGATCCATTCCCGCGCTACGCACGTACGCCGGCGACCATTCCATCACTGCCATACGCGGCCTCTTCGCCTCCGGCCGACTCGTCGTGGCTGCACGGCAATCGGCATCCCGGCGTATATCTCGAAGTCCGGAATTTCATGTCTATCCAATTGAATGGAGGGCCGCCGGAGCCGGGCGGCGCTCGCGGAGGAATGCGAGCCGGCGGGCTGGCTGGGACGTGCAGGTAGAGGTAGTCGTATGAGATGCGTGGGGATGGTGCGTGAGTAAGGATCTGCCGGAACAGCCGGCAGGGGCTGCGAGCCGCTGTATGACGGCCGGAATTGGGGCCGGGCAGCGCCGGAACCTACTCGTCAGTCTATTCCGGTCGGCGGGAGAAAGAAGACGAGGAGCTGAGGCCGTGCGTGGCTGGATAAAATAGAATTGAACCGGTATGTCACTTGTCGGTGGCATTGCGGGTTATTTTTGCCAACTTTACTAGACTCAACGCAGTGAAAGCTGGTCCAGGGCTGCTGCGAGGGGCTGCAACATTTGCACTAGGAGAATATGCAGATTATTGGAAGCGCGGTGGCCAGAAAACTCGTTTGGTTCAGATTCAGCTTTTGAAACGCAGAAGTTGGCTCTGAAAGCTAAACCAAACGGAGCCTAAAGATGTGATTCTCAATAGCCACCTCCATGTGGGCAGGTTAAAAGGAAAAATCTTAACATGCTGGGATGTTTGATATTGCCAAGACAACAAATAGACCTATGAATTGTCTATGATACATATTGGTGGCTGAGGTACCCTCTAAGCACTTCGTCTACCTTCAATGCAAGAATATATTAGTAGTAACATGTAGCTGTTCTTTTTCTTGGTGTCAAACAAGAATAAATCAGAGTTAACTTTTATTCTATATAGGATCTTCTAAACCGCGTTGTAGTGGGTATCTCTTAAAAAATCTAATAAAACGCGTGAAATCTGAAGTTAGCTATAAAAATATGCAAGATTTAGTGAGCTCTTTTACGATACCCTGAGATGAATATGGGCCGTCCAATTGCTGGATCCAACCGCGCAGATCGGCTCAGAAGGAGTATAGGGGTCCACCGTTGACTGAGTAGCCCACCAGTGTACCGTCAAGAGGGCATTTTAGGTAGATCAAAATTTGTAGCTTGCGGGCCTCCAAACTTGGGGGTGCCGGGGGAGATGCTCTTAGTTCTTACGTAGGGCTGCATAGACACCATAACAGAAAACCTGTGCACTCACATTTGTCAATGATGTTTTGATTAGCTTCTCAAGTCATGTACTCCCTCCGTTCCGATATGTAAGACGTTTTAGCATTCAACGTTCACATTTTGTCACGTTGAAACGAAACACCCTTTTCCCAAATTACCCCCGGTCGGAACACACCTGTCGCGTTGCCCTCCCCCTCACATTCCCCTCACCTCAGGTCGCTCCTCCGCTTCCTCGGTCTCCCCGGCGCGCTCCTCCCTTTCCTCGCTCTCGCCGGCGCCTTTCCTCGCTCTCGCCGGCGTGCTCCTCCCTTTCCTCAAACTCGCCGGCGCGCTCCTCTCCTTCCTCGCGCTCGCTGGCGCGCTCCTCCTCTCCCTCGCGCTCGCGGGCGGCTCCGTGCTCCTCGCTCTCCCCGTCGCCGGAGCCGTAGCTTAATTATTGTGCGGTGGTGACAGATCGGTGGGCAGAGGTGATGGATCTGTTGGCGGCGGCTCCGTATTCCTCCTCCTTCCCATCCTTAATTAATTACTGCTTCACAGAGCTCCGTCGGCGGCAGCGGCGAGGGGGAGGGGAAGAGGAGGAGCAAGGTCAACCAGGAGCTTTGGTACGCGTGTGCGGCGCCGCTTGTGTGACTCCAGCCGGCGCCCCGCGGGGAGCCTCGTCGTCTACTTCCCTAGGGATACAGCGAGCTACCGCCGCACTGCTGCTTCTGGTGGTTCTTGTGCTGATCAAAAAGCTCTCTTTGCTGGTCGCCTCAGCCTCTTGCGGCGCACTGAGGGTTCGTCCTCGCGGTAGCCACCGCTGGCATGTCGTCTTCGTGCGCAGCGGCGATAGTTCAGCAGCTTGAGCCTCTCGGCCTGGCCATGCAGACAAATGCTCTGCTTTAATTCTCGGGAGAGAAATAAATCGTTTCTCCAGTGAAATTTTTAGGAGGAGTGTGAGAGAAATTTGGGGATTTTCTTTTTGAAGAAAGAAGATAGGAAATCTGGGAACTGGATTTCTGCCTAGAGTTTTGATCTTTTACCCTGTTTCAGCTTTCAGCTCTTTGGACTTTGCTTATCTTAGATGGATCAGAAGTATGAAATCAAAGAATTAACTGAGATGGGTGCTTCAAATTTTGTGTAAAGTTCCATAGAAGTTTTCAAAAGCACTTGCTAATTTGCTTGTTCTGTGCGCGCTAGATCTGTTGTTTGCTTGCAATTTTTATAATTGTTCATTGTACAGCAACTAGGAGTACTCTGTCTGAAATGCTTGTACACGAAATTTCTCCTGGGAGTAATTATACAGACAAATTGATTGTTACAGATTGTAGGAGAAGATTGCACACAATTTATTTGTAGGAGAAGATTACACACAAATTACAACTTGCTATTCCGATACAAATACTCCTTGCTATCACAAATTGCTATTCCTACAAATACTCCTTGCTATTACAAATTGCTACTGAAGTTGATCCGCTACATCTAGTTGATCAGCTATTGAAGTTGGTCTCAAATTGATCTTTATCAGGGGCGAGAACCTGGGCCGGAGACGACCTGGTGCACCGACGAGCTTTGGCGCGGAGGTGCTGGAACGAGAAGCTGCTCCGTGGATGACCTGGGGCTCCGGTGAACTTTGGCGCAGAGGACCTGGGGCGAGAAGCTGTTCCGGGGACGACCTGGCGTCCCGGGGCTCCGGCGCTGTTGGGCGTTGAGGCGCTGGGCCAAGGAACTGCGGGGAGACGATCTTGGGCTTCGACGATCTTGGGCGCTGAGGAGCTGCGCAGGAGACGACATCCAGGGACGATCTGGGGGCCAGCGACGACCTTGGGCTCCGGAGATCTCGGGCGCAGAGGCGCTGGGATATGTGACGACCTGTTGGCCGAGCGCGGTGCAGCGAGGATCAGCGGGACGGCCAGCGAGGTGCTCCTGGCCGGCGAGGCGGCGACGACCCTAGCGAGGTGTTCCTGGCTGGCGACGACCCGAGCCAGGTGCTCTCAAACTTTTCCCCTGTAATATTCTGCTCGCTGTAATCGACCGGTTCGCTGGGGCGACGTAACTGCGGGAGGGCATTAATTGTCAATTGCTTGATTGAGTGGGGGCAGACACGTCATCTGAGCGATTTTAGCACCCTGTCCGAAATTGCTTAAACGTCTTACAATTCGGAACGGAGGGAGTACACAATAGTGACTACTTGCAGTGGTGAGCTTTATTGTCTAATCAAACTATGTAGTAGCATTGAATACTGGATTGCTTGTTTCAGCTAGAATCATTATTGGGATCCATCCTATTGAAGGTGGAACATGGCAATTAGCCTCTAGAGAAAAGCAAAGAATTAAAGAGGATGACACTGTTCTCAAAAGAACTTCGTTAGCAGACTGTATTTTTTCTAGTTTGCTTGAATGATAATATACAATCCATTCACAAAATAGTTTTTTGTAGCACTCTAAGTCTTCACTGAATATATTAAAGAAGTGATTTAATTGCATTGATGCTGACGAATGTGTAATAAAATGGCGATGGAGATTATAATTACTGATATTTGTAGAAACCTGAACCAAGTCACAGAGTAACTTTTTTCATATATATTGCTAGTTGGTTCTTAGGATTATTAGCCTGTTCTTTTGATACCTATAACATAACCAGAACCCTTTTTTTTTTCAAGCAAGCACCTTAATATGCCTGTAGGCTGGTTGATTATGTTAGCACTTGCACACTGTTAACCAGTTGGAGACCCATATTTGCATTGTTATTCGTGCCACTTGTATTTGTTTCTAATACCACAAACTTTTAATTGTTGCATATGGTGGAGCCATTGGAATTAGTTGGTAGTTAAGCCCACTGCAAATAATCTGATTAGAACCATCAAGAATGCAATATTTTTAGGAAAAAAGTCCTGTCTCATACCACTTTTCTTAAGCTGCTCTCTTCTGTCCAATTGCTCCAGATCAATTGGGAGCCATATAGATAGATACAAGTTCTAGATGAGATAATCAAAAGCCAAATATCGACTCTATTCTTATGCTATGACAATCGGATAGAATGAAATTTATAAAGTTTAAATTTCATGGGCAATGCCATCTCCGGTATTTCTTTCCATGAACACTCATTGTTCGGGAGTTGTGGTTACTTTGATTTTTTGTTTTTCATGATTTATTGGTAATCTGATATCTTAATTCTCAAGAACTGTTATTCTGTTTCATTTTAGTACAGACATGGGAACAATGTTTAGATTCAGAAATTATTGTAGGTTTTATTGTAGTTTTTTACATATATAGTGTAGTTTTCTTAAGGCTTCTCCAAGTAGTAAATATTTGCTTCCTACTATCATGTGTATAACTACCCTTTGTTATCTTTCGCGATGCGCCATGCCATTGAATGGGAGTGGCACTGGCAGGGGAGATTAGGTTGCGCAGGTGCTGCGACGTATGGAGTCAATGCCTGAGCATGCACCCGGCTGTGTAGATGTTCCCTCGCAGGCAAAGCGCGTGCACATAACATGTACCGGCAGTGGCCCTGGTATCTGCCAAAAGGGCAATGAATGCCATCGCCAATAGACAGGAGCTCCATGGCCATAGCCCTTGTGCCAGAGCTGATGGTGCAACATCTAGTCTGTCAGGAGCCCTTCGTTGGGTGGCTAGTATGAAATGGAATGTAACCGTGCATGCTGTACCTTTCTATCTCAGCTTGCTTGGTCGTCGGGATCCAGCAATTAGGAGTGAGCATGTATGTGGTGTTTTAGCCCAAATAGACCCCCCATCCCAGAAACCAGCCAACACGGCCATCATTGCTTATGCCTGCAATGGCAGGTTTCATGCTCGGAGTGGATGAGACAGCAATAGCATGGAGAGTTCACTCCACCACATGATCTGCAGCGTGCACATGTATAGGTCTCCAATATGTCCAAACACGCCCCAGCTGTATTCCACGATGAAATGTTGCCAAAATACACTATCGGAAAATCAGATAGATATCTCAGATATATGAATGTTCGCTACTAGATATCACAACCAGTTCAAAGCATGATATGTATTACGAGCACTAAAGATATTTGCACAACGACCACTGATAGGAAATCCGTTGCGTGAACTCGTTCTCGAGAACACACTACGAGGCAAAAACCTACTAGCACTGCCAGCCCTAGACTAGAAAATTTTGAGGTAAACATTCACATGAGCCTCTTCCAGCATGAGCAAACAACAACCAGACCAAGTATGGTGCATCTCTTCTAATCTTCATTTTCTGCTTGTCATCGAGCTAGATTCAGTGGAGGAGAACATCCGAGGTCAGGTGGGTGTAGTCTGGCAGGCTACAAATTTTGATCTACCTAAAATGCACTCTTGACAGTACACTGGTGGGCTACTCAGTTAATGGTGCACCCCTATACTCCTAAGCCAGGAGTCCAAGTCCAGTGGTACTGGTCGATCTGCGCGGTTGGATCCATCAATTGGACGGCCCATAATCATCCCTGGGTATCGTAAAAGAGCTCGATTTAGTTGATCATCGCAGTCCAGAGGCTGAATTTAATACACGTGAAATGTATTTGTATTTTATAATTTAAATGTCGTTATGGGTGAAGGGTATACCTTATTGATTTAGATAAGGTGAAATCAGAAGAAAAAATGATGTGGACAACTTGCATGAAGATGCCAACGCCATGCACATTGCCGCATAATATTTCTAAACATTTTGAGCGGTTAATCTCGAATAATAGTTATATGATTTATATCATTGAAAATAATTGGTAACCACTTGATTGGATAAACTAATTCCAGTGTTCCACTTGCACATGATTTAATTTTGAAGTTACGTGGTGTGATCTTATCAACGACAAAAAAAAGGATGACATGCAAATTTTGTTAGCTAAAGGAAAAGATGATGTGGATGATATAGACAATAAATAATGAATGTTACTGGGATGACATGAACAATTGGTTGGCTAAAGAGTAAATGACATGGATAGTTTGCATGTTGAGATAGACACATTAATTACAGTTAGTGGAATTTTTCTTTATAAGAAGTATAGATGGATTGCTCACAAATGTTAGATTCAATACGCTAAACTGGGACTGGCAATATCGTAGTAGGTATTTCACTTGTGTCATACCAGGATCAACGTCTGAGTTCCTTCTCCCCTGCGTGACAAGTGACAACTAAGATAAATGACGTATTTGGTTCACTGAATGGTAACGTCCAAAGTGTTAGGTGGCTGTTGTTTCCTGACAAAGGTTACATGAGTTAGCTCTGGAGAAGGGGTAACATAGAAGGCAATACAGTTGTTAAAACATAGTCCTATCTATACTTCTTATAATGCAAAATCCCACTAAGTGTAATTAATATTTTTCTTCCACTTGCTATCCACATCACTTGCTCTTTTAGCCAATTAATTGTCCATGTCATCCCACTAACATTCATTAATTATTTTATATATCTACATGCAAGCATCCACATCATCTTTTTTTAGCCCATCAAATTGTCCACAATATATTTTTTATGTTCGAATGACACCATGTCGCTATGTAGTTATCACCAGGAATTAGTTTCACCCATGAACTTTTTGCCAATTATTTTCAATGATAAAAATCATATAGTTGTTATTCGAAATTATTGACTCTTCTATATGTATTCACTCAAAAAGTTTCTAGAAATATTATGCGGCAATGTGCATCTCTTCTTCATGCAAGTCATCCACAACATAGGTTTCTTCAACCTGTTGATATTGTTGAGTGTATAAGTGGATTGTCTGGCCCTTTCCATCAGATCGGTCTTTAGGAATAGTGGTCAGCGCATGAATCTTGACAGATATAATCTTATCTATATCAATCAGGTACACCCCTAAACTATAACGATCTTTAAATTATAAACCACACATACATTCGATCTAAAATTTTAGCCTCATGACTGTCATGGTTAACTAAATCTTGCATATTTCTTTTGTCAACTTCAGATTTCATGTGTTTTATTAAATTTGTTAAGAGATACCCGTTGATATCTCTTAAGGCGCGGTGTGTCGTTCTAGTACTTGTAAAACAGCATTACAGAACCTCACACTATTCAGGCTACACTTGTTGTATGTCTCACTATATACGACAGACCAAACTGTTCATGTTGTATACCGTATAGCCGCAAAGCCACTGTTGTAAAGCTGTACACTGTTCCTCTTGTAATCTAGTACTACTGCGAGTTTCCTGATGAATCCAGGTTAGGCTGGTAGAAATATATTTCACAGCTAGTTGCTCTTGTAATTATAATGCTGTTTGGGCATAGATTACTTCTAAGAAATACTTCATTTTCCCCCCAATACTGTGCTATTAACATAGATAAGGAAACACTTTCTTCTCAGCATTCTGTAAATACTTGTGTAGCCGTGCTAGTTATCATTTCACCAGATGGTTTGGATTGGCAATGTACTCACAATATTTTTAAGTGTAGCAGATTTTCATCCCCATTGTATTTCAGGTGCTGTATGTATCATAGCTTGAACCATGTTCTCTGTGGTTCAATCGTGTTGAAAAGATGACATCATTGTAGATAGTTGTGAAAAGCTGAACCATTGCTGGTTGCGATTGACTGGGAACTTTCAAAAGTGGACTGCAGGGGCCAGCGTTCATACTACTATATATAAAAGCTGGAAGGATTCACCCTCCAAACAGCTATCCACGTCGTCTATTTCATCTAGATTCACTATATTTCATCGTATTTGGGTCCATGAAAAAAAGACGTGTGATGGAGTGGATTTCTCGATTACGGTTTCATGCAAATGCTACTTTGATAACAACAGTCATGTTCCATTTCATTGTGAAGGTTTCATCGAGTTGGGTAAAAGGTAACTTGTAGTCTCACGAATTCCAAGTATGCCTCGGTGGATTTCATGTTAGTTCATTTAAGCCTGAGGAAGCTGAAGGCCTTGCACATAAGTCTTTGTGGGATATAGTTTACAATATATTATATGCAGCTTCATGTTTCTAGCAATGCGGTTGAGGATATCCTGTTACTAGTTTGTTGAGATGCATTGCAGAGAATTTAGGCTTAGCAAATCTACATTTACTTTGGGTCCATGGGGGAGGGATGTGGGCAAGTTTTTAGTTTACACTAATCTTATGCCATCTTCTGCATCCCTAGTTCCTTTTTGTTGTTGTGATCGGCTTACTGCTCCTTTTTGCACTTGGTACAACATGACCATGTGTTGTGCTTCCACAGTTTCAGTTGCCTTCTGTAGCATTGCTAGCGAAATTTTAGTGCGCTTGATGACATCGCCTGAACTTCAGGCAGCAACTTCACTTCCACAAGCTCAATCCTCACCTGAGTGGTTTCTGTATGCACCCGAAGCACGCTTTAACCACACATACCAATCATACCCAAATGCTTTTCCAGTCTACGTACTCTCATGTGAAGTCTATTTGTTAGTGTTTTCTGCAGGCGAATAGCAAACATAACTGATGTGTGCATTGTTGCGAAATGAGACTCGCCAAATTCTGCAGATGCCGTGGTGTGATCGTTAGCTATTTTGATTTGACTGGGTTGAGGTAATTGACTGTATGATGATGGTACTTGCCACATCAGTTTGATTGCTTGAACAGCCCTTGATCTTTTGACGGTGCAGAACATTCAAGGATTCATTCATGTGGGACAAATAAAAGGTGAACATGAAGGCCACGAGCAAATCTCAAGATTGCAACCTTAGTATGTGAGCATTCACCTACGGGCCTGTTTGTGGATGGAGGGTGGTATTCAGTTGAGATTTTGTACTGAACTGAAACTCCCATAAGAAGAACTATAGCCCTAGACTTGCGTCGTCGTCGGAGAAAACACCCAAAGCTAGCCAGCTACAAGCAATATATTGCCATTCCAGCGCAGCAAGCATGAGATGAGATCAATCACCATGCTAATTCGGCACTCCATATGTTGCGTATGCGTGCACATATATATCTGGGTTGTTTCTATCTTCTGCAATTAGTTTGCACGCAACACTTAACTTTGACTTGTCCAGCAATTTGACTAAATTGGATCTATATGTGTTCCCTAGGACTTCCTTGCAAGACACAATCTAGAACGGATTCGTAGCGTATCAGAGGGGTCACGATTTTGTTTTATCCTTCTTTTTCTTTTATGATATATCGGTGGCTACCAAAGTTGTCGACCGATTTGTCATTTTGTTGACCATTGGAGTTGCGAGCATCGAGTACCAACCATTTCCATCATTTTTCCTAATTAGCTGATGTTCGAGTGGAAGTGCAGACGTGCATGTAGGGTAGGGTGTCAAAATGAAGACTTTATTGGCAAACATCGAATTTAGCTGGCTGTTCTCCAATGAACAATTAATAATTTAGTTGGCTGTTCCAAGGATATCTCCTTGACTCTCCTACTCTTTTTTGCTTGCTGATAAACAATATATGCGATGGCAAGTCAGGACTCCTTGAAGCTAAATCTTCTCCTTGACCTCCACAACACTACCAGTAGTACAACAAAGGAATCACACCTGAAAAGGAAGGCACGCATTTGCTTGAAGCTAAATCTTCTCCTTGACCTCCACACACTACCAGTAGTCCACTATGCTAGCCTAATCCGATGCTTGAAGAAATACTACTAGTACTCCTGTTTACCAGGACACAACTAGAGTGCTTTTATGTTAAAAAAAACTAGAGTGAAGTCTTTAATTCCTTCTCTCTCCCAGATCTTCTCCCTTAATTAAGGCTGTACTAAGACTTCCTAAATGTAGTTGACCACCCAATAAATCACCGGTTGGTGAGCCATTTTCGTCCACTCAGCTACACCAATAATAGTTGTTAGCTAGATCCTTTGCCCCACACGGCAACCAGATACTCGTTCGAGTACTTAGCATTCCATGATTATACTTACCAGGAAGACCCCATCTTGTCTCGTGAGCATGATCAGGTGGCGTGTCCACTTGTCAACCTCTCGTTGGGCTAGAAGTAAGGCATAGTTCATCCTGAATTTTCTTAAAACGAATTTGCTAAGATTTTAGAAAATAGCATGACAAAAAGATTCTTGGCAAAATGAATATCGCAGCGGAATCGACTACATGTGAGTGAGGTTTCAGTTATGAACCCATGAATAGCACGAAATCAATGTCCAAATCATCAACATGGAAAAGCTTCAGACACAAGCTGTAGCATGACAGATAAATCACATCAACTTCTTACACCTGTTTAAGGAACCATGCATATGGTCCACCTAAAATGTCATCTGTCAGTTTGTCAGCAACACCACCTTTAATCCTGGGATGATGATTCTTCTGCCAAAAGAAAAATCTCATCTTTCAACAAAGCAAAAGCAACACACATAGGCAAAGTCATTGCAAGTAAACTTGTGCACGCTAAAAGCCAATCTTGCCATCCTTTTCCAAGCTTTACACAATGTTCCTCCTTGTTAGCTTCCTTTCTTCAGATGTCCCTTTCAACTCATTCAAACACACACTCCCTTCTTGAGCAGAGATCACCCGTCACTATCTAACTCCATGTTCTTCCCTCCCAGTTAGCTAAATGTGTCACAACCCAGAGCAGAGGAGAAGAACAGCTTGGACGCCCCCACTCTGGACACTGAAACCGTAACAGCTTGTAGCTGGGGAAGGGCCACCAGGGCAGCTCATCAGATTCGCAAATGTCCTCCTGTTTGTTGCTCCTACTTCCCGATTCGCAAGTCCTAGTTTCACTTTCGCGTGGCCGGTCCGGTTGTCAAAATCTTGCAACAAAGGCCAGGCGAGGCCTCGGCGTTGCATTTTTCCTGAACAGAAAGTGGTGGCAATTGACGGGTTATCTAGGTCTGGGCAGACTGTGTCGGCAGCCGGTTATGGTTGTGCTCGCCTTCGTATGTCACGATGAGCATCTCCGGCTCATCCACGCACCGCTCAACGTGCTTCCTCGCCGGGCAGCCCCTGACGGTGCTGCATTTATAGTAGCCCCTGCATTTGGTTCAAGTGACCAGGCACGGTTAGTCTTCTGTGGGGACAGATGGAAGATTTGGAAAGAGGAACAGTCAGCAGTCAACATTGAGCAGCATGTGCTTGCTTTCATGGTATAGCTACATTTTCCTACCATTAAGGGCAGGCATTAAAGCTTAATATGAGGTGGGGGAAAAGGAGCCATCAAGATTAGAATGAGGATAAATAAGCATGTCAATCAAATGTGAGTTCCATTAACAAGTTACCTACTTTAGACCCCCATGACTGATCTCTTCTACACATAGACAATAGACAATAGAAGAAAGAGTGAGAGACCAACATGATCCACTATATAATTAATTGTGCTAGCAACTAAGGTATCTACACGTCTTAGTTGTGCAAGAAACTTGGTGCAGGAAAAGGAAGAGTGTAGTGGAGGATCCACAAATAATTATTCCATAGGTAAAGGAACACAATGAGTGCCTGATGCAGATATGCCATCTTTCATGGTACAACAAAGATGGGGAATAATAAGATCATGACTAAAATGGATTTGATGTACTATATTTAATTGTTAGTCTACCAATGTCGTTTTGAAGCAATAGTCCACATTTGTAAGCAAATAGTACCATACCTTGGATGAGGGGAACCCTTAATAGGCTTTTGTCCATACTTGCGCCATGAGTATTCATCCGGAGGTATATCAGATATTTTGTTGCTAATGGCGGGCACTTTAATCGACCTCTTAATTCGTAATTTCCTGCAGAGAAGAAAATCCTCAATCAGGCCAACGCCATAATACCTCACCCTAAGAAAGAACTATAAGAACACAGTTGTACCTTTTCTTTGAGCAATGACATTTGCCAGATGTGGCGCACTTGCCGCTGCCGTCCTCACCCCTGCCCGTACATCGCCGCTTAGGTGCTCCATGGCGCGCATTCAAAGGGTCACTCGCAGCCGGGCCACAGATCAAATGCATCGGCGGCTTTCCGTCCAGGCTAGCTACACTGCCATCCATGCTGAGGGAGGACATGAAAGACCTCGGCGACGACATCGTCCCGGTGCCACCGCTGGGGCTATCAAACTTGAGGCTCATCGCACTGTTGCTCCTCTTGAACATCTGAGCCTGTAACTTCTGCTGCTGCGTTGCGGGAATGGGAACCTATGTGCAGTGGCACCAAACTGGAACTGCACAGACAATGGCTGGACCATCTTCGGAGGGCCGAACTGGTGAGCGCTTATGCTGCCTGAGCCGACCAAATCCATCCCTGGCGGCGGCGGCGCACCGAACTGAGGCCGCAGATGAGCGGCAGACCCAGCAGATGGGGATGGAGAGGCTGTGCTACTACCGGACATTAGCATCCCCAATGGGCTGTTGCTGCCGCTCTCCAAGAAGCCTTTCTGGCTCAAGAACCCCATAGGCTTCCTTCTCCCAGAGAGCCTGCCTCTGGCATGCCCTCCCCTGCTGGCAGGGCCGCCACTGCCGAGGAGGGAGACCACCTTCCTGAACTTGGCACATGCCTCACCCGTCTCTGAAGCTATGCTCCTGAGCAGGGCCGGGTCCTGCTGCTGGGAGAGCAAAGCCAGCACGCTGTGGCAGCTCTCCACCGCCGCCCTGTTCGCCACTTCCACCTCCTCCATTGCCGAAGAAAACCTAATCCTCTGTTCTTGTTAAACTCTTCAGCCTTCGCAAGCAGCTCCGCTTCTTGCAACCCTCACTGGGAACAGTAGGACCTTCTGAGCATCGCACACAGACGAGAGAAGGAAGAAAACAGATCAGTACACAGAAGTAGAGCTCCATGAAATGCTCACACCAATCGGATTTTCCATCGAAAAAAAAGAACACCAAGTTTGAGGGGGGCATAGAAGAAGCCATCCGTGACCGGATCGGTCACCGGAGCATCGGATTCCGACGGTGGCGCCAAACACAGATTAACGGCGTGGAGCGGAACCTAAAACCCAAAGAGGGCGCCGCCGGCCAAGAGGAAGATTCCGTGGCAGATGTCCCAGGAAGACGCCGCGCTGCCTGAACCCACACCCAAATTCGCAACGGGAAAGAAAAGGGCCGCGGAAGCGAGCTCACCTGCGCGGGACGGCGTTCCCCATCCTTAAGTCGTGGCGTTCGCGCGGTGGGGGCGGCGAGGGGATCGGAGCAGAGGAAGAAGAAGAGGAGGGGGAGCGAGAGGAGGAAGAGGAGCGAGTCTTGTACTGAGAAGCGCGGGTAGGAGGGCTTGTATATGTAAATTCGTTGGACTTTGAGGTGTTAACCGGAAAAGAGTGGGTAGGATCTGGGTCGTTATCCGTGGAGGTCAGCGAGGTCAACGACAGGGGTCGGTGACAGCATCTTTTCGCTGTGCGGTTTGTATCGAACGCCAATATAAAAAATTAAAAAAAATGTAGGTAAATGGAAATTTGCATGGTGGCTCTAGTATGCCAGGCCACCATTTGAAAATGTCTAGAAAATATATGTATCGCATAGAATTATATTGTGCGACTGGGATAGGATTAATACGGTTCTAGACACCACAAAAGTTTGTAGTAAAAGAATATCATATGCACAAGAAATCTCTTTTAATCATCTTTAACTTGTGGGCGCACGATTTTAAAAAATTATATCAATGACACAATGCACTCTTTGTAGGTGGCAATGAGGCTAGTCAAGTGTGTCGTTGTCCGGTGTGTCCTAATTAACTCGGTTTTATTCGTTGTGAAGGCAAAAGCACGGTAAAAAAGCTGCACCCTCGGCGCTCGTCTGCCCACCTGTCGCCTCCACGCTCCGCCTTGGCAGTTTCACATGTTTTCAATACCTGACACGTGAAAACCTCCCCATCGGGATACAAAAGACACATGTCTTCCCCTCCCCTCTACTGCCAACACATCGTGTGGCGACCGATCACCTTCTGACTTGGATCCCAGAGCCTCCAACTGACATGCCCACCCTGCACCCCCACGCCCCGCCAGCACAATGTCGTCCAGGTGGATAGTGCCAGCTTCGATGGAGGCACCTCCTCTCCAAGCCGTTCAACCGTCGCCTCCGTCTAGTCGGCACTGTCACCCAGCGTGGCGAGATCCCAACTCCTTGTCACCACCTCTTTCAGTGCCGGGAAGGGACGCGAGGAGGAGGATCTAGTGGACGAGCAAATCATGTCGATCGTGAAGTTCTTATCCAAGCTCGAGTCTAATGCCACAAGTCATGACGGCAGTGAAGTTATTATCCAAGCTCGAGTCTAATTCCACTAACGACCAGAGAGCCAAGGATCGCTCCGAGCAGGCTGCTCATGAAATTTAATAAATAAACCCTCTTTATATAAAAAAAAGTACGCATGAAAGGTACTCGGAAAGTGTCATGGATCCGTGGAAAATGTCCAGCGTCATGGTCTGAAAACAGCGATCATCCTTGTGACATGGGAGATATGGAAGGAAAAAAGTGCAATGATATTCAACAATAAGTTCTTCATGCCATCGGCGCTCTTTCAACGCATCAAAGAAGACGGGAAATATTGGGTACTCGATAAAGCGAAAAGTTAGCAGAGGTTATTGGCTAAAACAATGATGTAATCTTTTCCTTTTATTTGGCTTCAGCCGGGCTGATTTTGCTCCTACCAAGGTTTCGGTTCCCGGTTAAAAAAAAATCCCGGTTACTGCGGCAACCGACAAATCCCGGATGGTTACCGGACGAGTTTAAATAGAAAATTTTGAATTCAAATTCTCGCTGAATGTGTTATTAAGGATTTAAACTAAAAAAGTTAAAATAAAAATAGTACACAAACTTGATTGTAGGGCAGCGGTATTCCTCCTTTCTGTCGTGTCCGCCTTACCAGGTCTCAGGTTCAAATCTTATTTTACTATTTTTTTCCATAATTATGAACATCCGGGAGAGCGAACCAGGATACAACTTCGGGCTTGTGCTTACAAAGAGGTTGCCGTATTTCAATCGACATATAGCGTTCAAATTTTTAAAAAAATCAAAAAATCTTGGGATTTTTTTGGCCAGTAAGCATGTTTACCGTGGGTGCTCGGGAAACTCGGTTAACGGTCGGTAACCAGATTTACCGACCGGTAACCAAAACCTTGGCTCCTACTACATCAATATAAAGGGCAGATTGGGGATATTATACTCTAAAATTGCATTTGTCGCTCTAATCCCCACTAATATATATAAAAAGAGGTGGCAGATCCAACAAATCGTGGACGTTTAACCCTCTAATCAAACGATTTACAAGGCAACCGTGATTTGCGGAGCGGAGCGCGCTGCGCCCACGCCATTAACTGAAAAAATCATCATAACCGCCGCTAATCGAATCCACCACGCATGTGAATCCCTTTCCACGCCCGCCGCCTGCCATCCCCGCCCGCCTGGCGACCACGCCCGATGCGCCGCCGGCCCTCACGATCGACGCGCTCGCCAACCCGCCAGCCCTCCGGATGTCCTGCCAGCCTGCCATCCCCCCCTTCCCCCCGACGCGCTCTCCATCCCCGCCCTGTCGCCATCTCAGAGAACATCAAAACGACCCCCGACGCGGCCTCCATCCCGCCGTAGCTTCCATCCCGGCGACTGCCGACGCCCTTGCCGGCCGAAGCAGCCAGAACGCGCGCGCCGCCGCCTGCACGACGACCCTGACCGACCGACGACCGGGTCCGACGACACCGACGAGACCGCTCGCCGCGCTACCGCCGCAGTCCCAACCGCCAACGACCCGCTGGAGGTCCGTGCTGCACGATACCCGCTAGAGGCCCGCGACGGCCTGCGTGGAAGGGCCGGGCCGCCATGAACGTCCCCTGTGACGGCCGCACTCTCAACAGATCCCAGGGCCAGCCGCACGCACGACCACAGGTACTCAGGTAGTCGCACTTTCTTCAGGTTACTGCTTTCCATTAACAAGCCACTTTTAAACTACAGTTCAATTGCTTCATTTGTAACTTATGGCTCTGTTGTCTTCCATAAAGAGTAGTCCAAGAAATCATGATTTAGTTTTGTTGCAGGTGCTCATCCCAAATTACCATTCCAAGCCTGAAGACCAGTGTGTTTTATTAACCTGAATGCACTGTCTAGAGGTAATATAGCCCCAGTTTTCTCTGACTACACACTTCATAAATTGCTTGATACTTGAGCTATTTCATTCTTTCTTTTTTTGTTTGGGAACATGTGAAACGTATCAGATAGTTTGGTTCTCAGTGGCTCTCATTAATAGATCATGTGATTTATCTTTGTTGTTCACCAATACATCACTCGAATTGTTGTTTCAAATCAGTTAGAACAGAGACCTGTCGTCAAACAAATGAAGTTAGTAGACCAATGTCTTTAGTTTGAACAGACCATCTGTAAGGATTGAAACCACAATCCATTTGTACTGGCTGCGTTTGCCATGCTACTGGGGTTCACAAACAATTCACCAATATATTCAATGATGCTTGTACAAACTGCAGGGCGGTATTGCTTATTACCTGTTAATATTCCAGGATAGAGAAAGCAAAAATCCATTTCAGGATATAACCCACGGGCAAAACCAAGGTAGTTAACAACAATCGTATGTGTTGAGTACAATAATTAACATGTGAAATAATTAAGTGAGCTGTGTTTGCAGAGACTAAAGAGGTCAAAAGGCAGAGGGATAGGCTCGGTCAGATTCGAGAAATGTTTCTTCTACCCATATTTGGCACCTATTTGAATGCCATGAGGTCCAACTCCAATGTCACAGTGTGTATAAGATTCAGGCCACTCAGCCACCATGAGACTATGAGCGAATTTAGATGATGAAAAGGTATGCTTCAAGAAATTTGACCCGGGCTCTTTTGTCTTCATTGGTTTGGACACTCTTCTTCCTTTAGGTATGTGATATATGTACGAATAATTTAGGAATGATAAAGCACTATGTAATACCAAAGTTACTAGCGTAGGAAAGAATAGAAAAAATATATAGTGCTGGAGTTTTGCATAGTCGGAAGTATTTCTAACAATTTGAAAATAACTCTGAACACAATCAAATCTTCCGGATGTTTGATACACAAACATTTTTGCTTTTCTCAGGATGACAGAAACCACGGGGTTGAAGGACAATGTTTGATACTCCACACGCTGAAGGGACGACCATAACCAGAGCGTAGTTTTGCACCGGTAGATTACTTGCATAAAAGAAAAAAAATTATCGTTAAAAACCTTGTCATTTCTACATAGACAAAGCGACCAAATAACGACAATCACTCCCACCCTAATAAGAAGCTTAAACTTATAATCCACACCATTTAGTCAGTTGTCAAAAATATTCGCAACGCTATTAGGTGGATATAAGGCAGAGCCTACCTGGATAGGTGACCATATAGATCTAGCAAGTTTGCACTGGAAGAATAAATATTTAATAGTCTCGTCATGATGACAGAAGACACACTTTTTACTTCCGTGTCAATTGTGTTTTGCAAAATTGTCTTTTGTAAGAATTACCCCATGACGAAGATACCACGCAAATATCTTAGTTTTTAGCGGGATCTTCATCTTCCAAATCTTTCTATTATTATCAACTGGTATATCAGGTTGGGTTACGCTTTGTACATGGAATCAACAGAGAATTGACCATTCTTGTTAAGATTCCATTGAAATTTATCTGACCCTATGTCAACTGGACAGAATCCAGTCGCAAAAGCAAAGCATTCCAGGATGCTTGCCTAGGGCCAAATAGACTTCTTCTGAATGAAACAGACAGTGGGGAGGTTCCCATCACCTTAGCGAGCGTATCACATTTGTGTCGTACAATATTGTACAAAGCCGGATATTGTTCTCGGAGTGCGGACTGACCTAGCCATATATCCTCCTAGAACCTAAGTTCCGACTCATCCTTAATTGAGAAGGAACCATGTGGGAAGAAAAACTTCTTCGTAGCCATAAGACCAGCCCAAAAATGAGAATCACCTGGTTTCCAAATAACCTAAGATAACGCTTATAAGCCCACATACTTTCTCTTAAGCAGGGTTTACCAAATCGCTTCTTCAGCAAGAAGTTTGAAGATCCATTTGCCAAGGATTGTGAGTTGTATGGACAAGCTGAACCAAGAGGGATTCAAGAGAAGATTAGCTAGGCAGAGACAAGGAACATTAGGTTTCGAGAATATATAGGATATCCAACCCAATTCCATTATACTATGCTCTCTCTCATCTGAGAGACTAAAAGATGCACATGTAGAATATTGTTTTAGAATGGAAAACCTGCGATTGAGCTCGAGCCAAATCTACCATCTCACCAATAATTAGTTCTTGTTTGGGCGATTTTTTGTTGTTGGAAGAGATCATACGGGAACGTTTGAGTCGATATTGTAGTCGTTGGCATCATCGAGTCATTTCCTTTGCCTCACGCCACCACAACAGGAGGGGCTCATCACCATCACATTGTGCCACCACGAGGGGATGAGTCTAGGGAATTCGTAGCCGTGGAGTCAAATGAACCATGGTCAAGCTAGCCAGGAGGAGAAGAGGCGATGGCAGAATGTATGCATTGGAGAATACATGTACCTAAATGTATATGTTCCGTTATCCACGTCTATAGCCAGATAGTTTCAACGATGTTGAGAACATATGCCATGAGCTTCCCTTTTTTGTCATCATCCGTATTCAATCTAGCATTTGCCTTCAAATGCATTGCGCAAATGCATTGCCTTGTTGGCAGTGGCGGATCCAGGATTGGGGCAAGCCCTGGGCCAAAATCTTAGCGCAAAAATAAATAAAACAATTGTTGTTATAGCAGAATTTTTTTGGTACGGTTACAGAGATGAACATATATTTTCAGTTACATTGTTAACGGTGCAAGATTGTACATGCAAGATAAATACTTACTCTGTTTCTAAATGTAAAATGTTTTAGTTATTACACATGTTGTATAGATGCATACTAAAATGAATGAACATATACACTAAAATTTGTCAAATACATTTGCATATATGTGAATATGGACACAGTTTAAAACATCTTATATTTAAAAATGGAGGGAGTAAAAATTAAAAATACTAGTATTGATACGAAAAACAGTACTTTCTGTCATCAACAGATAAACTACCTAGTCTAGGGGATCGGCAGCAAGATAAGGGAGGACCAAAGCTGGCACTTTGTGTCCCTGGCAGAGCTACATCAATCAGAGAAAGGCGGCAAAACCGCAAAAGCCGCAGGACCGCAGGCAGAAGAGGGACTGGAAGAGGCGCTCGGCCAGGCAGAGGCAGGGCCAGAGACGGGCGGACGGCGCCGTGTGGAATGGTGGAGGACAGGCGGCGCCGGAAGGGCGCTGAGCACAAGGGTAGAAGGAGTCCAGGGAGGCCAGGGGACGGTTGGCGATCGGACTATCGGAGGCTAGCCGGCCTGCTGCTTAGAGCATCTCCAGTCGGGGCGCCCAAACGGCCGCCCAAACGCCTTTGGGGCGTGCCAGACACAAAATCGCCCCCACTCGCGGCGCCCAAACGCGAATTCGGTCCGGCGCGGCCCAGTTTTGTGTCCGGCACGCTCAGCCCACGCCCTCAACTTGGGGAGGCTTCGGGCGGCTCCGGACGGAAGGAAACGCGACGCCACGTCGGCTCCCGACGCGCGGGCCACGCCTGGCAATGAGACAAGAGGCTGCATTAATGCCGGGCGTCGTCTCGGTTTCCCAGCCTGGCGCAGCGACGCGTCGCTTCGCCTCTGCGGCGAGGAAGCGTCTGCGCCACGGCGGCGTCAATGCATGCGAGCCGTTAATGGTGTGGCAGGCGAGCCGTTGGACGGCCGGAGTTAAGGCGACCTCATCCGTTCGCCTCCCCGACCGCTATATAGAGCGGGTTCCTCGCCGTCTCCACCATCTCCACCATCTCCATCCCACACCTAGCCATGGCCTCTCCCCGGCGCGCCGCGGAGGAAGAGAGACGAGCGCAGAGGGAGGCCCGTCGTCGCCGCCGTGACAGCCAGGTTTGGTAGAGCGCCATGGCTCGCCGCGGCTGGCCATCGCAGGAGGCAGGCTCGTCGGCCGTCAACGCTCCGCCACCTCCTCCACCGCCTCCTCCGCCACCGGCGAACCAACTCACGGAAGCCGAGGCGCGCGAGCTCGTCCGCACCAACACGCCGGTGCCGGCGAACTGCGTCCTCCCCGAGGGATGGGCCACGAACCCAGTGCACGTCCCTGTTGCACCCATGCTGGCCGGCCAGGCGCGGCTCGACTACGTCGCCTCGTGCATGGGGACGATGGCGCCGGAGCTGCACGACGACCCCAGGTTCGCGCCGAACTCGGCGTACTGGGACAAGCAGGTCGAGATCGAGCACGCCTACCGCCTCCACTCCTTCTTCGCCCCCAAGCCGCCTGTGGACTGGCTCGAAGACTCCGACGACGCCATCGACACCGACGATGACGACACCAACACCACCGACGAGGACTTCGCAGCGGGCATGGAACGGGAGAGGGTTCGCTACGAGGCGGTGGAGCAGGCTCGTCGCGCAAGATCGGAAGGAGGCCGCGTGCAACCTCCTCCGCCGCAACCTCAACAAGAGGCGGAGGAGGTTGACGGTGATGATGACGGCTTGGAGGACTGGCCGCCGACGCCGGAGTGGGATCCCGGCCACATGCAGCTCGCCATCGAGGCCGACATAGCCTCTGCCGCCGTCACCACCGCCTCCGCCGCCACCACCTCCAGCTCCGCCGCCACCACCGCCTCCGCCGCCACCACCTCCACCACCACCACCACCACCACCGGCTACCTCTACTGCCTCTGCTCGAGCTGCCGCCGGGGTCCTGTGCTCGCCGCCGCAAGGGCCGGCGCCTGCCCCAACTGCCGTTGCCCGGCGTGCCACCCTACTTACTAGATCTAGTCTAGGTTTAGATTTAAATTTGAATGAATTATGTTAGTTTAAATGAAATTTCAATGAAATATATGCATTTTCGTATCAAAATTTCATATTTAAATAATATTTAGACGCCGCGAGTGGGGAGCGAGGGCGCCCAAATGGACAAGGTAGTCCGGACGGCGCCCAAAGGGCCTGTCCGGACGGCCTTTGGGCGCCCATTTGGACGCCGCGAGTGAAGATGCTCTTACCGGCGTGGGTTCGAGGCGCCAGGGGAGTAGAGGGGAACGGGACGAAAACAAGAGGATGCGAAAGACGAGCGAGAGCGAGATGGTTGGTTTGCGTGAGGCCAAAGAGTTTTCTACGCCCCGGGACAACATTTTTTGTCTGTAGATGGTAGGCTAAAAAAACTCTACGCCCTGGGCCATGGCCCTTCTTTCCCTGGGCCTAAATCCGTCCCTGCTTTTTGGTGAGCTCATAACGATCTACAATTGTTTTCAGTGATACATTGTATACTATCGCTTGTACATGACTGATTTCTTCACAACTTTTTAGAACATCAAAATGCAAATTTTTCGCAAAAAAAATGCAAATTTGAATTTATCCGAAACAAAAAGGTGCAAGTGTGCACAGAGCACAAATCCACACTTAATATATGCATCATTTTAGATTATTAATTACACAGAAAAACGTGAGTTGCAAGTGAACACTGGGTCTAGGTTTTTTTTTTGAACGGGCAATGCTGGCTTTAGTTACAGTTTCATATGGGTACTAAGCATGTGAGGTACTAGGAAAGTACCAAGGACCCGCGGAAAATGTCCAACCTCATTGGAATGGGCAGCTTATCTGAAAGATACTTCAGAATTGCGCCTATTCCTCCTATATAGGCAAGAAGAAGCCGACCCCCTCACGCCGCCACCCCAGGGCGACACCAGGGGGACTCCAACCCAGCGCCGCCCCTCCCCTCCTCTCTGCCGGCCAAGCCTGCCGCCGCTGCCGCCGGCCTTGGCCGCGGTGGTGGCGGCGCCCGACGCCAAAACGGCCTAGGGCTGGAGGAAGTGGCGGCAGCTCCGGGCGCGGCTGGGGCGCCCCGGGCGTGCGCCGGGCACAGCGGCCAGGGCGGATCCTTGGCCGGGCGACGGCAGACGGCGGCCCTTCGGCGGCGGCGGTGGCCGTGGATCTGGATCTTGGCCGGATCCGTCTTGGCTCGGCTTTGGCCGGCCGGGATGCGAGATGAGGCCGGTGTGAGGCGACCGGAGGTCCTCTACCGGTTTTCCGTTGGCGTCGTCCGTCTCCATGGCGACGATTCTCGCGGATCCATCCAGCGGCGAGTTTTGGGCGACACGACCTCCGGTGAAAACCACGCCGACTGCGGTCTTGGCGGACGATGGCGGCGTCTCCAACGTCATTCCCTTCTCAAGGCATCGTCGTTGCGGGTCACGTCACCAAGCTCGGGATGTTCCGGGGGAAACCCTAGATCTGGGTATCCCGGATCGGACGATGACGGCTCTTTCAGGGTCGTTCTCCCTCCTGGGGGCATCGTTTTGGAGCAGCTGCTGATTGGGACGGGCAAGAGGAGGTGGCGTGTCGAGGCATCTAACATGTCGACGACGGCGAGTCTTGGCGGCGCGGCGCAGCGGAGTCTCGGCGCTGGAGGTGTGATGATGGTAGCGCGCAGATCGGATATGTTGTCTGGCGTCGTGGCGACGTCGACGACATGCCTAGCAAGGTTAATACTTTGGTCCCTGTCTTGAAGATGATGGGTTTGAGGATGACGGTGGCGGTGACTTCTGTAGCAGGTGCATCGGTGCCGCTGAGGGTCTGCTGGACTGGTTGTGCCCCTTGGTCGCTATCGGGCGGCTTGGTGTGGCCTTCGGATTTTTGATGATGTGCGTTGGTGTGTTCCACCCATTCATCCGGGTTGTAGGTGTAGTGAGCTGTCGCTTGTTTTGGTGGTTCACTTCGGGTTGATCCTTGTATTCCTCTTGTAAGGTGTTGGTTGAATAATTGCGGATGGCTGTGTGCATCACTCGAAGCAGAGGCCGGGGATCCACACCCCTTTTCTAAAAAAAAAAGATCAGTACCAATTGTCTCCCAAAGTATCAACCCGGGGTCCTACTATTGGCGCGTTTTATCTTCGTATGAGACCAGACTTCTTATTAGCTAACCCTTCTCTTAAAGATCGTGCCCCAGTTAGCTAGGATTGATGGAGTCTACATGCAAGTGATCCCATGTCGTTTGGTTATGTCTACAGAAGTTTTCGCCACATGTGATGGTAACTATTGTACGTAGGGCATAGGTGAGGATTTTTTATATTAGGAAATCCCGTTCAGTGAAGGTTGTTGGAATAGATGGTTTCAATTCTATATGGTATTTAGAGCTAAGATGTATCAAGTTCAAGACCCTGCTCACGCAGTATTGAAACAAAAGAAAAAATTATGTGGCCTACATCGAATCCACAATAAGGACTAAAATAGCCTAAACATGAGGGAGAGTGCTGAAATATAAATATATTGCATATAACTTCTTTTCATCAGTTTGATTTTTGGGATAGATGGCTAGTGCATCAATTCTATAAAGTTAGACAACTATCATGTTGCCGACATGAATTCTGGTCATATTGAATTGGATGTATTTACTATCGGACAGTGGTTTGCATTCTGAGGATGCATATATACATATGTGGGTTCGTCACAAAAAAACATATGAGTTATGTTTATCTCTAGGAATCTGATTCGGTTCGTTTCAGTTTTGAAAAGAAAATCTTCTTCAGCTGGGACTTGGACAGAGTGAAAAGTGCGTTATAGGCATGGGAGACACCAAAGGATAATGTTGCGTGTCAGCACCAAATGTCAAGCTCAACGACTACGTACGTACAGGTGTCGCTCAAACACGCACATGATGCTAGACTCCTCCTCGTCAAGCACGTGTTGTCGGCCATGAACATCTACCAGCTGCTTGTCATCGACCCTCCCGTATGCATGGCTGATCAAGGCGATCGACAAACTGAGACGCGGCTTCCTTTGGAACAATGACGAGCTAGCGATGGGTGGGCGCTGCCGCTGCCTCGTCCGTTGGGCGGCCATCTGCCGACCGCTGGAGTACGGTGGCCTGGGGATCACTGATCTTAACCGCAAATCAATTGCTCTTCGTGTTCGCTGGCAATGCCAATTGGCATAGACAACCGCGCTCGCAGCCTGTTCAACACTGCAGTGACCTTCAATCTTGGGGACAGGCAGAAGATCTTGTTCTGGCGTGATCCATGGCTTCAAGGTCGCGCCTTCGACACGGCTATGCCGGAACTATTTAAGTTCTGCACCATGTGCAACCTGACGGTGGCACAAGCTCTCACCGGCGGCAAATGGATGCGCCACTTCAAACGTGACCTGACCGTTGAGGCCCTGCACCAATTCATCCGGCTGCATGACATGGTCGAGGGCACCCAACTAAGGGAGGGACACCAGGACAGAGTCACCTGGCGCTGGACGGCGAATGGAGAGTACTCGGCCTCCTCGGCTTATGCCTTACAGTTTGAAGGCTCGCTAAGGTTCAATTACCAAGACCTGATCGCCCCGCTCAAATGTCGTATTTTCAGCTGGCTGGTGATCCGTGGTAAGTGCCACACTGCGGACTGCCTAGCAAAGAAAGGGTGGCCGCACAACGCGGCGTGCGTACTCTGCTTGAGTGAGCCAGAGACCGCATTGCACCTGCTTGCCACCTGCCCCGTCGCCATCAGGTTATGGAAGAAGGTCCTCACCACCGCTGCTTTGCCGCCCAACCTAGCCCCTTCCTCCGCGACAGCAAGCTTGGAGGACTGGATTTGCTCCACTGGTCAGACGCATGCCGGGGCGAGAAGAAAGACCTGGGTCTCACTTGTTCACCTGGCATGGTGGACCATGTGGAAAGAGCGTAACTGCAGAATTTTCCAAAATGTGGCTGCCCCTCTGGATAGATTGCGCGCTTGCATCCTCGACGACGCCAAGCTTTGGCGAGACGCTGCCAGGTCAGGCGTGGCTGATTTGCTTCACAGACCACGCGAGCCAGACTAGCTTCCCTGTTTAGTTGTTTGTCTAGCAGCTGACGCCCCAGCTGTTTGTAGTTCGTTTTACCTTCCGTTTGTACATCTTGTACTTCTCTTCTAATAATAGAAAAGCAGGTCCGACTGGCTTTTCGTCAAAAAAAACACGCACATGAGAAAATGAGTTGAGCGGGGAATTTTTCTCAGTTGATAGGTGAGTTGTATACACGAAGATCCATCTTCGCAGGAAGGGGTGTGATATTAATTGTCGTTGGCAATGTTTAAAGTTCGATTTTTTATGAAAGCGAAACCACCCCGAAACATTCTTGTAGACCTTCCAGTGGAAGATGTTGTGCTGGCAAATTAATTCATGAAAGTTGAGCTTCCTATAGAAAAGCTAAAATCAATTTTCGTTACGACTACACCCATGATCGCTACTTGTTGGGCTGGTCACAGGTCACTGAATCACTGTCCCCTTCATTTCGGATAACTGGTTGTTGACCAAGCGCCATACTTCGTGCTATCTCCGGTTGTCTTATTTCGGGGAGGGCTCGCAAGAAAGGCCATGTCGTCACTGATTATGCTGATCTCTTGGAAAATATGGAAGAAGCGCAAAGCGAGAGTGTGTTTCGACATGTGGCCTCTCCGGTGACCGTGGTCATCACAAAAATTAAAGAAGTGGCAAGAGCGTGGTGTCTCGTCGGCGCTAAGTATTTGGAAAAATGTAATTCTGGGTGAGTAATCTCCCTTTCGTGAAGTCCTAGGATCCTTTCTATGTAATTATGTCTAAACTCCTTCTTAGTTAATGAAAATGGTAAATATTTTGACTTGTTAAAAAAAAACCAAAGCACTTATCTCGCTCCATTAAGTTGTTCACTTTCCGTACATCATAGAATTCGCGAGGCATCGTCCCCGTTAAGAATTAATCGAGGAACATCATGCTCATTTTCTTCACAATGTTATGTATAGTCGCCAATGATTAGTTCGTCGCCACACCATCTCAAAAGTAAAATGGCAAGTCAGTGATAACTCTGGGATCAAAATTCCCAGCAGAAACACTATTCTTCTTATTCACCTTAGGCATTGTGAAAAAACTATCAGAAAAATTGACAATGGATACAAAGACTTGACCTCATAATAAAGTGGATCTGTAGCATATATATACTCAACAATGGTTAGGAGAAGAGCAGATGGTTTGTAATTAAAAACTTACAAGCAACTGCACAGGATACAACTCTGCTCTGCGAAAATTGTTTAATTGTCACCATGGGAGGAGCTGCATGCATAGCAAGATGAACCATTCATTTTCTTACTTTTGTTTTCCTGATGAAAATTAAGCGAGTAAACTACAGACATGTCGGTGTAAAATACTTAATGCCAAACATCGAGTTTAGCTGGTTGGTCAAGGATCCATCCAACCTTCTAAGTATTTCCTTTTAAACCTCCTTTTGTCTGCTTAATCAGTAATAACCCAATAGATGGCCAGTTAGCATGCAATGTTCTTCAGCAAGTTGTGTCGAATTATTTACCAGCAACGCCTAATAGTTAAAAAATGCATTTCTTTCACCACAAAGATTGTTGTTCCACATTAAGTTGTCCGGGGAAGAGTTTTGGTTACCAGTCGGGAAATCAGGTAACCGGATATCTCGAGTACCCCCCGAAAATGGTTTTACCGGCCAAAAAATCCTAGAAGTTTAGAATTTTTTGAATGCTAACGAAAACTTTTGATAGAGGGTCATACTTGGAACCAAAAAAAGTCGAATATTTGATTTTCAATTTCGTCCGGTAACCGGTCGGGATTTTCCAGTAACCGCGGTGACCAGAAATCCCGACCCACCTCGAGATTTTTTTCCGTAACCAAAACCTTGGTCCGGGACGTAGAATTGAATAACCAAATACCAGATATGGCTCTCAACTCGTTCCTCACCCTGGTCAAAGTAGGTGAACGAAGCGATGTCCGATGTCGTGTGCCTCTTGGCCGCTCTTGTTTTCTGTCTATGTCTTCATCAAGTCACCCCGGCGTTCTACCTGTTCCTTTTTTGCAGCAGCAGTAAACTTGTTTTGCAGGCGTGGTTGATTGTTGCCTGGCGCCGAAGGCCGTGACTGGGCACTTTGGGGTGTTGTGGAACACGCCTTGCCGTATGTGCAACATGTGGACCCATTAGAAACCACAACGACCAAAGCTTTTCGTTTAAACTTTCGATCAGAGAGATGTGGTCTCAGGGCATTCTTTCAGCCTACATCACCCAGATCGACTGCTAACCCATCTTTTCGGAGTGGTCGAAATTCTGCCGATACCTCCCACTCCCATCTCTACAATGTACACTGCTCATGTCCTCATCTCAACTCTACCACCTTGATCTATTTCACTTGTCTATGGTTCGAGCGCGACTAGGAGTGCTATATATACATCTTAGCTACTCCGTTGTTAATGCAATCTAAGAGATACATGTTATATGATGGAGGGGTGGTTGTTACATGCCCCACATCGAGATGGATGGAAGCAAATGAGTTGGTGAGCCACCTTAACATTTATTACAATCAACTCTCTTTTTTTCAAATGGGGTGCATATAGCTTTTTATTGCAAATTTTAGGAGTATTAAAAGGTCTACATCTCAACAATCAAATAAGATTGATACATGATCAACCATCGAATAAAAACAACATAAGGCAACTACTGAAGTCGGCTAATATGCTGCCACGTTGCCCAACAGAAGATATCATGTGCAACCATCAGGATTCGGGTACAACATGTAGTCATAATTTCTTGCTGGTCCGAAGAAAGAAGGCATGTCCATAGCTGAATCCAGTGCGTCGCCATATTGATAACCTATAAAACATGAAAGTTTCTTGTCCTGTTAAAAACAAGATTATTCCGACAATTTCATAGAGACCAACAAAGAGACGAAACTCAAATATGAATCCTAGCCTTGGTCTTTTTATCTACCCTATTCAACCAATTCGCAAACAAATTAGTAACATTGGTTGGTAGGCAATATTGTACGAATAATATAGAACGCGCCAAATCAGTCTAGCAAACGGGCATGAGATAAACAGATGTTCTACTGCAATCAACTATTCATGTAGAGTATTGGAGAATTAAATGTGCCACCAATTCTTTCTACCTTCTCTGTTGTAGTGGGTGACCATACCAATTAATGTAAGACTCACTACACCACGGACCAAAATTCGGGGCAAAGAACTGCCGGCAATAATCCATTTAACAAGGCAGTTGAACTGCCGCTAAAGATGAACTGCCGGGGAAGATTGGGAATGGCAGATTATCTGCCGGCAAAAATAGAGATCTAGCGGCTGTTAACTGCCGGTAATAATAAATATATACAGGGGCAGCTGAACTGCCGGCACATGTGTTGTGCGGGGTGCGCAGACTTGGCGCGCGGAGCGAAATAATTTCAGAAGCAGCGGCGCGGGTGTGGGTCAAAGCTAAGCGCACACGTGACCCCTCCTCTCGTTCCCCTCTCAGTCTTGACCCACAACACGCCGCCGCCGCTCCCATCCAGCCATCCTCTCTCCCCGTGAGCGCCGCCGCGTCCCATCTCTCCTCTCGCACGCCCCCACCCTGAGCCTCAAGGGGAGCCGCCCGCGTGCGCCGGACGGTGCTGAAGCCGACGGCTGACTCGACCCGTGCCGTCAGATCGAGGGACGGACGGAGCTGCAACCACCATCCACGCCGGCGACCCACGGCGCAACAGGGTATCCTCAGATCCGTAAGTCCTAGCCCCGATCTACTCTTCTACGCCTCCCATGTCGTCAATTTCCGCTGATTTTCCCGCGGGGATTTGTCCTGCCGGCCGCAGGAACTCCATACACCGACCTCGGCCAGTGAGATCCTTTTGCGTTGCAGGCCTCTCAGAGCTCCGGCTGCTGACGGCGTCCACGCGGAGCAAAAAGCTGCCTTCTTCCAGCACAGGGACGAGGAGCTGCCCAGATGCATCCTCGCCGTGCTCTCCGACCTGCTGTTGCTGATGTACACCCTGCCCAACACAAGGAGGATCGACCACATGAACACCAACTCAGGTTTGCTGAAGTCTCGCTGCTCATCCCGCGTGCGTGTACGCAAATTTGTTTCCCCATGTTTCTATGAGCGTAGGCAAATTCATGTACAAGTACAATATGGTGCTGCAATACAGTTGCATCAGCGCTTATGCATTCTCTCTTTGTGCGTGTAATGCTATGAAATACCTAATTTAGTTAGCTATATCAACTGCTGCGATGGATGTTAAAGAAAAGTAAACTTGTCTGTTTGATGACACTCTCGTTAGCAGAGTGCTCGCTTAGTTTTTGGCTGGTTAGAGAATAGTAATCATCCTAAAATATATAATTTGTCCCTCTTCTACTAAGATTCTCATGCATTCCCTAAACTCGAGTGCTCAATACAAGAAGATTGTACTGACCTTCTTTATTTTTACTCATCACAGGCTACCAATTAACAGTTAAAGTGTAAACTTGGAATTGATCGTGGCCTTGAAGATTTAAATAAAAACATATGGCGAAAGCTGCCATATCGACTTCACTCATTCATTTTGTGTGAACTCTTCTGAAAATGATGACCTGAACGTATTTACTGTGAAGTTTCTGTTTTTCTTGCGTGAATGCATGTTATGATTGCTTATTAACTGTAATGGTACCACCACATATACCATTCAGGCTTAATTTTGCTGTAGGTTTACGTCAAGGTTATTAGCTTATTGTATTAATCCTTCACCCACTCTCCTATTTGTTTATATATTATATTCATTCACCTCTCTAGTTGGGAGTATTTGTGGGAAACAGGGAACTCTATGGTTATATGAAATGTTCAGATCAAAATCGAGAACAAGCATTCTCTAGAAGTTTTTGAGTTTAACAGAAAGATGGTAGAATATTTGTGTTACTGCTCTAGATTGTTGCAGCTGTGTAACTGTGATTTTCATGGAATCCTCTTAAGTTTTCTACAACTGTTTCTCCACTTCAGTTTGAGTAGCTATCTATCTCTTAGATTCTTTGAGTGTTCTAATGAAAGTAGTTTTTCAAAACGGGTAAATGAACAGACTTCATCGTTACACAAAGTTTTTTCTCTGTTGAACTCAGTGATCCGTATGCTTGCTTGGTCCTGAATCCACTCTGTTTTCATATTTCCTGCCGTCTTCTTTCAATATTTTCCTTTGTCCATTCACATTATCAGGAGTACATCTGCTGCTTCTATTTCTATTTTGTACAGGTCCCAACTTTGCATCACACCACCAGTAATAACTCAAATATGTCTCTTCATTTTCTTCAGGTTAACAACACAATATGTTGGGCATGCATTGGCTGCTGAATTCTGCTGTGACATCGTTCTTGATGAATGCCATGTTCACTCACGGTTTTGGATGAAGATTCCAATTTAGAAACAATTTTATTCTCTTCTGTAATTGTTTCCTGTTCAGAAACTAAATTTTGTATGTGACCTGCAAAGGACCATGTTGAATAAAGAGTGTGTGATTGTTGTTACATCTTGTATCTCTATATATTTGTATGTTCTGTGAAACTGTAAACTGGGATTTGGTATGAGGAAACTGAGTGCAGCATGGGGGGATAGCTAGAACCAAGATTGAACAAATAAACTGCCGGCAAAGACTTCTGTACATTCCAGGCAGGTAATTTTGTCTGCCAGCAATAAATTAGGCCTGCCGGCAATGGTGTCTGAGTCGGGGCAGGCAGACTGCCGGCAGAAGGAAAACTGCCGGCAAAGACTTATGCCGGCAGGGTTATAGAGGGCAGGTTTATCTGCCGGGAAAAACTCTTTGCCGGCAGTCAAATAGCCCTGCTAGGTGGCTTTTCCTGGCAGCAGTGGTGCCCCTAAAGTTGGTCCGTGGTGTAGTGACTAGCAACAATGAGGGTATCATATGTGGTATCATATATGCATGTTTGTAGAAAGGAGACGTGTCACTGCAATTAATGATGAGATAAGTAATAATGATATTATAAATAGATACCATAACATAACAGATTTCAACGCAACATGAGTCTGCTTGGATCATTGAGCCATTGCACTAGACTACGCCAGCACAACAGTAGGGGCTGGTCACCGTCACCTCGTCCCTTCCCTGTAGTTTAGTTAACCATAGGAAAGCCGCAACATGTCCCAGAAAGGAACCATACGACTTAGTTTTACTTTTTCTTGACACCTTCTCGGAAAGGCAGAAACAGGATTAGCTAGAGCACAAAGGAGGACGTAGGTTAATGATTAAGTTTACAGCATAAAAAGAGTAACCAAACAGCGTACCAGAGAACACTTCTCACCGTTGTCAGAAAGGAGTTTACACCACCAACTAACGGTTCAGAAATCCTAATATCCTCCCACGTTCTCAACAGATTAACAGGCTGAACATCAAAACCGAGTCCATCTCTAAACCCTACTAGACGGTTTCATGCCAACAGGTACCCATAGTTTGGCGGGTAGTGGGCACCATAGCTTCTTCCATTGAGTCAAGTGGCGGAGCTTGGGGAGAAGCTTCGGTCATGATAATCTACACAGGAAGGATGGGGATGAACATAAATTAGTGGAAGACAAGAGAACTTCTCAAATATGCAATTGACAAAGTAAATGGTATATTACAGTATATGATATTATTTTCTTGTAAAAGTTGACTACAGTGCAAATATTGTAGCTTCTAAAATTGTAATTTCAATCTTCGAAAATAAGAATATATCGACCTAAATATAGATTGAAGTATCAAGGAGGAACGACAAGATTTGGGGGAGCGCTGAGCGATCCCCCGGGTCGACAGCAGTCGGATGGGTCTGATGAAGCGAACGTGTGGCCATCCGATCCCTCTGCAAGCCCGCATCGCTCTCTCGCGCAGAAAACTATAGATACGTTTGAGACGTATCACGCCGCCAGCGTCGAAGAAGAAGATGCGGTGGCACACATTGCCGCCACCGCCGCCGCCGCTGCCTCCTGCTCGCGAGTCTGCACCATTTGGAGGAGGTCGCCGCGCCGCGTTGGGTCCGCTCGCCGGTGAGGTATTTCGGTGGTGGAGAGCTCGAGGAGAGAGAGAGGCAAGAAAAGGAGAGTGCGGTGGCGAGGTGAAGAATGAAGTCACCGCACGGTGAAAATGGAATTTATAGGGCCTGGTCCGAGATTCGTGCGCGTAACGGAAGGAACCCACGATCTCCGCCACGCGTCCGTGATTTGCGCGCCGTGGCAACGGTGTGCGGTGCAGGCGCCGCGAAGTGGGGAGATTATCATGATGCACGTTTGATTTTGTTTGAGTTCAAACTGTCGTGGACCAAATGACGCCACGCGTCAACTTTTGACTTGACCGGTCGAATTGACAGGACCTTACACGGAAGATTCCTGACATGAGGTCAGGCCGTCTTTCCCATGTTTTAATCAAAGGCGGCACCAGTCCGGCTTTATTTAGTCGGCCTGCCACCTACCTTTTCTTCGGAATGATTCTAGCTCTTCAGCCGCCTGAAGGCAAGAAACAAGGCGGACATCGCATGGAAAGGAAGACGGCGACTGGAGAAGTTAAACCTTTCCGGGGGCTAATGTTGGGTATATATCAAGTAGGGGTATCTCTGACATGGATCGATCCGGCTTGTCAAGGGTGGCCCAAAGATGGTGAAGGCTTGTGCCTGTCGGGCGACCCAGATAGCTGACATACAAGGCGGAAGGCGGCCGCATAGAAGGAGGTGCAAGAACGAAGCCCACGAAACCACCAAGCCCAAGAAGTAAGGCGGTAAGGCTAGGTCTATGACTCTATATTCTTGTCGGACACGTTGTCCCCTTGTAAACCCTTGGTCTGGCTGCCTATATAAGTCGGACCTAGGGGAAGCCTTTAGGCATCATCTCATACGCTCATTATAATCTGTACACGGCTATTGCCTTACAGTGAGTTATAGCAGCACGTAGGATCTCGCCACTGTCGTGAGATCCGAAACTAGGTAAACCGCCGTGTTCAATCTTGACTCGGACGACACCACCTTTTACCCCTCAGTTTTACCATCGGCTAGAGTCCCCGTGTCCTATATCTAGGATGCCGATACGACGACACACATGGTGGGTAATGACTGCTGTTGGGGAACAGGTGAACAAATTTATGTTATGAAATCTCGTGCAGTGAAGGTGACATAAGCTTGGTGGACATGCATTCAGATTACAATTAACCGATTGCCTTTACTACCAAGGGAACGTGCAAGTGCTTGATATGAATGATGGTTCCCGTTCGTTCAGTTTGATGGAGGACGATTGTGTTGTGTGCACTTTGCGGATGCATATATGAAAATGTAGGGCGTCACAAACGGCAAATGTGTTATATCACTGCCTTTAGGAATCTAGTATACTTCAGTTCAGTCCTGGAAAAAAATATCTAGTTCGTTTGGGAGTTGAGCACACCGCGGTGTAGGCATGGGAGACACCAGGGATAGTGTTGGGTCGTGTACTGGAGTGTGGCGCCGGACATGCTCGCCTGCTGCAGGGCATATGGCTCCGTACTACATTAGCCCTGGTGGCGCGCGGCAGCCTAATCTAGTAATCTAGTGGCTTGTAGTTCGATTGGCATGCCTGTTTGGAGTAGTTCGATTGGCATTGGCACTTGTATCCTCTATGCCGCTCCGCGTGATTGAAGGAGCAGTGGCGCAAGTCGATGCAACGTCCAGATGTGTTGCGAGGCGAGCGTGTGGCTGCTGATCTGGCGACTCATGGCCCATAGGACCGCTGCAATGTAGGCACGGTGAGACGGTGAATACGGTGGCACGACGTCTCCCGCGGAAGCGTCAAGTCATGCATGTTGCAAATAGATGCTACGGATGGTGTCTCTTACGAACACGCAAAGTTAATCATGTCGGTGCAGGATCGAAGGTGGCGTGACATTGACGAGAAGTGGGGCTTTATGGGAGGTCTCCGACTTTCAGTATCTCCTCATTAGCCGGTTAGGGATGATGGTAGAGGCGGCTTCATTTTTTGTTCACTCTTTTACCATAAAGTTAGACTGTTAGTGGTAGCCATGCGGAGTTACGGTTGTGAGGCTTGTGGTCTCTCTTTTTTTCTTCTTTTTTTTCGACCCGTTCTACTTCTATGCTAGTTTTCCTGATTTTTGAATAACGAATAACATATGGCTACCTGCATCAACCGATGAAAGGATGGGAGTGTCCTTCTTTTCAGGAAAATAAAGTAAACTGTTTGATGACCTCATGACTAACAGCGTACCTAGTGTTGCTTTTTTTTCTTCTCTATACATGATAAAATGCATTGCTCAGTTTTATTGTTTCAGTCGGTACTTCATAGAATTGACACATCCCCACAAATTATGGAATATCTTGCTACATCATTATCTCACGACATTATTATGTTCAGTCGCTAATGTGTTTCTCATGAATAAATTATATGACAATTATAACGGTAAGTCGGTGAAAACTTTACGGTCCATGTCTCTCGGCCAAAAAAAATCTTCACATACATTGTGAAACAACTGACAAAATATCTTTGGCAACGTGTACTGAGGCATGTCATCAGAGTAAAGTGGGCATGTGTTGCTTCATGTGCTATGATAAACATTCCACATCTTTGAGTATTATTCATTGTATTTGACCTTACCCAAATTTTTACACGCGATAACTCACTTTCCGCGCGGGGAGGGGAGGGAAGGTAAGAGACACAAACTGATGTTTCTACCGAACGTCACCTAGTGTGTTATACCCATAAGTGTAATTATATCGCCCGTCGTTGCCACGAAGAACACCTTACCACAAATATCATGTATCACAACAAAGAAACCCACATTGACTTGACCCTATATTCTTTCCCTACTAATTAACGTCTAGAACCTATCTACCTATGGGAAATGGATCAGAATTGGACCGGTGTGGTTATACTGATCGGCATTGCAATTGATGGGTGGATGTTGGTTTCCGTGTGTAGCAGTCAGGGAAAAACCTTTCAGCTAAATTTTGGACTAAATTGTGAAATTAACGATTTTCGGTAAGAAGAGAACCAAAAACATGGCAATCTTGGTTCAATATTCGATCATATTTGGAAACACAGGACGTGATAATTCTAAATGCAACAGATCCAGCGCGACGCTCACCACACTGCTGGACCTTGCCTGCACGGCCGGTATAATCTCTGTTTTGCCGCGTGTGGTGGGAATTTGCTGGAATCATATAGTGTTAGATTCTCAGTAGTAGGGAGGAAAAGATTGTAGTACGCTAGAAGAACCATACGCCAAAATTAGATGTGAGGCTACGAGTCGATATCCACGTAACTATCATTTAGGCAATTTCATCGTATATGTGTGATTTATAACTTTTTTGCTCAGTAAAAAAAATGGTAGAAGTAGGCTGTACAATTTGTTGTTTCAAACTACTCCCTCCGTTCTAAAAAGGATGACTTCCATTTGTCTACATGCGGACGTATCTAGACATGTTAAATATATAGATGTATTCACATGCACATAAATGGAAGTCATCATTTTTAGAACGGAGCAAGTATTTGAGTAGTTGAGTGTAAATATAAAGGTGGCTCATCAACTCATTGTTTCCATCCACCTCGATGTGGGCAACAACTTCCTCACCAAGTAGCTCTTGTGATGCATTAACTCTATAGTGTAAGTCTTTTTCTTTTCGAAAATAACTGTATGGTGTAAAAGTTGTGATGTTGGTGTGGCGTGCCTCTATATATAACAGTTGTAGCCATAATAAATCAGAGGAAGATGAAGAATGTCAAGCAAAGAAACTAAGCAGTCTGTGTAGATGGCACACTGTGTGATACTAACTTGAATGAAAAGCTTTGGTTTTTCATGGATTTTAGTTAATGGTTGACTTCAGACTGAGTTTTTTTTTTTTGAGCCTCTCCTAAGGATACAAGCTGTAGTATCTGTTCGGACACACAGAAACGCACACCACACACTTAAACCATTGAAGCAGTCTTAGGCCGCAACAAAAGGAGGGGCTGGCTACCATCACCATGCTAGTGCTACTATGGAGTTCAGTTAAGAAAACTGAAAGGGGCCACATGTCTCACAAAGGAAAATGTTTGACTTAATTCTACTGTTTCCTGCCACCGTTTCAGCAAGGCGGAAACATGATTAAGCTAGAGTACCAAGGAGAACGTTAGCTAATGATTTAAGTTTACACAACAACAAGCGTAACCAAATAACGTATCAGACAACAGTTGCCACTAGCATCAGAAAGGAGTTTATATCACCAAAAGTTCAGAAATCATTAGATGGAGGTGGAGGCGCCGTCTGTGTGGAAGAGCGGTAGGCTCGCCAAGCTGCACCTGAAAGGCGCCAACATCGAGCAGCTGGCCAAGGAGACTGTGGCGCGCCGTCTCGGCTCGCTGCCTGAGGAGGCCCACCCCTCGGGGCGCCGGCGAGAGGACTTCTTGGCCTTGTTAGATGTCTCGGACCAGCCCTTCTCGGACCAGGCGGTGGCGGCCATCGACGACCTCGTCCTCGCCGTGAAGAAGACCAAGAAGAAGAATACGACGACAGGGACCAGGATGGAGCGGCAGATGCCGCCGGGGGGTAGCTAGATGATGAAGCTTATGATGACTGGGCACTCCTCCTTGCAAGTGTTGGGTGGAGGTGCTTTTTGTGACTGTGGGGCTCACGTTTGCGTCACCGAGTTGGGGTGTCGAGCTGCTGCTAGGAAGGGCGATCTGCGCGTTGCTGATCGATGCTGGTTGTTGGCATGGCGAGCTCTTGTGGGTTTTACACACGAGGCTAGGAGAACGGATGGTGAGACCATCATTCACTTGATGTGGCGGACAGGGAAGGAGAGGAACCAGTGGTCCTTCTGCAATGTGGCAATCTTATCTTCGGAGGTGGCGGCTTTGGTGTGGGAGGAGTTGGCGATGCGGGCTTTCGTCCACACGCAAGATCCTGGAGACTAGTTTTGTTATTTTTGCTTGTAGAGGGATTTTTCCCTAGATCAAAATTCTGTACATAACACTCTATTCTATCTAATCGAACGGCGGATTCGACCGCCTTGTCCTCAAAAAAAAAAGTTCAGAAATCCTAATATCCTCCCACATTCTCAACAGATTAACAGGCCGAACAACAAAACCTAGTCCGTCTCTAAAACCCTACTAGTGTTTCGGGCCAACTAGTATCCATAATTGGGCGGGTAGTAAGCAATAAGGTTAATAGGCATGAAAACACTTCATGTTTTCATAATGGTTAAATCAGCAGCTAACTTGAGAAGACCTATGTGGTAGATGATTCCCTGACGAAGGAAGCCCAGTTGGATGTGCATCACGTCCTGACGTCCATACGAAGAAATCCCATAGTCTGGTTGCTTTTCCACAGGGTGCGCATCAGGAGGAGGATAATAGTTGTCCTAGCCTCTGCTTCTACCGTAGCGGACAAACGCGGTCAGAACTCAGAAGCATAGTGTGCAGAGACGCACAGTGACTACAAAGTGAGGTTTGAATCGCTGCATCTTAAAAAAAATCCATTTTTTAGACGATAATTGCTCGTAATGATAGACTTTTTTTCCAACATTCAGTGCACAAAAACATGTCAACTCATTCTTGTATATTCTGCGAAAAATCCAAACTAGCATATTTTGTCATGAAAATTTCTACGTGTACTGGAATTCTCAAGAACAATTCTCCACACGGTGATAAAGATTTGGTGGTGAATAGGTGAAAATGTATATGTTACTGAATCATGTGCACTGAAGGCGAGCATGCATTCAGATTACATTGAACAGAATGTTTTTACTGCCAAGTGTATGCATGTGCAAGTGAATTCTAGGAGTGATGGCTCTCGTTCATTCAACTTATGGAGGACGATGGTTTGCACTTTGTGGATGCATATTTACACAGGTAGGGTGTCGCAAACAGCAAATGTGTTATGTCATTGCCTCTAGGAATCTACTTTACTTCAGTGCAGTTCTGATACGTGACCCAAACCGTGGTGGCAACTGATACGTGAAGGTAAGAAATACAAACTGATGTTTCTCTCATACATCACCTAGTGTGTTTCACGAAGAAATGCAACTATATAAACAACAAATAAACCCACATCAACTTGACCCTATGTTATTTCCCCTACTGATTAACATTTAGCACCTACCTAGCCACAGGAAATCGATCAGAATTTGATCAGTGGTTAGATTGATTGTCATTGCAATTGATATGTGGTCATTGATTTTCGGGTGCATTAGTCAGAGAAAACCTTTAAGCGAAATTTGTACTAAATTCTGAAATTAACGATTTTCGGTAAGGAGAGAAACTGAAACACGGCAATCTTGTTTGAACATCTGATCAGATTTGGAAATGTTAGACGTGATAATTGTACATAGAACAACTCCAACAACGCTTATCTTGATCGCTGACTAGATACATGATTTATCCGGGACACAAAACACTCGTGGAGGAAAAGAGTGTGGTGCATTAGATATTTCGCACATAAAACACAACATGCTTGGTGACGATATCCCGGACACCATACATCACCCGACTTTATCGCTGGCTAGATACGTGATTTATTACTTCTTGCTCCGTGTTTGGTTCAATTGTATGCTTGTCCACGAGAGAGAGAAGAAATAGTTAGATGTACAATGTATTGTCCCAACACCATACTTGAGTAGTTGAGTGTAAATGTTAACGTGGCTTACCAACTCAATGTTTCCGTCCACCTTGATGTGGGCAACAGCTTGCTCGCCATCTTATAACAAGTAGCTCTTGTAATGCATTAACGACCGGGTGGTGAAAAAGTTGTGACCTCGTTGAGGCGTGCCTCTATATAACACTTGTGTAGGCATACTAATCCGGAGGAAGGTGAAGGACATCAACCAGTAAAGGTGAGATGAGAACGAGAGCGGTGCACGGTGTGGGCATGGGAGGCACCGGTAAAGTTTTGGCCACCAATATGAGATATCAAAGCGGTCAGTGTAGACGACACAGGCTGAAAGAAGACCCTCAGACCACCACGGTGCTGTAATAATAAACTAGTAGATTGGAAAGCTTTGGTTGTTGATGGGTTTTTTAAGTTCCGTGTTGCTTCAGACTAAGCTGGGTGGACAAACTGAAGATGGCTGCTATAAAAGATCAGTTAGCTATTGGATCTCCCGCCATGACACTGGTTTTCACTCATGGATGTGGAGAGCCGCACCTTGAATGTGCTAGAAAATGTGCCACCAGCTGACGCTAGCACACTTGGTAGAGAGAAAGGTCGAGTCAGTACTGGTCTGCATGTCATCATTGAGCCATTGCAGCAGCTTTACGCCAAAACAATAGGAGGGGCTCGCCCTCGCCACCATAAACTTAAGTTAATCACAATTCACAGTAATATTCGACTTGATTTTACTGTTTCTTGCTACCATTCCAGCAATGCGGAAACAGGATTAGCTAGAGAACGAAAGAAGTTTACAGCACAAAAGGAGTAACCAAACAACGTATCAGACAACAGTTGCCACTGAACGTCAGAAAAGAGTTTACAGTTTACACCACCCGAAGTTCAGAAATCCTAATATCCTCCCACATTCTCAACAGATTAACAGGCCAAACAACAAAACCGAGTCCATCTCTAAAACCCTACTAGAGTGTTTTGGGCCAACTAGTATCCATAGTTGGGCGGGTAGTGAGCACCATAGCTTCCTCCATTATGAGGGGCAGGACCTCAGGTGCCTGGAGGGGATCCATAGGACGGTCCTCCTCCATACTGCGGGTAAGGGTTATAGCTCGAGTCAAGTGGTTGGGAGGGAGCCGGACCTGATGGCGGAACTTGGGGAGAAGCTTTGGCCATGAAATTCTGCAAGGGAAAGATGGAGGTGATCATAAATAATAGGAAGACATGAGACTTCTGAGAAGAGGCAATTGACAAACATGACAGAAAATAGGACAGTATGTTATAATATATGAGAATACGACTTTCTTGTAGAATTTGAAGACTATAGTGGCGGTGTGTAGCTTCTGAAATTGTAATTTCAACCTCTCAAAATAAGCATATATATCGACCTAAACGAAGACTCAAGTATCAAGCAGCCATGATAAGGATATTCCTCTTCAATTTGTGCAACATCTTCCGTGCACATTTCAAGTGTAAATCGAACATCCTATATATACCAAAAATCAAATGAATTTGGATTTCCACCGGCAAGCAATCAGAACAGCTAGGTGTACGTTTCAGAATAGCTAAAGACAACAACGCTAGTGGAAATCAGAATAGCCAAAGACAGCAACAGCAGCCGCTAAGTTCAGTTAGCCATAGGAAAGCGCCGGCATGCCTCAGAAAGGAAATGGTCGAATTAATTTTTACTGTTTCCTTCCACCGGTTCAGCAAAGGCAGAAACATGATTAAGCTAGAGTACCAAGGAGGAGGACAATGGCTAATGATTTAAGTTTACAGCACAGAAGGAGTAACCAAACAACGTATCAGACAACAGTTGCGACTGACGTCAGAAAGGAGTTTACACCACCAAAAGTTCAACAGATTAACAGGCCGAACAACAAAACCGAGTCCGTCTCTAACACCCTACTAGAGTTGTTTCGGGCCAAGTAGTATCCATAGTTGGGCGGGTAGTGAGCACCATAGCTTCCTCCATTATTATATTAGATAAAGAATGTATATTAATATCGCGGAGATACAAATTACATCTAGCCTCTGCAACAACGCAATAACCAAAGTTATTACGGATGCACACGGCCGAAAGACAATAAGAAGAAGAAATAAAAAAGAAAAGTCCCGCTACAGAGTTACAGTCCTTGCAGCAGCCGCACAACCACCACCAAGACACCACCTGATGTCCAATTCTTCAAAAGCAGCGTCTTCAAGAAGAATAGTGCCAGACACAACCAATTAAGGCCAGACCTTGGGTTTTCACCCTGAAGATAGTCCCCGCTCTCAAAACAATGTCTTCAGCAAGACCATTGCCAGGCACAACTAATTAAGCCCAGACCTTGGGTTTTCACCCTGAAAGGTAGGACTTTGAACTTCACATGTGATGTTGCCCCCACTAACAAACCGCTGCTCCGCCTCCTGCAACTCCAAGCAAGTTCCTCATCGCCGCAAAGCCTCCAATCACCATTTGCTAGTCCTTTAATCTCAGCTTTCATGACATTCCCCGCCTCTGACTACACCATAGATTTGTCCATGATGGCACAGAAGCAGAGCTTCACGCCGCTCCCTCCGGCGCGACCGAATCCCTCCGATCCAGCAATCTCTAGGAATTAGCCCATGAAAGATCACCAGCGGAGCCTTCCGAAACTCGACACTCTTGCCAGATCAAGGTACCGGCGTCAAGCAGATCTTCATCTTGACGTGATTCGGAACCAAGGACCACCGCCTTTATTCGCAAGACCAACGGCACCCACGCCGCCGGTCAACTCCAGCCGGACTGGATGACGGAACGGATCCGCCGATCCAGCCACGTCCGGCGAAGACAAGACCACCACCACCATGCCCGGAGCAGCTGCTCGAGGCGTCCTCGACGATGCGAAAATGGCCCTGGATAGCCTCCACACCGTTGTCGACGTAGCAGCGGAGGTGCGCGAGATCGAGGTCCGATCTAGACCCAGCGGGCCGAGATCCATCCCGTCACCCGCTCTGCCCCTATCTACTAGCGCCGCCGCCGGCCGTCGCTTTTCCAGATCCCCGCCATCCGCACCGCCTTCACTGGAGAGGAAGGGCAGATCGCCGCCGCCCTGGCCCATCCGGCGATCGAGGAGACCACCGCCGCCGCCACGCCACACGGGCCTTTGCCCAGCGACGCCTATGGCGGCGGCGGCAGAGAGGAGGGGCGCGAGGGGAGGCTTGAAGGGACCTCCGGTGCCTGGAGGGGATCCATAGGACGGTTCTCCTCCATACTGCGGGTAAGGGTTATAGGTGGAGTCAAGTGGTTGGGAGGGAGCCGGACCTGGTGGCGGAACTTGGGGAAAAGCTTCGGCCATGAAATTCTGCAAGGGAAAGATGGGGGTGATCATAAATTAATAGGAAGACATGAGACTTATGAGAAGATGCACTTGACAAATACATGATAGAAAATAGGACACTACGTTATAATATATGATAATATGCCTTTCTTGTACATGACAGAAACATGTCTAGATGCATTTGGGCCCAACATGCACAAAGTCTTGTCTAGATGCATTTGATACGGAGGGAGTAGAATTTGACGACTACAGTGGCGGTGTGTAGCTTTTGAAATTGTAATTTCAACCTCTCAAAATAAGCATATATATCGACCAAAACGAAGATTCAAGTATCAAGTAGCCATGATAAGGACATTCCTCTTCAATTTGTGCAACATCTTCCGTGCACATTTCAAGTGTAAATCGAACATCCTATATATAACAAAAATCAAATGACCACTATGGATGCAATCGTGCACTCGTGTAGATACTAGATACGTTCAATCTAATACAACAAGTACTTGCCATTTCAGGTATATTGCTAAATTTATGATGGTGACAATATGATAACAAGACTAGAAACAGATCCTCACCACATCTCATGTACTTTACGCCTAAATGCAGATGATGAATACACGTGAAAACTGATGCAATCTAAGGAAAAGCCCGCTAGGGTGTTCACTTTCCCCTCCCCTGAAGCCTTATCCGCTCGTCCCCTTGAGAGTCGCCCTTCCAAGGCCGGGCCGTCCTGATGCCTGCCACGGCGGCGCTGCCGTCTGGTGGGGGCTAAGGAAAGGCGCCGGGATCTCCTCTGTATATACTAGGATTGGTAGTACTAGTAGTCTTTGGCTTGTTGCTTGTGTTCAGCTTGATGCTGGTGTTCGGCTTAATGCCGGGAGGAAGGTGCTGGTTTTCTCCGGCCAGATCTAGTACCAGCCGGCGGTGGTTCTTCCTGTCGTGGTGCTCCAGTGGGTGGAGCCGGAGGCGGTGGGGAGAGGTGCTGCTGGATACTCCATTAATAAGGTCGTTGTTGGTCCTGTTCGCGACCTCCTCTTCGGTGCTGCAGCTGTGCTGCTTCTACTCCTTTTGGCCGGCCATGGAGGCGAGGGAAAGAGGAGGAGAGCATGGTGCTGCTCAGTTCTGGGGGTGGCGAGGGGTGCTCTTCTGCGAGGGTGCTCTGGCGCGGCTCCTGGCAGTCATTGATGCGGCGCTCCGTCACGTCTCCATGGTGGAGGAGGACGGACTTCGCCGTGGAAATGAAGCCCCTTTTTAATCTGCGCTGCTGCTGGTTTTGGTGGCGGTGCTGCAGGTGGTCTTCTCCTTTGATGGTTCTGCTCCGGCCGGCCATGGCGGCGAGGGGAGCGTTCGTCTGGAGATGGGTGATGGTGGTGGTGGTCCTCGGCGTTGCGGAGGAGGCTGGAAGATGGGCGGAGGCGGGGAGATGGAGTTGTGGTCGAACTCGTTCATCGAGACTAGATTCCGGCGCTGTGCGGCGGATGGCTTCTGCGGCCTTCTACATCTGGTGGTGGCACCTTCTTCCCAGCGGCTGGCGGTACGGCGACTCCGGCAGCGTCTAGGAGCTTGGGGCAAGATGGTGGTGGATCCGATTGTGACTCCTTCCGGTGGCTTGGGGTGGTTTTTGCACTTTGCAGGGTCCTTTTTGTTGTTTCTGTTTCTGTTTGGGCCTTTCTGTAAAGTGTGCGAGCTACCTTTATATATGCATCGGATCCTTTTCCTCAAAAAAAAAAAAAAACTGATGCAATCTAGGAGAACAAATGAAAATACCTTGATCAGCTGCTGAGCAGTTTGAACTTGTGAAGAACTCCCTCCAATCTCGAGTTAGGTTTGGGTAACCGAGCGAGAAATCCGGTTACCAAGCGGTAACCGGGAATCTCGAGCACCCTCGGTAAAAGGCCTTACCGAGCAAAAAAATTCAGAAATTTGAATTCAAAATTTGAAATTTGAATTTGCCCGGTATTTCTCCGGTTATCGAGCGGTTACCCAGTTTCTATAAATTTGAGAAATTTGAATTCAAAATTTGAATTTGTCCGGTAACCCGTCGAGATTTCTCGGTAACCGGGGTTACCGGAAATCTCGAGCACCCTCGAGATTTTTTCCCAGTTCGGTACCCAAAACCTTGATCTCGACCCAGTGTTTGGTTGTTGGTCCATGTTAGATGACCAGTATGATATATATCAGAGTACATATAGCTAAACTTGTTTTCCCAATCTAGCTAGGACCGATGGAGTCTGCAACTCTGCATGCATGTAATATGATGTTGTTTGTTTGACTCTCAAGTAGTTATCGCAGGTATGGAGCGGTGGTAACGATTGTTGGTGGAAAACTTGTTGAAGATGTTTATGTTACCAAATCCCGTGCACTGAAGGCAACGATAACCTTGGTGCCAACATGCATTCAGGTCACATCGAATTGGATGTATTCACTGCCCGTATAAAAATATGAAGGTAACAAACATCAAATGTCTTATATTGTCTCTAGGAGTTTAGCTTACTTCTTTTCAGTTCCAGAATGATATCAATCTCCATTTCGGAAAAAAATGTTCCAGAAGGATAAACTAGTTTAGTTCGTCTATGCATAGGAGCTACCAGGAATAGTGTTGGGTGTTATTAGCAAATGGCATGCTCAATAAATACAAGTGCCCTTCAACCATGCACATGATAAGATGGGGTTAACCAAGATTTTTTTACAGAAATGAACTGAGCCGCTTAAGCTACGAGCATTCCTTTCTGAAAGGAGGTGTAATATTGTTCTTGACCGTTGTGCAAAGTTTGCATTTTTGGTCGCTCAAGCCATCAAATGGGCCAAATACAATATTGATAGGCACACTAAATTGGAATTTCAGTATTGATATGCACCCTAACTCTGTTATATTAGGTTTGTTTCGTAGAGATTGGCGAGGGCATATTTTAATGGGCCAAATAACTAATATATTAAGCCGAGTCACTTTCTCGCCCTCTCAGCCACCTGACCACTGTTCCTGGAACAGTAAGTACTGGTGTACACTGTTCACATGAGCAGTACTCTCTTTTTTTTTTGCTTTTTTTTTTTCTTTTTTGCAAAATTTTTCCAAAAAAAATTTTACGTGCTCAGCCACCCGACCACTGCTCTTCCCCTGTCGGATCGACGCACACGGGCGGCTCCGCCATCGCCTCTTCTCCCTCCTCGCTGAGCGTCGCGTGCTGGGACGCCAGAGCGGCGCCGGAATCGTCCGCGCCATGCCTCTGCTCCCTCCGTCGCGACTGCTTGCCGCCGGCGACGCTGCGGCCACTTAACCGCAGCGGCGCCGCCACTTTCTTGTGCCCCACATCCAAGCGCATCCCACACGGCCAGAACAGCGTCCCAGATGCCGGCGGTTCGACGCTGGCGAGCTCACCATGGCCGGCGTGGCCTCTGCTGACGTCACCCCCCGACGTCGGGGTGGGCCCGCTCAGTCATTGACTTACAATTTTCACACAGATTTAAGAAATTGCTAAATCTCCGACATGTGGGCCCAGTTTGCTCACATATTTTTCAGAAAAACAAAAAATACTGCAAAATGAATAGTTTAAAATCTATCCATCAGAAAAATATGAAAAAATTATCAAAATGTCCAGAAAATACATGCTAACTACTTACAGCAGAATACAAACACTTTTGGACATTTTAACTTGCCAAATATTTAAAGACGACCTAAATGCGTTCCCTCTAATTAAATGAAGTTGAATTTAAAAAAATACTTATATACTGAAAATATGAAGAAAACAAAGGTCCAGAAAAATACATGCTAACTACTTACAACAAAATACAAACATTATTGGACATTTTAACTTGGCCAGTATTTAGAGACAACCTAAATTTATTCCCTCTAATTAAATGAAGTTCAATTTAAAAAATACTTACATACTGTATTCCATCGATTATGTAGCTTAATTAAATATGGCAACATACAAACACAATCCTATATATATTTGAACATTTAAAATTGCTAACATTTTAGAGATACTCAAGACGACAAATTCCAACGAATTTTACCATTTTGAATTGAAATACAAGAGTAGCTTTTACTTAATGTCGACGATTATTTTCTTATGATCTACAAATTTGTTGTTGTTCACGCGGATTACATTGTTGCACCTGTACATTTTTACCGGTTGAAACATCTGTTGACAAAAAACAAAAAACAAAAAAACCACGGACACCCATCTAATATTTCCTCTCTAATAACATTTTGTTTCACTACTAACCACCACACAGATGCAAATAACATGAGGCACAAAGCTTAATATATTATACAAATCAAAGCTGCCACTCTACTTGCAAAATATATTATGCAACCAAACCAAAAAAAAATCATCACCACAAATTAGCATCAAGGGCGCGGCGTGTGCCGCGCTGATTCAACTAGTATAGGGCAATGAGACGTTCGATAAGATGCATAAGAACTTGTGAGATATGCACCGCCACGTAATCATGAGAAACCTAGACAAATGTCTTAATTTTTTTTTTTTGAATTGACATATGTTTTAAGTGGAAGCAAAAGAACAATGGTTTAGTGGTAGAAGCAAACAATTAATTTCCACACATACAGATGTACTCCCCGCGTCCGGAAATATTTGACTTAGATTTGTCTAAATTCGGATATAAATTACACATTAAAACATGTCTAGTGGAAACAAAAGAACAATGGTTTAGTGGTAGAAGCAAACAATTAATTTCCACACATACAGATGTACTCCCTGCGTCCGGAAATAGTTGACTTAGATTTGTCTAAATTCGGATGTAAATACACACAAAAACATGTCTAAATATATCCGTATTTAGATAAATCCGTGAAAAGTATTTCCGGACGGAGGGAGTACGTAGGTGTTCGATGGATCCTTGATGTATTTCCATGTTGAATCCATAGCCCATGTCATTGCTAAGCGAATGGTTTCACTAGTGGAAAACAGATCTTTAGTCCCGGTTCTAGAGGACCTTTAGTCCCAGTTTGCCAACCGGGACTAGTACAATATTGATAGGCACACTAATTCTGTTTCCATGTCTATTCTACCCTAAAATGTGTAATGGTTCCGCTCAAAAAATTTCTTTCCATTTATATTTCACAAAAATCCATTTCCATATGTATTTCCTCTTTGTTTCCTTCACGGAAAAGTTGGGAGCTTTCTCCTCTGCTTTCATCCCTACCATCGACACCATATGAAAATTAAAATGGCAAGTATGTGACAACTCTATGTTCAAACCTCTCGAAAATATATATTTTGATCCACCTTACAAATGGTGAAACAATTGACGGAAAATGGTTGCCAATGGGTATAAAAGTGCGACCTTTGAGTAAAGTCGATATGTGTTGTTTCATGTGTTATGATACACGCTTCCTAGAACTTTAAACATGGAAATCTCATCTGTCGTCAGGACAATAAATTCTGTTACCGGAAGTAACCACGTAACTCCACCTTGTGAATTGACCGTGGTGGCAACCGATAGATGAAGGTAAGAAACCTAGTGTTTGCAAATGAGAAGTGCATGATGCTTAGAGCATCTCCAACCATGGTTACCAAATTCAGTTCCCAAACTTTCCGCGGACACGTCGGACAGTGATTGGACAACTCCCAAAACTTGTCTCCTACAACTGTAAACTCCAAATCATTCACCTCAAAACTATATTGGCATACAACGTAGATCAAACGGATAGATAGTTTAAAGATCAAATGGATAGATAGTTCAAAAATCATACGGATAAACATAGTTCAAACACCCACATACATAGTTCAACAAATAAATAAATCGGATATAGTTTATCACATCTCACATACGGATGCAAATTCGTCGGACAGACCGGAGCTCGTCACAGATTGTGGGGAATCGGGCCGTTGTTTGCCACTTCCGCTGCCGCCGCACGTTCCCTTTGCAGAACACGCCGTGCCGGCCGAGCCCTCGCCATTGTTTCATGTTCCCTTTGCCGAGAACGGCATGCCATCCGAGTCTGGATCTCCGCTTGGCGCACCCTGTCCCTCTTCTCGGCGTCCGGCGTGTAGTCCACGAACGGATTGTCCTTCAGTATGTCCCAACAATGGCCGGGCTTCCACTCCCTCGTCGCCGGTCTCCCAGCAAGTGCATTGTACATTGGGATGGCATCTTCCATCTATGAAAACTGGATAGCCAATCAACAAAATGAAGCTACTAGATCCGGCAATGTACACAATAAAACAAACTTACATAGCCCAATTGTGCATAGCATCCGGCGAATTTGTTAATCTCGGCGATGATGCATTGATATCTATGGTGGAGAGAGGCCAACTTTCGAGTTAGCATTGAACACTCGACATCCCCCCCCCCCCCCCACACACAAAATAAAGCATTGGAGTAGCTTCCGTGTTGACCATCAGCCGGGGTGGACAACCACGCATTGCACAACACCTCATCCTCACTAACCGAGTACATAGTCCCTCTTGAAACGGCCTACGGCTTCCATTTGTGTGCATGTGAATGTATATATACATATAACATGTCTAGATACATCCACATATAGACAAATGGAAGTCATCCTTTTTGGAACGGAGGGAGTATAAAGCATTGATCATCAGCCGGGGTAGCATTGCGGATAACCTCCGATTTAGCATTGAACACTCGACATATCCGCCCCCAAAATAAAACATTGGTGTAGCTTCCGTCTTGACCATCAGCCGGGGTGTACAACCACGTATTGCACAACACCTCATCCTCACTAACCGAGTACATAATCTCTCTTGAAACGGTCTACGGTTTCAACAAGTTTCTAGATAACGCATCCTACTTGTTCCAAAAATCTACAATGCTGCAAGAGAGAACATACCTGTCGAGCAGCCACCACTGCTCTATATGAGGCGGTTGTGGAACTGCCCGCACAACCGGAGCAAAGAGCCGCCGCCACCGATTTAGCTGACGGCGGTGCGACTTCCTTCTCCACCTCGGGGCAGCTAGCCACCTCCTCCTACTCCTCGGCGAAAATACATCTTGGTCCCGGAGAACGCATGCAGATCCGCTGTCGGAGCCGGCCATTGGCAAAGCTACGGATGAAGAAGAATGAGAGTGGAGTGGACTTGAAGGGGGGATCGGAGGAGAGTGAGATATATGTGGGGATCGTATGTCAGAAATTTCATGCATTAAACGTGACAAGCTTGTAACCGATATCATCAAGGTCGCTATCGAACAGATGAGATTACTGTGTGTGCCCGCGCGTGCATGTGGGCACATGCGTTTAGTGTGTAGCAACTAGCGAGAGAGAGAGAAGCCCCACCGTTAAGATGAGCTCGAGCAACCCCGCGCCGTCCCTCCAGTCCTCGCCGGCCGCAGCCCCATCGTCCGTCCCGCCCTCACCCTCTGTCCCGAGCTGCATGCTGCCGACGCCTCCCAGCGCTCCGACCTCAGCCGGCACGCCACAAGCCCCCTCCGACGCTCGTCCCGGACGGGATCGGGAGCCCCTGTCGCCGCCGCAGCCAGCGTTGGGCTGCTCCGCTGCTCCGGCTATGTCGGCCCCCTCCGCCGCGTCGTGGCCTCCTTCGTGGGCCTCCGCTGCTGATGCGAAGGAGGACGACCAGGAGGACGATGAAGAGGAGCTGGCCCCCCAGACGCCGCCGGCTGCTACCAAGAACGACGATGCAGCGGTTGTCGACAAGGGCGAAGCCAATGCGGCGGTGATGACCCAGCGGGCGCTGTTGGCTGACTCCAATGACTTCGGCTTGGCTTCGGTGGCTTGGCCGTGCATGCAAGGTGAGGCGGATGAGCACGGGCCATGGCAGGAGGTGTTGCCGCGGCGCGGCCCGCGTCGCCTACTCCCGTCAGTTGCTCCTCGTCGTATTCCGGCTTGGCTTGCGGGAAGATGCTGCAGGTGCCTTGCTCCTGGACATCGTGCAGCTTCGTGTAGAGATCCCTTCAGGTGTTCTCGGTGCCTTGAGAATGGTCATCGGGCACGTGATTGCCACAACGCTTGGCGTCCGCTTAGCATGTTGGGAGGCCCTGCTCCGTCGTCATCCTTCCTAGCGGCCGGGCCATGTCAACCTCCAGCTCCTCGTCACACTCAGAGAGAAGTCTCGCTCCCTTCCAAATCGCGTCATCATTCATGGGCATCACTCGTTTCTCCGCCCTTTGGCTCTTTGGACTCAGAGGATATGTCGCTGCGTTCCAGTTTAGAGGGGCAGGCTAAGCTATTGCGCTCTAAGCTACTCGACATGGCTTCCTTTCGGCTTGAGGAGACAGTCCAACCTTTGCGCGATGTCATTGACTCCATGCAAGGCTGGATGTTACGGATTGGGAGCTTCCTGGAGCGTGCTGAGTCTGTACTGGGTAAGCTATCCCAGTCGCCGTCTGTGTTGCATAATGATTCGTCTGAGCTACGCCCTCTGATTGTGACTGATGTTGGCCTCACGGACATGGGAGGATCGGGTTTCTATGGCAGTTTCTCTCCTACTGCTAGGGCCAGCTCGTCCGTCGTGGCTCCGATGATGCAGATGATGCCCGAGATTGTGGAGTTGTGTGGGGAACCGGTTTTGCCTCTTCCAGGTGAGCAAGTGAAGGGGGTTTTGCCTAAAATTTCAGTCGTGGCTTCTCCGACGAGTCAGGCGCTAGACTTTGAGGGAAGTGGTGTTGTTGACGGTGCAGTCTCTCTCTCGTGTGTGTCTGCTCCTGTTGGTGATATGGTTGCTGCGTCTGGACCGTTGCCATGTGTGCCTGGCTCTCTCGTTCCCAAAGAGATTTGTGATTTCTTCGCCACTTTGGCTGCTGCTAACACTGGATCTGCCGAGACGATTGGATGTCTCTTGAAGGAGAAGGCTAGCAGGGATAAGACAAAAAGAGGCAGCGTGAAGGAGAAATCAAAATGCAGAAGCAAAAAGGGTGGCGCTACTGGAAAGGCGCCTGAAGTTGCTTGATGGATGGTTCTCGGTGTCTTGGCGTGTCATCGTGGTCGTGCTCTTGTTTGTTGCCTTTGCAAATGTGGTTCCCTCGAGTCATCGATGGTCTAAGGGGACACTTTGATGATGGTGTGTCTCTTCTATCAGTGTGTTGTTGGAGTTTTGTGTTGCAAACGTGTGTTTGTGTGTTTCTTTGGTTGTGTGTTCAATTTTGGGAGTAGTCCACTTATGTGTTGGGTGGTGTCTTGGTTGCTTTTGTGACCGAGTTTGTAAAGGTTTTTGCCCGATTTTCCGTAAATAAATTGGGCAACTCTCTTCTCCTTAATAAATGGATGAGGCAAATCTTTTGCCTCAGTTTCAAAAAAAAAAAAGACGTACAGTACTTGAGTAGATTGAGTCTAAATGTTAATGTGCTGTGCCTCGCCAGCTCATTTTTTATGCGGACAGGCAACTACTTGTTTTAGATGTAGGTACCTCTATATAACACTCCTAGATATGATAAAGTAGAGCATGCAGTAAATGTGAGCTGAGGGAAAGACTGATACACGATGTATACATGGGAATGGGAGGTGTCAGTAAAATTTTGAACCCCCGTCAGATATGTCTCACCGGCAGCTGTAGTTGAGTTAGGATGAAATAAGACCCACGAGTCTCCGCTCTGTCGTCACTAGTTTGAGTGAAAAAGCTGTGATCATTAGTTTTTCTATCATGTGACTAAAATATGGACGTGTAGGATCTTCTCGTGGAATGGAAAAATCGTTGTTCTACTCAAAGATGCGCCAGAGTCGTCAGAAAAGGTTGCTAGGAGAATAGAGTCGACTGGGGTGTCTGGAAAAGGAAATGCAATACCTATTGTTACTCTGAAGCCAATATGAACATAATGTTGGAATAACCTCTTTTTTTCGAAATGTAAGTCTAGCCCCAGACTATGCATTATGATGATACACACAGCTGTTTTATATATTAAAAAGGAGTAGTATCAAGGTATCAAGTTCAACTTATTACAATCATGGGTAGGCTAAACTGGCAACATGAACCAGCCAACGAGAAAAAACGCAGAGAGCAGGACTACACATCTTAAGGTTTTCGATTATGATGCCATCCACCTCGATTGAACATAGCCCGGACAACCGCCATCAGTCGGGTACATCCATAGTCCATTAACGATGTCCGATCTTGTGACAAGAGGAAGGACCATATATGTATCGAGTAGACCGCTTGGTGAACAACCTGTAAAAAATGAGCATCTCTAACTTGTTAAACACTACGGTCATTTCGACAATTCCAAATAGTCTAAACAAAAGCATAATTACCAATGTGAATATGGTCTTTAATATTTTTGTCCACCCCATCCAATCAATGCCCAAACATATTTGCCACACTAGTTGGTGGGGAGATGTTAAAAGTAAAATGAATCAATCTCAAAATATCTCGGGTAAAAGGACAAGAAATAAACAAATGCTCTACCATTGACAAAAAAACAATTTTTTGCAACCAGCCAATGTCTTTTAATTAGATCTTCTTTAATAAGGAGAACTTTCTGTTGAAGAAACCACATGAAGATTTTAATCTTCAAATGGGTGTACCTTCATTAGCCAGGTCGATCTATAGTAGCCAGGTAGTTTCTTCCAATGACATTGAGAAGGTACGCTTTTCATCGTCGGCACCCTTTGGAATCCAGAAGTGTTCTCCTATTTTGGAAACGTTTTCATTATGAGTGGAAGATAAAAAAGGAAGAATGCAGTGCGGAAACTGCAAATGATTCCTGAGCTACATGGATCTCGTTTTTTGAAGAAAAAAACGGCACTTTTGAGTTTCCAAAAATCGTGAAAAAGTTTCCACATGTGTCGAGATTTACAAACATGCAAAATTTAACTCCAAATTCGTTATATTTTGGGCTGCACAAAAAAGACAAATTCGGGAACAATTTCAAGTTTTTAAAACTGTGTATTATTCACCACTCATTTGTCATTTTTTCCCAGTCCATAATACAACGTATTTCGATTTAAAACAATCATACTTGTCGATCTCAATATTATCTACATCTGGGTTTTGTTTCATGATTTTTAGAAACTCAAAAGTGCCGATTTCGAATTTTTCAAAAAAAAGGAGCTCCATGTAGCTCGGGAGCCATTAGTCATGGCACTATGTTTTCCCTACCGCTAATGAGGCAAGAATAAGCTGTGGAAGATAGCTCGGATATAAGTTCAAAATCAGGTCACTCGGTATGATTAGTTCCGAGACCAAATTTGTACAATACATGTGTACGTTTTTTTTAAGAAATGGAAGCATCGCCCCAGACTCTGCATCAAAATGATGCACGCGGCCTTTTTCTATTTATTAAATATCCAGCTTCTGAAAAGTAGTATGGAAGTACCAAATTATTACATCTCACTGATCACATAGTGTTGAAACGAAAATGAGCCAGAAAAAAGAAGCAAACTAGACATCTATTCTTCTAGTATGACGCCACCCATTCTGGCAGAAGATAGCCCGAACGATCGCTATCATTCGAGTACATCCGGAATCCATATGATTCTGCTGGGCGACGGGAAGCAGAAGCAACCATAGCTGAATCCAGTCAGTAGCTCTGGGCACAACCTGCAACAAATGAGGAACTTGAAACCTTTTAAAGACGATGTCATTGCGACAATTCCGAATTGCCCAAAGAAAGGCCGCTACACCAATGTGTATCCGAGCCTTAATATATTTATCTACGCTATTCAACTACCTTCCAAACATATTAGAAATACTAGTTGGTGGTGTTATGTTAAAAGTAAAATGAATCAATCTCCAAATATTTTTAACAAAATGACATTATATAAACAAATGCTCTACAGTCTCGTCTGTATCGCAAAACCTGTGTTACATATTTTGTTGAATGATTAATGTTACCAACGGAAGGAAGACTATGGAATTTGATGTGCCAATGGAAAATATTAGCAAATAACTTATTTAAATAAGTACCACGAATCAGAGAAGGGAAAGAGAAACAGCACGAGTGTAATTTTAAACTGTCAAAAAAATCTCAAAAGAAGAATTCGGATGAACATCCATACATTTTATATTCATACATAAAATTTCACGAAAAAATATATTTTTGGTGGCCTGTTTAAAAAGACAGACGAATGTCTCGTACAAAATCATTTTAAAACACCGGGATTAGTCTTTTTACACAGTGTACAACAAATGTCATTTTCCCGCGAAAATTTACATGTGAATATAGAATGTTCAGCTGTATAAACAAGAAAATTTGGAATTTTTCATTTTAAAGTACGAATTTTACGTAGTGGGAGCATTTACTCCTATGACTCAAAAGACATTTCCAGAGTGTATGCAGTATATGCTACTTTTCTCCCGTCAAACCCGGATGTCCTGCGGTGGTACCAACAGACGATGCGAAGTAGGTGATGCGCAGGCGGAGGCCAACCATGTGTCCTGGCGGCGGTGTGATGACCTGTTCATGTAGGGATAGATCAAAACCGGATAAATGTGTGAAAAAGAACATGCGATGAGAGAATAGGGAAAAAAGAATATGTTCGTGGGTCGCTCTGGCAGCCCACGAGGCGACCCCAAATGTACCTATCATGGTCACATTCGATGCCAAAAAAATTGCCACTCATTCTTGCATATTTTGCGAAAAATATAAACAGGCATATTTTCTCATTGAAAATTGTAAATGTGTTGTACACTGCCATGTGTACCGGATTTTGAATCTTTTCAGAGTATTTCGGGGCCTCAAAATACAGTTTTGAATTTCCCCAAATAAAATGGTGCAAGCAAGCACGAGTGTACAAAATTCCAACTATAGATTACAGAGAGAGACGTTGGACGCGAGTGAACACGGTGTCTAGTTAAAGTTTCATATTCGTACTAGTCGTGGAAGGTACCAGAAAAGTATCACGGATGTGATCAGAAAATGTCCAGCTTCACTGATCATCTCATTGACCCCAAAAGTAGCTGAACCATATGATACATTAAACTTTCTATTGGCTAACCTTCTCTTCCGAATCCGGTTACATACCGATTTCCTTCATAAACACCCTATTACTCATGCTTATATTTAGACTCTAAGCCATATTGCACCCTTCCGCCTCCACCATGTTTAATGGCTGGCTCCATCACTGGCGAGGATCAATGGAGTTTGCATGCACGTAATCTGATGTTCTTTGGTGTCAATGCCTTGTTTCTTATCAGTAAAAGTTAAGAGACAACAAGTTTCTAATGCATTGTTTTTCTATGAGTTGGATTTAATGATTTTGCCTCTCATGCACATTCATACATATGATTGGGCTGGAATTTTTTCCTATGGCCACCTACATGTGTTGTATGTAAGCTAATCTACAACTATTTAGTTTTTCATTAACTAGTATGCCAAGTCAGCAAAATACATATAAAATCATGCTAAGAAACTTGTATTGAGGATAGTCATAGTGGGAGTAGACCGATGTAGCACAAAAATTAATGAAGAGAGAGACGAATAGTGCTATCGTGATATGATACCGTGACATAACGCATTTTAAAACAAAATAAGTGTACAGCCTAATAAACTTGTATTAGGCTGTACACTTATTTTGTTTTAAAACATATATGTTTATTAGACAGAATAACACATATATGTTACTACCCACTATAAAGATATTAACATATATTAGTATTATATACATGATATTTATGATAGCTCCCGCTATGGACAGTTTGATATGTAACAGCCATTGGTGGGGAATAGGTGAAAATGTTTATGCCACGAAATTCCAAGCACTAAAGGCGATGATAAAGCTTGGTGCCGACAGGCATGCAGATTACATTGAACCAAATGTCTTTACTGCCAAATAGGCAAAATATACGTGCAAATGTTGATATAAACGGTGGCTCTCGTTCGTTCAGTTTGATGGAGGGCAATGGTTTCCACTCTATGGATGCATATATACACAGCTAGGGTGTCATAAACAACAAATGTGGTATATCATTTCCTCTACAACTCTAGCTGAGTTCAGTTCAGTTCTGGAAAAAAATCTAGTTCATTTGAAACTTGGGCAGAGCGCGTGTGTAGGCATGGGAGGCACCGGAGATAGTGTTAGGTATCCGTAGCAAATGCTCAGATCAACCAATCTTAATGGCACTCAAACATGCACATGAGAAGGTCGATTGGATAAAGAAATGATAACAAGGTGGTGTGAACCAATCTTCGCGTGGCTCGCCGTCCTGGGCAAATGCCTCATCGCCGATAACATAGAGAAGAGAGGATGGCCACACCACACAACGCCTCATGCGTCTTCTGCCTATCTGAACCTGAACCTCCTCTGCACATGTTGGCAACGTACCCTGTTTCGATCAGAGCCTGCCACTGCCTCGCTGGTATATTGGTTGCTCAGCTCCAGAGTTCAGTGCGCTGGCAAAGCGGAAGGCCTGGACTAAGCTCACTCACCTTGTCCGGTGGACACTCCGGAAGGACAGGAACACGCGGATGTTTTAGAACACCGCAGCCCCGATTCACTCTATTCACCATTGCATCATTGATGAAGCACGGCTGTACAGTACAACATTGTACTGTTGATGCACTCGCAAAGCTAGCTGCTGCCCATTTTAGCTGTCCTATTTTATTTCCTCCAGCTTTTACATTTTACATTTGCCTTTGTACACCTTCTTACCTTCTACTCCCTTCTTAATGGACAATTTGGAAACTGAGAAATGATATGCGTGCTTTGAAAACAAAAAGGCACCTTTTGTCTTTGTGTGCCTGGTGGCGTATTGGCTAAACTCTTGGTCGATTATGTAAGAAAAAGCAGGAAAAAGCCGAAACACTGAAGTGGGGAACAAAAATGTTCGAACAGGTGGTGGAAAGTGATGTGTTTCGCGCGGATAAAGGGTGGCGACCTGGATCAGAAGAATTCAGTAGCTTGTTTAGAAAGATGCAGAGAAGGAGAAGATGCGGGAACTTAGGTTTTGAAAGTTTCTTGCTGTTTGAAGAAAAACCATTCATGCATGTGTGCAGTTGATCACCTGAGCGCAAGGCTAGGTAGTAATTAACTAAGGCTGTAAGGACACTGCTCGTCGCGGCTCCTCAGTGTTATAAACGATAGCAAAGAAACGACGAAGTGCAGAACGATCAAACCAATGGGGACATGAGATTTTAACGTGGAAAACCCCTCCAACAATGGAGGAGAAAAAACCACGGGCGCCAGCCAGCAATATTTCACTATATCGGGTGAGATTACAAACGCCGTGGGTTTACAATGTATGGCTTACCCCAACCGGCGGCTTACAAGATGTATATATGGTGGCATAAAAGCCTAAGTCGGCTGCAGTCCGACCCGGAAACGACTCGGGCGCTCCGCTCTCCTTCGTCACAAGTTTGCCTTCATCAGTATAAACGAATTTGGATCACCATAAAACAACACTCCACCTTGAGACAAATTCCATCTTGTAGCATGAACGAGAACATTCACCCTGAAACAACAAAGAAAACACCTTCGGCGCCAAAATAGCCTCTTGGGCTAGACAGTGATACCAACTAAGCCTAACCATAGCTCAAACTTAGTAACAGGAACTGGATTTGTCATCATATCAGCAGGATTATCATGAGTATTAATATTGCATACCTTCAGCTTACCTTGTGCAACAACATCACGCACATAATGGTACTTGACATCAATGTGCTTTGTTCTCTTATGGAATATCTGATCCTTAGTAAGGTAAATAGCAATCTGACTGTCACAAAACAGGTTAATGCAAGTATCATCTCCACAAAGCTCAACAAACAAACCTTTCAGCCAACCTTATTCTTTACATGCTTCAGCAATAGCCATGTACTCTGCTTCAGTGGTAGACTGGGCAACAACGGATTGCAACGTTACCCTCCAACTCACGGCACAACCACCAAGCGTAAACACATAACCTGTGAGGGATCTCCTCTTATCCAAATCGGCAGCAAAATCTGAATCCACATAGCCTGCGAGTCCCTCATCAGTCTTGCCGAACTTGAGGCAAGCATTGGATGCCACGAAGATACCTGAAAATTCACTGAACAGCCTTCCAATGTTCTTTACCAGGATTAGCCTTCGTCACAAGTTGACCTTCATCACAAGTTGGCCTTCATCAGTATAAACAAATTTGGATCACCATAAAACAACACTCAGGCCATCTGCCGCAATTTGTCTCTCTGCCATGTGAGCCCCTGCAGGAGTTTCTACTGCCATCACTACCCATGACAGCCCCACACTCAAAAAAGAAGAAAGAAAACGCACCCGTCTTTCTCCTCACTCCCGGCCTAGTATAGATGATAGATAAGTCTGTTGGGTGCTGGGCTCAGTTTTATCTTTTTGCCTGGGGAGCCCGCTGGCTAAAAATAGATAGTCGCCGTTTAGGGCTATCTGATACGATGGTTTTCTGCTCTTTTTTCTTTTTTTTTTCTTTTTGCTAGGCCTGTATCAAAAGACTCCATGGTTTCTTTAATGGAAATCGGAGGGGTGTCACTCTTTTTCAAAAAATAGAATAGAAAAGTGGCTCCCTCCGCCTTTTCGTCAAAAATAAACCTACCGAGTGGCATGTGTTGTCACTTCTCGTTTTGGAGTTAATGGTTGATGACCAACCATCATACTTAGTATTACTTTACATTTTTCTGTTCTTCTTTTATGATCCAAATTCAATAAGGATATTTGGATAAAGGCTAAACTCCTGCCAGAACGAAGGGAGTTCCGTTCCCTGTTTTGGTCACTGTCGATATTTATAAGCACACCATATGACAATTACAACGGTAAGTCGATGACACCTTTGTGTTTTTTGTCTCTCTGCAAAAACAATCTTCACCTTAACCATTGTGAAACAATTGACATAAAATAAGTTTGACAAGGTGTACAACCTCAGAGTAAAGTGTGCATGTGTTGCTTCATTGTGATACGCAGTGCATATATTTGGGTATTATTCATTAGTAGGGGACGGTTGCCCACGCAAACCAATGGCCACCCGTCGTATCTGGGCGGTGGCATTGTCTAGCGTCGACGGCAGGTCTAACAAGGTCATTGCGTTCATCTCTCCTCAAGATGGGTTGGCGGAAGACGGTGGCAGCGAATTCTGAGTGTGCGCACGCGGTGCGCACTGGGTGTCTGTTGGACCGGTTTGTGCTCCCGGTTTGCTGTTGCGTAGCTTGGTAGAAGCCTCCGGTTTTAGATTATGTGGGTTGGTGTATGGGGCCAGGGCATTCGGCTCCGATTGGTCCACCTCCTTCATCAGGCTTGTAGGTGTAGCGAGTTATTGCCTGCACGGTGACTTCCGGCTAATTGATGTATTTTATTGTAAGGCTGTGATGGTTTCATGTTTTCGCTATTATTAATAAAAAGAAAGTTATGCATCATTTCGATGCAAAGCCTGAGTATTATCCTCCATTTTGAAAAAACAACACCCCGTATCTAGACATGTCAATCTTAAATTAAAACATGTCTAGATACATATAGACCAGAAAATCTAAAACATCTTCATCTATTAACATAGAGAGTAGCTCATAATTCGATTGTGCCAGCGAACATACCACGAGAGCTAGCAGTGGCACTTGTCTCCTTTCTGCATCTCCATGTTGTTACCGGAGCACTGGCGGAGGTTGAGGCAAGGGCTACGTGTGCTGGGAGGCAAGAGTGCAGTTGTTTATTTGGCGACTCATGGGAGCATACGAGCGTTGAGATGTAGGTGTGCTGAGATGGAGAAATTTTGGTGGCACGGCGTCTCTCATTATTTCGGGGGAAAAGCTTACAACTAAATTATGGTCATAATTAAGAAATTAATGATTATCGGTAGGGAGTGAAACCAAAACATGCCCATCTAAGGTGTGTGTGTGAAACTCGTCTATTTAGAAAGGGTGAGACCTGGGTTAGAGCTAGTAGCTAGCTCTAACAATTGGTAGCAAAGATGCGTTGTCTTGTGTTAGCCAAAGTGAGATATGGAGAAAGGAGAGATTGTTTCCATTCTCAATACCATATGCTCACGAAGGGCAACTACTTGGCATGGTCCATTAAGATGATGGTGTCCATGTGTGCCCAAAGAGTTTGGGGATCTATCTACCCAAAAGATCCCAATATGCCCACGGGGAGTAGGATCAAATGGTGTTGGCTGCCATTTACCAAGGGATACAGCACATGCTATTCTTGGTCTACCTAGAGGAGTCTAGGTATGAGACAAGGGAGGCCGTTGGTTGAATACCCGGTCAGATAAAAAAGGTCGTAGATGATAAAACAAATCCAATAACAACCACCAGCGTGTTGGACGACCTTACCTTCACAGCCGGTATAATCTCGGTTTTGTCTCGTATGGTCATATATATTGTGCTAGAATCTTATGGTGTTAGACTCTCGTTAATTGGGAGGAAATGAGTGTGGTATGTCAGAAAATTTATATGCTGAACACGACGGGCTATGTGTCGATATCCAGGTCACCATCATTGAGACAAGTTTAACGTTGAGTGAATATACGTGTGATTTATTAGGGAAGAAGAAAGTGTTGGTGGTACAATTTTTTTGATATGGATTTGTGTAGATTGCTCACTACATGTGCCATGTGGTATGTTGGTGGTACAATTTGTTCTTCCTCCAAGACTTTCATTGTTTCCTCCACCTCGATGTGGGTCACAACTTTCTCACCAGCTTATAACAAGTAGCTCTTGCAATGCATTAACTGTCGGTGTAAAATTTGCTAATGTTGGTGCGGCGTGCCTCTATATATAACACTTGTAGGCACACTAGATCGGGAGGCAGGTGAAGCATATCAACCTAGTATATGTGAGATGAGAATAAAAACAATACACTATGTGGGCATGGGAGGTACCGGTAAAGTTTTAGCCACAGAAGAGAACTTGTCACGATCAGCGTGGATCACACAAGCTGAAATAAGACCCTCGGAACGCCACAGCGTGCATAGTAATTTGAATGAAAATCTTCAGTTTCTTATGCATTATTCAGTACGGGGTTAACTTCAGACTGTGTTGCGTGGACAGACCGAAGATGAATTCAATAGAAGATTAGCTAGCTATTGGATCTATCCATTACACTGATTTCCACTCATCTGATCGACTACCGACCAGACCTGCATTATTAGTGACTTGGCGCCATGATCCCTCATGTTAGCTTGGTTGGCTTCCATTTAAACTTTCATCTTCGCCTTAAAGCATCTAATCTCGAGCGGTTGGATACGCCAGTAGATGTGTATGTTAGGGTAATAGAGCTTTTCCTGGGAGATAAAGAAGCCATCAGCTGTAGAAGAAACCTCAATCCCAAGAAAGTAGCGAAGAGGACCAAGATCAGACATGAGAAACTGCTCACGTAGACGTGCCTTAACAAAGGCAATGTGCTCAGGGTTATCACCAGTGATGATCATGTCATCAACATAGAGAAGCAACAAGGTCCGACACCGAGAAGAGGTGTAGACAAACAGTGCTGGATCATGAGCACTGGGAGAGAAGCCAGCGGCAATAACCACAGAGGAGAAACGCTCAAACCAGGCACGAGGGGCCTGTTTGAGACCATATAAGGATCGTCGAAGACGACAAACCATCCCATCGGGAACAGAATACCCAGGAGGAGGCTGCATGTAAACCTCCTCACTCAACTCGCCATTAAGAAAAGCATTCTGAACATCAAGCTGGGATACAGACCAGCGTCGAACAGAAGCAACAGCAAGAAGAGTACGAACAGTGGTCATATGAGCGACAGGAGCAAAAGTCTCGTCATAGTCTCGGCCGTGCTCCTGCTGAAAGCCACGAGCCACAAGACGCGCTTTATAGCGCTCGAGAGATCCATCAGAGCGGGTCTTAATTTTATAGACCCACTTACACGTGATAGGACGAACACCTGAAGGGGGAGAAACAAGATCCCAGGTGCCAGTGCGCTCAAGCGCAGCAATCTCCTCAGCCATGGCCAGCTGCCACTCAGGATGACGCTCAGCATCCCGATAAGAAGTCGGCTCGGAGACAACAGAAAGACCATACTTACTAGGAGTATAACGGTCTGGAGGACGACGCTGACGAACAGGCCGTGAATGGGAAGGCTCATCAGCAGAAGATGACTCATCAGAAGAAGAGGAAGAAGGAGGAGCCGAAGAAGAGGAAGAAGGAATAGGAGAAGGAGGAGTACTAGGGGTACTAGACGGAGGAGAGGATGGCTCCGAAGATGGAGGAGGCGCACCAGGTGTAGAAGATGGAGAACTAGGAGATGGGGAAGAGACAGCAGGAGGTGAATCCGGAAAAAGGAGAAAAGAAATATCATCCACCGGATAAGTGCCAGAGGTATGGCGAGGATAGAAGGAGCGCGTCTCATCAAACGTGACATCACGAGAGATGCGCATCCGACGAGCAACAGGGTCCCAACAGCGGTAGCCCTTATGCTCATCACTGTACCCAAGGAAAACACACTCAGCAGACTGAGCGGTCAGTTTGGTGCGTTCGCGGGGAGGAAGAAGAACATAGCAAGCGCAACCAAACAAACGAAGAGCCGAGTAATCTGGAGAGGTACCAGAAAGACGCTCGAGAGGAATGCCACCTTGAAGGGCAGCAGAGGGCTGAATGTTAATGAGGTAAGTCGATGTAGCGACAGCCTCAGCCCAGAAATGTGGCGGAAGAGAGGAAGCAATCATCATAGCACGGGCAGTCTCAAGAATATGACGATGCTTACGTTCGGCGACACCATTTTGAGCATGGGCACCGGGACACGAAAACTGAGCAAGGGTACCCTCCTCAGCAAGAACACCACGCAAGTGCTGAGAGATATACTCACCTGCAGAATCAGCACGAAAGACACGAATAGGCGTGGAATACTGAGTACGAACCATGGCAACAAAGCGCTTATAAATGGAGAGAACCTCACTGCGAGAGCGCATAAAAAATAACCAGGTGTACCGAGAAAAATCATCAATGAACAAAATATAGTATCGATGACCCCCCTTTGACTGAAGGGGAGCCGGACCCCAAACATCTGAATGAACTAAATCAAAAGGTCGCTGAGATACAGACGCACTAGTAGGATAGGGAAGCTGAATCTGTTTACCTAACCTACAACCCTGACATGAATGTAAAGACACATCTCCTGAAACAGACCCTAGAAGACCTCGACGAACTAATGACGATAAACGGGAGCCACAAAGGTGACCCAGCCGATGATGCCACTGCTGGAAAGAGCCAGTGACAGAAGCAGCAACCGCAGGAGAACTGGCAGATGAAGTAGCAGCGGAAGGAACACGAAGCCAGTCTAACTCCCAGAGCCCCGGAGACTGAAGACTACGAGGGCCAGCTCCAACCAGGGCCTGAGTCCGACGGTCCTGAACAGCACAAGAATCAGCGTCAAGAATGACGCGACAACCAGAATCAGTAAGCTGACTAGCAGAAAACAAGTTCATCTTAAGGCTAGGGACATGAGAAACATCAGGAACAGAGAAAGATGAAGTAGAGAGGGTGCCTCGACTAGAAACAGGAAGAGAGGTACCATCAGCCGTGATGACACGAACAGGAGAAATAAGAGAGCGAAGAGCAGAAAGAATAGAAGACGCAGAAGTCATATGAAAAGAAGCTCCAGAATCCAGATACCACGGGGATGACATACCTGATTGTGAAGAAGGTGGTGGTCGCGTGTTGCCAGAAGATCCAGACACAGAACCAGCAGAACCCGGCAAGGAAGAGCCGAAGCAGCAAGCAGACCACGAAGACCACGGATAATGTCCTGATCAGACAGTGCAGCAGCAGAAGAACCTGAAGAGCCTGAAGATCCTGAAGAACCAGTCCTCCGACGAGCAAGATACTGCTGACGTAAGCTGGGATCCCTCTGCCAGCAGCCAGAAATATCATGGCCAGGCTTGCCACAGTAGGTGCAAGGACCACGAGAACCACGAGACTGCGGGGGCTGACTCTGACCCTGGACCTGAGGAGTAGGTAGTATCGGCGGTACTGAAGACCGCGACGGAGGCTGTGGCGGAGCAGGACCACGAGCAGACGGCACAGGAGGACCACGAGCAGCAAGAACAGAGGGAACCTCCAGAAGACCAGCACCACGAAGACGAGTCTCCTCAGCACGAAGCTCAGACAGGACCTCAGAGAGCGGAACACGACCACGGGCATGTAGCTGTGCACGGCGTGGCTCAAACTCCTTGCGGAGCCGCGACAAGAACTCAAAGACGCGCTGAAACTCCAGGTCGGCGCGAACAATCAAGCAGCAGGGACAGGTGGCACACACAGGCGTACGAAGAGAATCAAGCTGACGCCAAATAGCAGCACTCTGAGTGTAGAACTCATCAATAGTCAAATCGCCCTGCTGAAGGGCATGCTCCTGGCGGACCACAGACAGGTAAAGAGCATCCCCAGACGGCTGATAACGCTGACGAAGAAAGGCCCACTGAGCAGCAGCAGTGGGAAGAGCCATAAACTCAGCAGCATACTGAGGCAGGACACTGGAAGTCAGAACAGCAGCAGCACGAGCATCCTCATCTATCCACTGAGAGTAGGCAGTCAGATCCTGCCGGTATGTCGCAACAGCAGCAGAATGGTCCTGGACCTGCCGGTCATAAGCAGTCATGGCAAGAGCATCAGCACTAGTGGCGGAATCCTTGTCCTCCTGAGAAGCATCAGAGGCAAGGGCAGTAGGAGTCGGTGCAACAGGCACCGAAGGAGCAACGGGGTGGGGCGGACAGGGGACCTCGCCAGAAAGCACACCCCACAGACGAAGACCGCGCATGTGACGCGCATGAAGTTAGCGAAATCAGGATAATTCGCTCCATCAAAGATAATCGGGCAGCGAGGAATCGCAACATAGCCCGACGAGGTAGACATCTTTTTTTTTAACTCTTACTCTTCACGGGCCAAATCTGGCCCAAATAACCAGCAACGGGATCGAAGCGTTGACCCGCACGGGTCGAAGCAGGATCCGCACGGGGGGATCGGAGGAGCGGCAACGGGGCGACCGGCGGCGGCGGCCGGAGGCGGTGACCGGCGGCGGCGGCCTGCACGGACAGCATGGACGGCCGGATGCTGCGCGTACGCGTCCAGGCAAGGGCGCGACGGAGACGCGGACGGCGGCGCGCGTAGGGCGACGACGGGCGGGACGGGGAGGAGCGGCCGAAGGAGCAGCCGAAGGGACGGGACGGCGGCAGCGGCCGGGGCGCGGCGGCAAGGAGCCGGGGCGCGACGGCGGCGGCCGGGGCGCGGCGGCAAGGAGCCGGGGCGCGACGGCGGCGGCGGCACGGACGTGGGGAGAGAGAGAAAAAAGAGACCCTAAAACCAGGGCTCTGATACCATGTTAGGGTAATAGACTGTTTGTATTACCAGGGGGCCAAAGGCCACATATATATAGTACATGTAGAGGTGAATATGCAGGAAAGCCCCTAACATATGGGCAAAATACAATATGCACAATTCTACTCTAACAGTGTAGAGCCGCACCAGTAATGTGTTTGAGCATCTCTATCAGATCTCGTAAACACGTGAACTATAAAACTGTGATCGGGTACATCAGGAAAACTGTTTTGTGGTACCGTGACTGCTCGGGCGGAACAGATCCAACTTTTACGGTTCAAGTTTGGTGGATGTGTTTCGCCCGAGCACGTGGAACTGTAAAGTAGTCTCGATTTGCATACTCATTTTGATGCAATACACCCAATAAATATGAATATATCTTAGTAGGTCAATAGTCCACAACGAAAAGAATGTGCAATAGAAGAGTTAGCAATTTAAGTTGTCCAAAAACACCATCGGCCATGGCATCAAGAAGGCCTTTCCTCCTCCATTGCAATATCCACTCGTCTCATCTTTGGAAACTCTCTTGTCAACGCATCCATGGTATTCGGATCCATCATCATGCACCGGTTCTCAATTTTGCCATCCTTCCTCTTCTGCTGCTCGGTAGAGATTTTGCACTCCTCGAAGGCTCACCTTTTTTCCACTTAGCCTCCTTGGGTTGATTTTTCTTTTCGATCATGACTATCTTGGTTTGCAAATGCTTCTCCGTCATTGCTTTCTTTGACTTCATCATTGCAACAATATAACGAATGCACTTTTTTCGACCTTTTTGATCTCTCAACAAGCTGATTCAGTCGGCGATCCCATGGAAAAAATCCGGGCCAGACCGTTTTTGGTTACCTGCGCGGATCATTTTTTTGCAACAGCTGTCTCATTTTGAGGCACAAAACGTGGTTTTGCTTCACCACTTATCTGCATTTTTCAAGTTTTGGGCATGAATAAAAAAATGTGCCGTTTCAGCAGCCCCATTTTAGGGCACGACAAAAACGGATACCGTAGCAGCTGCCCTAAAATGGGGCATCCAACACAAGATCTGACGGTGGGGAGGGAGAGAGGCGCGGTTGTCACGTTGCACCGGCGATCCAGTGAAGATCCCGGAGACCAAAAAAATGCTAGCTGCAGTAATTTTTTCAGAATAGCTAAAGACAACAACGCTAGTGGAAATCAGAATAGCCAAAGACAGCAACAGCAGCCGCTAAGTTCAGTTAGCCACAGGAAAGCGCCGGCATGCCTCAGAAAGGAAATGGTCGACTTAATTTTTACTGTTTCCTTCCACCGGTTCAGCAAAGGCAGAAACATGATTAAGCTAGAGTACCAAGGAGGACAATGGCTAATGATTTAAGTTTACAGCACAGAAGGAGTAACCAAACAACGTATCAGACAACAGTTGCCACTGACGTCAGAAAGGAGTTTACACCACCCAAGTTCAGAAATCCTAATATCCTCCCACATTCTCAACAGATTAACAGGCCGAACAACAAAACCGAGTCCGTCTCTAACACCCTACTAGAGTTGTTTCGGGCCAACTAGTATCCATAGTTGGGCGGGTAGTGAGCACCATAGCTTCCTCCATTATGAGGGGCAGACCTCCGGTGCCTGGAGGGGATCCATAGGACGGTCCTCCTCCATACTGCGGGTAAGGGTTATAGCTCGAGTCAAGTGGTTGGGAGGGAGCCGGACCTGGTGGCGGAACTTGGGGAGAAGCTTCGGCCATGAAATTCTGCAAGGGAAAGATGGGGGTGATCATAAATTAATAGGAAGACATGAGACTTCTGAGAAGATGCAATTGACAAATACATGACAGAAAATAGGACACTACGTTATAATATATGATAATATGACTTTCTTGTACATGACAGAAACATGTCTAGATGCATTTGGGCCCAACATGCACAAGGTCTTGTCTAGATGCATTTGATACGGAGGGAGTAGAATTTGACGACTACAGTGGCGGTGTGTAGCTTCTGAAATTGTAATTTCAACCTCTCAATTTAAGCATATATATCGACCTAAACAAAGATTGAAGTATCAAGCAGCCATGGTAAGGATATTCCTCTTCAATTTGTGCAACATCTTCCGTACACATTTCAAGTGTAAATCAAACATCCTATATATAACAAAAATCACATGACCACTATGGATACACTCGTGTAGATAGGTTCAATCTAATATAACAAGTACTTGCCATTTCAGGTATATTGCTAAATTTATGATGGTGACAACATGATAACAAGACTAGAAAAGATCCTCACCACATCACATGTACTTTACGCCTAAATGCAGATGATGAATACACGTGGAAACTGATGCAATCTAGGAGAACAAATGAAAATACCTTGATCAGCTGCTGAGCAGTTTGAACTTGTGAAGCACTCCCTCCAATCTCGACCGACATCTCTCCAGGAGCACCTTCTTGAATACTTACCGTTGCACCACTATGCTTGCGGATGTAGCTAATATTGGCACCAGCAGACCCAATCACAGCATCAACATAGGAAAGAGGAACTTGCATCTTTTGGGAAATCTGGCAATAAATCAAAACAAAGGGAGAAAATAAGTGTAAGCAATCAAGTTAATAGGCATGAAAACACATCATGTTTTCATAATGATCAAATTTAAAGCAACTAACTTGAGAAGACCCATGTGGTAGGTGCTGATTCCCTGAGGAAGGAGGCCCAGTTGGGTGTGCATCACGTCCATACGAAGAAATCCCATAGTGTGGTTGCTTTTCCACAGGGTGCACATCAGGAGGAGGATAATAGTTGTCTTGTGGCCGTGGAGGCATAAAATGCTGATTCCCGCCATAACCTGGGCCGCTGGGAGGACCATTTGGCGGATGAGTCCACGGTGGAGGAGGACCCCACTGCTGAGGCGCAGGCATAGGCTGCTCTCTGGGCACATTGTGCACTTTCATCTGTCAAGAAGACAAGTTGTGCTTATTGGATACTGCATCCAAGCAAAACAATAAACTGCATAACGGAATTCACTTACCTGCATTTCAAACAAAGGGAGAACACTACGATCGACAAGAAATTTTCTCAAATGAGTCGCAATCAGTTCAACTGCTTTGTGAACATCATTGGGTTCACCTTGTATCTCGACAACTCTGTCATCATTTAATGCGACAGGTGGCACATTCTCTGAAAGAAAATTTGCTAAATAAGTGGTGTTTTAAATATGCATCATGTGAGTACATGCAAAACTATAAATTTCAGTACGATTGATCATCCAAGATCTAGAAAACCAGGCACAAAGGTGGAATCACCCCCGTCGAGCTAAAGGTGGTGGCAAATGCTAGGTAGATTCTTGCATGTGTGGTAAAAAAATCAGTTTCTAGCATCTACCAGCCAGCAGTCGTCAGGTTGTGTCCTAGATATGCATGCATGTGCAAGAATTCCATTTTTTCAAATGCTTTTAGCAAATGGAACAGTACACACCAAGGAAAATGGTTTAGATGATACGAAGTATGCTAATCATAAATCATAAGCACCACCAGCATGTGGTACATTACAATATTGTATGTTCACAATTCACTCAACGAATATAGCCAGTAAAATTACAAAGGAAAACTCATGGAACAAGCAAGGAGCTACAATACAGTGGAAATATGGAGAAGCATTGCCACACTGAGACAACAACATAGGAAATATGAATCTTACCAAGAATGCGGAGAGCACATTTTGAAGCATCCTGTATGGATTTAATGGTTGCTCCTTGCTTGCCAATCAGGCTGCCAGCTTGGGAAGCTGGAACAAGTAGGCGTGTTGGCCCTACAGGACCAGCACCTCGCTGAGGCTGGTCAGCTTCATTGTCACCATCAGTTATCCTTTTATGTACTCTCAGCAAACCATCAACAGCTGGAGAAACTAGTGCATCTGGTTCATCCTTTGCTGAAATCATTACCTGTAAACAGGATAACAGTGTCTAGATGTCAGCAAGGAGGTACACATGGATAATACAGGATGCACTAATTAGTAGCAATATGCACAAGCACTGAGTACACATGTGTCACTGCAAGGATAAAACACATATTTCCATCCTAACTTAGTTGCGTGAAATGAAGGCAATGCTTACACCTGCTACCCCAAGGACAAAATGATGCATATGCTGCTAAGAAAATTGAAAGGGTAACCACATATGTACACCTCCTACATCTGATTTCAGCCAAGGCAAGAACAGCTTATGTTCAGTAGGGCAGGTTTCAGGAATATCCATCCTTTCCTATTTTACCACAATTTGTCCAAGATGGGTTTAATTAGGGCATGTTTGGTTCATTTCTGTGATGCGCTGTGGAATGCAATGATATTTACTCTTTTCTGGTAAATATGTATGTTACATTTCTCAAATTAGTCAACAAATCCAAACAAATGTAAATTAGTACTGCCTGTTGAAGAAAACACAATGTGAGTCTACATTGTGATTGCATAACTTCAAAATTGCAAATAAGATCATGGTATCTGATGCTGAGGTGGTTATGCACAAATATAGAGTAATGTAACCTTGCTTTAACTATTAAGGAGCAATATACATTTATAAGCCCAGAAAGTTTTTAATTCAACTGAATAGAGTTGCTTATCATTTAACTATCATTACTGCTATAATTGTGAACCGGGAATGCTGCTTAGGTTAGTGCGAATTATTCGAATATTGCAGAAAGTGTTCCATATGGCATGCTTACTTGATGTTGAAGGGGCATACACTTGTATATTTTAATTTTTTAAGATATGGTCATTTTCTTAAAGAAGCATCTAGGGTTCACGGAATTGTTAGGATTAAGCTTTTTACAACAATTTTGTCCCCGTAAAAATTTGCCCACTGATTTTCTTTTGGCCAAACAATCATATGGGTCATGGAATTACCAGCCAATATGTGGAGCTTCTTGACAGTCCTCTTCATCCAATACTCAAAAGACTTAAAATCGTATTTGCAGCAGAGGAGCACAAAACTGAACTCTGGTAACCATGACTGTTCGTCTAATTGGGATACAAAAAGGGATTTGACTTGAGGCCTTAGACTGCAGTGAGAACCTGCAAAGATTAGTTTGTTACTGTTATCGCCACCATTAAGTCTTCCACTTAAATGTCATTCTAAGGATAGTTTGCTTTTTTATAGTAATAGAGGTTCTTTGATTGTGCAGAAATTTCTATGAATATGTATTATGTTTCGTTGTATATACAACAATTGCATGGGCACAAATCATACCCATAAATTTGATTTTGATTTGCATTTGTAACATACAGCTAACGAATTGATCAAATGTCAGTATTCACGCTGATAACTGATCAGCTCTTTTTGTAGCATGAACAACCAAAAACCATCCACAAGCTGCATGAATAAATTTAAGAGGTTGCTAGGATTTTTACATTATACATAATATTTGCTAGTTGGCCCAAAATAGTGCTTCTACCATATGATCAATCACTTTTTTCTTGGATTTCTGAGTGCAACAATGACTTGATCTATGTAGAAATCCAGAATTATCCATAGCTGCTTCCTAACTAAATTAAGTCTTAGTACTTTACTTAACTAGTTAAAGCAACATCAAAATATTCTTTTGCTCCTTGCTGCAACAAAGGCATATAGCCATTCCATATAGGGAGGTGATTATTAGTGCATTATTTTCAATTAATGCATACCATACACAAAAAGTTTGATATAATATCTTTGATGCTCCAATCTTGTAAATTAGGAACCCTCCATCAGATTTAGGGGTAAGCCCTAGATTCACCAGTCTAACTATTTTTAAACATTAAGATGGATCTGAACAAAATTTCATCTCTTCAGAACTCAAGGAAAGTAAACATCCCTAGTTGAGCACTTGGTTCCTACTTCCTAATTAGAGCAACATCAACCTGCAACTACAAATGTATGTTAAAATGGCATCGTACAGCATAAAACTTCAGGCCACGAGACTTAGAAAGGCTTTCTGTCAATTACTATAGCACATCAAGTACGTTTGATTCTAGCCCGAGCTTACGCTATGCAAAATATTTGTTCAGCTTTTGGTTTTGGCAAAAAAATATGAACTAGAGTGGGCAAATAGCCATTGGCATGCCAAAACAACTGGCAACCATAAGACCAATTTTTTTGTTCATGACTAAAAATCCGTGGGTGAGCTTTGGCCAGCATCCAAACATACCCCAAGACAACATACACAGAAACGTTATGTATTTCTGACAAGGTGGTAAGAAGGAATGTGAGAAGTTAATCACAAGTCCTATAACTATCCATAACTGAAAGGTTCCAAGCACACTGATCATTAAAGTCAGTCACAAAAACGAGTCACCATTATAGTACGAACCCATACACCTTATATGCTATAGCAATCCATAATTAAACCTAGTAGATTCATTTCTTTAAAATAGCCACAAAAAGAAAAACATTTAGCAATACACTACTAAATCATATGCATGCATAGTTCTCTTAAAGCAACTGTAAAACAAAGACAGTTAGTCGTCATAGAGACAACAAATTGAGCATGGCTTTGGAGTTTGGACAAGTACTCAATATGCCTAGAAGGCCACAGGTGCTTTGGACATGACTGAACATTGACGCAATAACAATTCAACATGGTGCAATAGAGTGAGGAACTTACAGTTCTTTCTGGGACACCGACATGACTGAACATTGAGGCAATAACAATTCAACATGGTGCAATAGAGTGAGGAACTTACAGTTCTTTCTGGAACACCTGGTGGGCCATCAAGAATCTTGATGCGAGCTCTGGACTCCTCACACATTCTTTTGATGAACTCCCCTCTGCGTCCAATGACAGCGCCCACCTTCTGGGCAGGAACCAGCACACGGAACACACTTTCTCCAGGCCACCCCGCCCATTTCTTCTCTTCCATCTCCACATCTGCCAGTTGCTCTGCCCCAGCATCAACACTTGCTGCCTCTTCATGTGAAGGGATAGCCTGGTCCTCCGTACTCTGAACCCCCACGTTCTCATCATTCGGGTTCCCAGAGTTTGCGCCTTTGGGCTCCTCGTCAGATGGCTTCTCCGGTTCTTCCTTGGACTGCTCAGGCACATCACCGGCAGGATTAGCTTGTTGCTCAGTGTTGGCATCGGCTTGCTCGCCGCTATTAGGATTAGGGATCTCGCTCATCTCCTGCTCCACGACCGCAGGAGTCTCGACAGGCCCGTCCATATTCCCTGGAAACACACAAAATGAGAAACCCACTGTCAAGCGCAACCAAGCAGCATAAACTGTCTGCCTAGATTCCAGAGGAGCACCACCGAACGGTGAAATTACCAACTGGACAAACCAAACGTTGTTCCAGACCCAGCAGAGCGCACGCGCCGCGGATCCACCGCAAACCCTAACGAGAGTCGCCAAGGAGCGGCACGGAAAACGCGCGACCTCCCGAACCCTAAATCGTCAGCGCAGCGCCGCGCTCGCTACACGGTGCAACGAATTCCGCTAGCGCATCCCACGGAGCCACGAGCGCGGAGCTACAGTCCCTGGCCCCGCAGGCAGCGAGCTCTCCGCCCAAGCTAGGCCGCGCGAGCAAGCTACGGGGTTACGGGTGGAGGAGAGAGAGAGAGCGTGGAGCGCGAACCTTAGAGGGATGTAGAGGCAGGCCTCGCCGGAGAGGAAGCACGGCCGCCTCCGCCGCCGCCGCCGCCGGAGAGAGGGTTTTGACGGGAGGGAAGGAAGAGCACGGGAGAGGATTTGGGAGCGCGTGTGGTCTGCTCGTGCCCGTGCTCTCTTCTTAACTCGAGCTCTGGGCTGACGGGCCAGCGGGCCCATAAAAGTTTTGATGGGCCGCGCTTCCCTAGTGGGCCGGGTGGACCGTGGGCCCCACAGATCCAGTGGTGCGCGAGTTGTTTAGGGCGTGTTTGGTAGCCCGGTCCAACTCAGAAAATCTCATCTCAGCCCACTTTTAGGTGTTTGGTAGCCCGGTTTGACCATCTGGGCAGTACCCACCTCACCCCGAAAAGGCTCCTCAGCCAGGCTGAGGAGAGAAGTCACAATCGAGCTTCTCTCCTCAACCCGGCTCACTTCGCCCGCAGCCCCCACGCGCGCACCCCCCAGACCCCGACCCCCACCTCTCTCCCTCTCATTTCTTTTCCACCCCACCTCTCCTCTCTTCCCGAGCTCCTCTCTCCCACCCGACGTTGCCCTGCTCCCAGCCACGGCCGGCGCCGCCACGGCCAGCCACGGCCGACCCCGCCCCAGCCGCGACGACGCCAATGAGGAGTACCAGCGCCTTCCTCTCTCTCTTCTTCTTCATGGCTCCCTCGTCTCCATCCTGTACAGCGCCGCCGTCCTCCGCCTCGTCTACATCCTGTACACAGCGACCGACATCTCCTCTCAGGCCCGAGCCGGCCCCTGTACAGCACCGCTGTTCTCCGCCTCGTCTCCAGGTCGGCCGTCCGCCTCGTACAGCGCTGCCGCCACGGACGAAGAAGCCTTTCCCCATGCTGTACAGCGCCGCCCCTCGCTCAGGAACCGGAGCTCTTGCTCGACGCCCGGCTCGACGCGGAGCACAGAGGCGGCGCGTGGCGGAGCCCTTGCTCGACGCCCGGCTCGACGCGGAGCTCGTCTAGGCTCGTCCTCGACGCGGAGTTGGACGCGAGGCTCCTCGCGGCGGAGGCGCACGGAGGCGGCGCGCACGGACGCGGACGGAGGACGCCGAGCGCGGCGGCAGCTCCTCGATGCGGCCTCCTCCTCTCTCGGCCTCTCCCGAGAACTCCCGACGCGGAGCACGGCGACGACTCCTCCACGGCGACGTGGACGCGTGGCTCCTCGCGGTGGAGGCGCACAGAGGCGGACGGAGGACGGCGTTGGCGCGCACGGACGCGGACGGAGGACGCCGAGCACGGCGGCGGCTCCTTGGCGCGCACGGATGCGGCGGTGGGCGCTCGCCGGCGGCCGCTCTCGCCGGAGCCGGTCCTGGAGCCCGAGCCCAAAGTCAAAGTGGACCTGATTGCTTTTTATTTTTTAGACAGGGATCTGATTGCTTTTTATTTTTATATGGCCTGGCTCACTTCATACATCGTACCAAACAGGATCTCAGCTGAGCTGAGCTCAGCTCATACAATCTACCAAACATAATAACTAAAACACACATGTATGAGGTTGGCATAGCTATGCTCAGCTTGTATGAGCCGAGATAGGCCACCCGGGCTACCAAACACACCCTATTCCTTTGCCTTGGTGGACTCACTCATGTCGTCTTCCTCCGCCACCACCACACCGGTCACCAGTGCCGTCGCGTCATCTCTCACTGCCCCCTCCTCCTCCCGTCTCTCTCTCTCCTCCCCATCGAGCCAGCAGCGGAACCATGCTCCTCGTCCTCGTTCTCCTCCTCCTCTCCGGCGCCGCGGCAGCGGGCCAGGCCCACGACGACGCGGCGGCGCGGCGGACGATGGAGGAGTTCGCCGGCTTCCCGGCATCGGACGACGACGGTGCCTCCCCCCTGCTCGTCTACTCCGACAGCCTCCAGCGCCAGGTAAAAGAAGCGTGTGTGAGGGAAGCTCCCCCGTCCATTGCGCCGGCCGGCGGCTGCTCTACATGGCGTGGGAGGCCGCGCGTGGTTGTTGTGCCAGTGGAATGTGATCCGATGGCAATGTTGTGATGGATTTTTTTTGCCTTGCGCAGATTGATGAGCTTGCCTCGTTCTCTGACTCGCCGGCGCCGTCGGTGACACGCGTTCTCTACAGCGACAAGGACGTGCAAGCTCGCAGGTGAAGACCCGGTTCGAAACCCCCGTGCTTCTTACTGAGTTAGCTATCGTCCCTGGTCACGAGAGCTACCGAGTAGTTGTAATCAAAATGGCTTCGGTTGCCTTTACTGTGATAGCCTCCTCTGCAGGATCAAATTGGCTGTCATTCATTTAACACTCCATCCAGTGAACTTTATTTCATTGGCATATAGTTGATCAGTCTGACTTATCATTATCTGAATCCACTTTTTCTTTCTGATTTCACAGAGTGGCTGCATATGCTGATCAATTGATTTCTTCTCTTAATGTACAGGTATATAAAAGGGATAATGAAACAGCTAGGCCTGGTTGTTCGTGAAGATGCCGTCGGCAACATATTTGGCCGCTGGTGAGTGAGTTGGCCTTTGCTAACTCTCAAATTATGTTGTTGGTTTGTATTGCCCTGCTTTGTATTGCTCAAACAAGCTTTGAATTAATTGCCCTGCTTTGTATGGTTGGAGTAACAACTTACAATGTTCTAGCTCAGTTTCTTTGCTCGACTTGCTTTCTTGGCGTGATAAGATCATAGGAAGGACCTCAAGTTTATGATGTGCCGATTATGAAACATGTTATGATATTTCTCAAAAGGAACATATTTCATATTCGTGCTGCCTATTATGTTCCACACTGGCAATGTAACACTGTACTTCTTCTGCAGGGTGGGTTCTGAAGCGGGTCTCGGAGCAGTTGCAACTGGTTCTCATGTTGATGCGATTCCATTTTCAGGCAAATATGATGGGGTCGTTGGTGTTCTGGGTGCTCTTGAGGCAATCAGCGTGCTACAACGGTACAAATGTCCCCTATAAGTATCTTTCACCATTTCTGAAACAAATATTTCATTTACATTCCCCTTATTTGGCTTGATGTGTTTGGTCATCGTCCATATTATGGTTAACTGCAATTTAGTTACGTTCTCATATTCAAGAAAACCTGGCATGTTTTCTCAATGTTTCCACACCCTCAGAGATACTACTCGGGCTATATAAATTTGAACTCAATTGTTGTTTTCAACTTTTCATCTTGAGACAAACCTTACGTGTTTGGCCTGCATATGCCATACAGGTCGGGTTTCCAGCCAAAAAGATCTTTGGAGGTTATTATGTTTACATCAGAGGAGCCTACACGATTTGGAATTAGCTGCTTGGGAAGGTTCACCCTCATTTACCACAAGTTCCATGTTGTTTTCAGAAATAATATCAATTCTGCTTGTGCTAATTGTAGCACAGTCCTAGTTTGTCGATTCTCACTTTTGAACACCTTAAAAATATGCAGCCGCTTAATGGCAGGGAGCAAGGAACTAGCTCAATCACTAAAAGGGACATTTGATAACCAGAATGTATCATTTGTTGATGCTGCTGACTCTGCTGGCTACAAGATACATCCAGAGCATCTACATAATGTGTTTTTGAACCAAGATACATATTTTGCTTTTATAGAATTGCACATTGAACAGGGTCCCATCTTAGAAAAAGAAGGTTGGGGTTTTTAGTTGAACTAATATATGTGGGGTTCGAAATCATTCTTACTCACATATGTTCTTAACAATAGGTGTTCCAATTGGCATTGTAACTGCTATTGCTGCTCCTGCAAGTATTACGGTGGAATTTGAAGGGAATGGGGGTCATGCTGGAGCAGTGCTCATGCCTGCAAGGTTAGCATTTCCATCCATTTCTTGCGTTGTAATTGAAGTATACCCCACATTTATCTGTGGTAAAGAGCTAAAGAAGTGTTTTACAGAAATGATGCTGGATTGGCGGCAGCTGAGCTTGCATTAGCAGTTGAAAAACATGTTTTGGAATCAGGGTCAATTGATACGGTCGGCACTGTTGGTACGTCTGATAAAGTAGGCTTTATTTTCTATGTCATGTGTATTATTATTAGCTCATGTCTGTGCTACCATAGTATCTTGTAGTATATTTGGACTAAGTATGTGTTCCTCGAAAAATTGATTTGCAGTTACACGGTGCATGTTTTGAATCTGGTGAATAGGATGCTTAGCCTCCATTTTCAAATTTACTTTCATTTTAGTCTGCGTTCACCCTTTCTTTGATCATGTCTTCTGTTCAAGTTGTTCGAACAAAAGAAATGTGCATCGGATGAAATACATCAAATGCAGAATATGTACATATTTAGCTAAGGCATAAGATGAGACTTGCAACTTGAAAATATGATAATATTTTCAATATTTTGATGTCATCTTGTCTGCAAGAAAAAATTTGTTTGATGTTTAAATAGAAGGAGTCGTGAGCATGGTTTAAAATGTCCTACCCCATCGGATACTAGATGCTCATTATATATTTGAGTGCATTTCCATTGCGAAAGGATATTTCTGCAGCCAGCGGTCAACCAACATCTTGAGAAGATGGTCAAGGAATGCTTGTCACATATTACTTTGCACTAACAGATTATTCTCATATAGGTATTCTACAGCTACATCCAGGAGCTATCAATAGCATCCCAAGTAAATCAAACCTGGAAATTGGTAGGAACCTGTTCCTTTTGATACAAGTTTTTTTTTCCTTTGGGAAAAGGGTATATTTTTTTCAACCAATAATCCACAATATCTTATTTGCAGATGTACGAGATATTGACGAGAAAAGAAGGAACGAAGTCATTGAGAAAGTTCACCGATCTGCAATTGACATATCAAAGCTCCGTGAAGTCGAGCTCACGGAATTCAAGATCATCAACCAGGATCCACCTGCTCTTTCTGACAAATCAGTCATTAACGCAATGGAATTTGCTGCAAAACAGCTGGGCCTACAATACAAATTGATGATCAGCAGAGCTTATCACGATTCACTCTTCATGGCCAGGTGAAGTATCAGGCCTCAAAAGAGACTTTCCCATTTGTTAAACTCATTTTTTGTGTATAATATATATATTAATTTATTTTTTAGCTGCATGCAAGCAATAATTTGGAATGTGGTGTTTTACTTCATTTTGAATATCCTTGTAGCTAGTTTTCATTGTGAATAACCTCGACCCTCGAGTAACATGTGCACATGTCTTTGCTTTGCAGAATATCACCAATGGGTATGATCTTCATTCCCTGTTACAAAGGTTTGTACTCCACTCCTCCACAACACTTATCATCTTTTATTTCAAATAATTAAGATACTGCAATGTTTGAGATAATAGAAAATGTGATACCGATTCAGAAGTACATGCCAGAGTTCTCTTTTTTACTGTATATAAACTAAAAAGTACAGATCCTTCTGTATACTGCTTCTGTGTTTGTTGAAGACGTGGAGTGATGTAATTTCAGGTTTTCTAAAGATACACTCATCTTTTTTACAATAACCAAAGTAAAACTAACAAACTACTGCAGCATAAATGGTTGCTGAACTCATCCTTTTCTAAAGATACTGAACTCATCTTTCTGGTTGCAGGATACAGCCACAAGCCCGAGGAGTACGCGTCCCCGGAGGACATGGCGAACGGAGTTCAGATGCTAGCCTTGACAATGGCCAAACTGTCCTTGGATTGAGCACGGCAGGGAGAGGAATCACAAGGGAAGTACCCAATAATGTGTTGTGCGGCAGCTTGGCTAGCTATCCGTCCCACCATGATTTAGTTTTTCCAGGATAACATTTGGAAGGGCAAAAATATGAAATACCATCTGATTTCATCATAATGTGGTGTTTTCATAGAGTAGTGATGTGGCAAGGCTTGAAGGGTTGGCCTGTAATGTTGAAGAGGCTGGGTTTTGTTTTTAACAACTTTGTAAACTCTCATCATTTGCCTAATATATTTGCAAAACTCAGCCAGCTATATTGCACATTGCTCTCTTATATCAGAAATATTTGCGTCAAACTGAATTCCATAGAGTTTGAAATGGTTGAGGTAACTTACGAATATGTGCATGACGCATTTTTTTACGCAACCAACAAATTCAGCAAACGCGTATTCGGCAACAAATATCTCTTATTAATTTGCAGCCAGACAGGCAGGCAGATCAGTACTACATTTGGGGCCCAAACATGCTAAAACATCTTACATTTGGGCACCAAACATGCTAAAACATCTTCTATTTTGATACGGAGGGAGTAGTTTGGTGATAAAATCACAAGGTTTGGTAATAAAATCACAAGGCCACCTCTGTTTTCCCCAAAATGGACAAAGCAAAAGGAAACAAAAGAGCGTACTTGCAGTACTGTGCATTTTTTCAGAACCGGCATAAGCTTTGTCATATTGGCTGCACCAGCAGGCTAAGAACTTGAATAGAGGACCGTGACTTGCTAACTTTTTTAGCTTCAAGATAGCAAAGCATCAATAGAAGAGCACCAAAGACGAAGGCTGTCAGTCAAAACTAGATGACCGGTTGCGCCACTGGCGCAGGTGCCGAAAGCAAGACTGTAGTGTAGCCTTAAGTTTTATATTTTTTGCGTGTTGTTTGTGTTTGAAATTCTTTTGACCATGGTATATTTGTGAAAATTAATCATCTTGTCGACGTTCGTTGAGCTCAGTTTTATATGGATAGTAATATGAAAATAGCGATGTTGTATGTATGAAACATCAATACGGTAAGAGTGGATAAATTGGTGAATGCATAGAAACATAAATTACTTGATAATAGATGACCTAAATTGTATGTCTGGTTTGTACTGATATTTTGATGCTCCCTAATTTTGAGTATTTATGGAACTGACAATTGACATGCCTTCAAGTTTTTTCTACAATTCATAATTATTACAGAGTGAACATTTGTAATAGTGAACACATTTGAAATATTTTCTGTAATCTCAAGAAGTATTATTTTGAAGTGTACCAGACAACATAGTAGGAGGCAAACTTCAGAATCAACATTGTGCCCGGTTAGAAACCTATGTAAGAACAAAAGTATTGTGAATTGTAAAGAGAAGTAGAAAGGAAGAACATATACTCTATTCATAGGTACCAGAGGTGCAAAAAATAAGACAACTCATATCAAATGGGATTTTGAATCCAATGTGCATTGCTTAATATAGGTGTGGTTACATGGTCCTGCGACATCTTCGGTTTAATACACAAGGGGCATCATTTTGGTTGCACAGCACAGCTGTTGTACCACTTAATATAGTTTAAGGTAGAACAAGTATAATGTTTATTTAGATAGGTGTGCAAATGTTGAAAGGAATAATGTAATGTAGCCTTAAGTTTTATATATTTTGCTTGTATATTGTTATCCATGTTTGAAGTTTATGCTAATTTTATTTTGCTATCATCAATATCTTTCTAAACTATGGAGACTGCCCATTACGGTTTCGATGGCTCCTCTCCTTGTGTCTGTCGTCAGGATTCTTCCACCAACACCCCCTTTTACAGTTCACTGGCGCAATGCTGGAAGCGAGACTGTATTTAGCCATAAGTTTTATATGTTCTGCTTGTATGTTGGTATCCTTATGCTACCCTTATGCCGCTATCTTTGATATCTCTCGAAACTACATAGGCTATCCGTTAGGGTTTCGGTGAGTACTCTCCTTGTGCCCACTGTCAAGATTTTTTCACTGATTACAGTTCACATTGTCATTTTCCCTTACCTATGTACGGTGTTGCCGTGTTCTTACCCTTTCGTCGGCCCAAACTCCGTTGCCTTTGCTTGCACTGGTTGTTGGCTAGGCGGACAAGAACAAAGGTACACACACATCATGAGAACACCTTGGATGTCGGTATAAGCAGAAACAAATGCACCCAATTGCGGAAATCAAGGTAGTGTTGCAGCCATAACTTTTATGTACTCTGCTTTTATGTTGCTTTTATGTTGATTGAGATTCACTTACTTTACGGTTGGTAATTGTAAGCAACTACAAGGCACAAACACGTAGATAATATGATGGATTGACATGTCAACAATGCAGAGTTAGTTGTCATCGTTGATTCATGCCTCACAGATGCAATTATGTGGGCTTTAAAAGGTTTGTAGGTCAACTATAGGAACACTTGAGAAGTTGCTATGAAAACTGGCACAACTGGCTGGTCAGGGCGTTATTTTTCTATTTGGTGTTTGTCCGAGGTTCAGATGAGCGAGTACCTTTCATTTTGCCTGTCAAACAATGAGAAACCAACTATGGAAAACCATTCTGAAAGAAGATAGATCATAAAAAATATAGAGGGGGTTGTACAAACGGCATTAATCAGAATAGCGACAAAACTAAATAATAATAACTTCAGTAATATATTGTACAACTGTGATAGGTAAAAGGTTATTATCCACTCGGAGTTATATCTCCCAGCGGAAGCAAACAAACAAATTATGAATTTAAACTATTGTTGTGGAGAAAACAATCATCTCCAATCTCCAAGTTCTTGCTGATTTCAACAGTAGGAAGTTAGCCTAGTCTCATTTGCAGCATTCTTCTGATATCAAAACCTGAAAATTCATGTCTGTAACTACAACTTCTGCCTGCACCAAGAGAAAAGGACAACATCACTATTGTCTCCACATCATACTCAAGGTGCACGCTTCACTCGGTAGGGTCACAAGGACCCGTAAACAACCATGCTACACACACGTCTGATAGCGAGACATTAAGCATAACTCATAAAGTTTTGTACTTTGCCTTATTGTTGTGTTTGCTGGTATATGTTTGAACTGTGACATTATGATTAGATCATGTTATGAATCATGCAAAGAATAGTTCCAGGCAAACAAGAGGGGCAGCAGATACCATGCAGGCAAGCAAGGTAACCTAACTCAAAGCTGGACATCAAGGTCAAATAAATTTATGCCCTGGGGATGTCATTTATAATATGTTCAGGTAAGCCTCTACATATATGGAATTTAAAGAGGGTACAATAACCATCAGAATACTATTAGCTCTCCTTACACTGTTGGTAATAGGTAGATTGAAGCAAAATAAACACAAAACACAAATGCATGAAAATGAATATTCTACTTTTTCGACAAATATGTGGTTCTGACAGCCAAAAAGGAAATAAAATTCACAGGATAAGTCATTTGAACCATATTGACAACCTAAACTACTTTGCATTGCAAACCCCTTTTTTGTTACTATTGAGTTAAATGTGTTAACCTGACCAACAATGCTCAAATTTAAGCATAATAGGACCAAGAATCACTTGCATATAAACATGGTCTGTTCAAAATAGCATCAGGTCCATCTCAAGATAATCATCAGGACCATCTCAAGAAATTCATATCTTCTAGTAATACAGAAATTGAATTATTCAAAACCAAGTTAATCGATACAAATCTAACATTGGACCTACAAGCCTAGACGCAAATGCATTGTCCACACATAACAACACATATGTTTAAGGAAGTGTATATCTTACACCAAAGTAACTGGAGCAAAGCATATCTTTGTAAATGGTCAACTGAATTGCAGCAAAAGCACCACGGTTTCCATCAAATAACAAAACGACACTGGCAAGATATTTTAAAAATAAAATAAGAGTAATCTCGATGTGTCATTAATAGCATTGCTTGAAACAATGCTCGCAAAGGACAATATGGGACCATACGTTCCAATTCTTACTGACCTGCCTCCTTATTCATACAATAAAACGACAATGATAAAACTGATTATTGCAAGCTGCAAAAAGATCCAACATTAAGCATTCAGGACTGATGAAAACACAGTAGGATGCACCTCATGGTGTTTCTTGCCTCTGTTCTCATATTCAATGCACACCATCCAACGCCAATATTAACAAAAATTTAGATAAAATTGATACGTAAGTTTTTGCAGTCTGAGTCTCTGAGATAGAACCAAACTGGGAGCATTAAAATGAGCATCCAACTATAGCCTACCATTACACATGAAAAAAGTAGATCCGCTGATCAAATGAACTAAAACATACTGGGAGCGTTTTATGTACCTTCAGATGATGATTTCCCATATTTCTCTGCTCTCCAAACAAGAGCCAAATTTATAGCCTGATATCCATCATTCGACCAGGGAAAAAGGGAAACATCAAAACTGACACTGATTTGTTGCAAAGAACAACGTGCATACATTTAAAAAAAGACCAACCATCCTACAAGCCTGAAGGAAATATGATAAAACCGTACAACTCAGAGTATTAATTGTGTACAGGATGAAACAAAATGTGTAAATATGAACAGTTAAGCTCTTAAAAATTTCAGTAGAGGAAGGACAACTACCTAGATCAAGAGCCCCCTGTGTAAACTGAGTGAAACGAAGAGTTTTGAAAAGGTGAGTGAAACGATGCAACCCAACTGAGGTAGGAGAGCTTAAAATACCATGCAAATGTGCGAGGCCAAATCTGTCCTCGTCAAATATAGTCGCAGACCAAAAGAATGACACACCCAACTGATAGTACCAGTTCCGACAATGGTGGCCATGATGCTTGCTGAGGTTCATCTCCGGGAAAATCCTCCTGTCCAAGGCTAGTGAATATCAATAATCTTAACCACAAAATGGAATTATGTGCTATGTGCAATAGTATATTTATATAAATAAGAGAAAGATGCACACTGGACAACGCAACAGTACCCACAAATGATATTTTTGTAGCATTAATCACATAAAAGGAAGACCAAGACCTAAAGTATCAATAAAGCTGCAGTAGAAGGTTTGTGAGCAAATTAACATTCAGTTAAATGAGTTAAAGCACAGTGCTCTTTGAGAAAATAATTGCAGATAAAAACCACTAAGCAGCAGCAAGTAATCTGTAGAGAGGTATAACTTCAAGTGGCGGGAATAATGAGACAAGCATTTGTAGAATTAAAGGTTCAAAAGTAGCGCTCACAACATAACACACTATCTTCACACTTCAGGTATAACTTCAAGTGACTGGAATTGGTCAATATTTCACAACGATGATATAAATGGCAGCATTCTCACCTCAAATAGATTAAGACCAGATTGACCATTGAAATTCATGACAGAGGTAGCGGTATTTTTGAAATGATAATATAAATGGCAGCATTTTCACATCAAATAGCTCCACACGTTTCATGTTCCGAAAGTAATGTTCCAATAGGTCCATATCAGAATTTTAATTCTATATAGCATGACAATCACAGCATAGGAAATAAGAGGTCCAAGTTTGACCAGTGCCCACATAAACACATGAAGTAGAATAAGCTTAAACTAAACTTGAGCCTTAACCGAAGAACCAATCAATTCATCCATCATGCATGAAAAGCAACCCACGGTGCCACAATCTTCAAATAAATCACTATATGGTGTTGGGGCATGACAATCATACCACATGAAGCTGGTACTATGTCTGTGAGTACTCACCTCATACTTCCAAATGTTAAGATCTATCAGCCCAACAAATGCAGCAAAACAAATGCAGCAAGTATGCATTCCGTTAAAATCATTTTCTTGCCCACATTCCATCATCCATACACAGTAAATAAAAAAACTTAAGGTGGTACATTATATAAGATCGAAGCTAATTACCTGACACGAGATTTCTTGCTCCGGAGCTCCTATTCCACGATTTGCTGCAAAAACATTCAGAGAAAGTCAACAGAGATTGAATTGGCGCTAGGCTAATAATAAATAAGAGATCTTTAATCCGAGTATGGTTTTTGCGTATAAAGCACTCTTGTAGATAAATACATTAGAACACGCTATATTACAGAATAAACCACGAAATCCTAGGGAGAGATTTAGTTAGTCACTGAAATAAGAGATCTCGTTAGTCACAAATATTCAGACTTCACATAGCGCTCCTGGAAATGCATACATTCACCGAACTGAAAAAGTGATTACGGTTTTCCCTACAAGACCAGAGATCATGTTCATGTTAAAATACAAGGGAAAATGCCTAATCACCTTTGCAGTTTATTTGTATCTAGTTTGGTTGAAACTTTCAAGAATCATGGTCAGATTCTTCATGAGGTCCCCAACAGATGAATATCTCTCTTCGATCTGCACAGTATTGAAACATGCCAATCCTCTTCTGATAATACATCGTAACAACAGTTCATGGAGTTTTAACTGAAATTTAATATCACAGGAGAAAATGGCTTGCCTTCAATCGTGAAGGAGCAGAAAGTCCGTGATGGAGATGCCCTCATTCTTAAGCTCGGATAGGACTATCACCACCCATATCCTCTCCTTGCTTGGACATCTTCAAGCGTGCTGTCTTCCCTCAGATGTTGGTCTGCAGAGTCGAGAACAATCACCCAAAATATCAAAGAAACAAACAGCCAAGCAGCCAAAATAGATCACAAAATCCAAAGGAACAACATAGTGGAGAAGAAAAAATCAAAAGATGAACAAGAAATCGGAACGAGCCAAAACCTCGCCCGTGTCTGCGGCCCTCGTCGCCGTCGCCCGCGAGCTGCAGCGCTGGCGGAGGTACCACGCCCTCACTGTCGTCTCCCGTGAGCTGCCGCGCCGGGGCAGGTCGTCGACCTCGTCGGCGCCGTCGCCCGCGAGCTGCAGCGCCGGTGGAGGTGCCCCGCGCTCACTGCCATCTCCCGCGAGCTGCCGTGCCGGGGCAGGTCGTCAACCTCGTCGGCGTCGACTGCGCCGCCTCGAGCGGGAGCCTGGCAGCCGGCCGCTCGCGAGGTCCAGTCCGACCGCGCCCCCGCACGCGCTCGGCTTGCTGCAGCCGCCGGGGAGCCGCCGCCTGCCCGACACTCCGAGTTCGGCCGCCGTGGACCGCGTCCCCGCGCAGGCTCGCCTTGCTGCAGCCGCGTGGAGCCACCCGGATGCAGGGAGAGATGGCGCCGTGGGGAGGGTGGATTGGCCCGGGGCGGCAGCAGAAGAGGAGGCGGCGGATTGGGGGAGAAGGAGAGGAGGCAGGGATTGGGGGCGGAGAGAGCGAGCCAGGATTGGCTCTAGGGTTTCACCCGGGCGATGGTTTTGCGTCGCTGCGGAGAGGGGCAAACGGAGAGAGACGCAAGCGAAGCTGGTCTCGGCCGCTGATTTGCGGACCATGGGCGCAGCGTGACCCACCCGTCATAGACTCATTCTGCCAGCCAATGAGTAAAAAAAGGAAACAACCGCATCCGACGGTTGTGGTGAAAAGCGGGATGAATGTTTTTACTGTTTACCCAGTTTAACGGTCAAGATAAGCTGCCTTGCCCAAATGGCTGAGAGGCCAGCTATTGTAGTAGCTTTTAAAGGAGTAATTTAACGGTCAAGATAAGCTGCCTTGCCCAAATGGCTGAGAGGCCAGCTATTGTAGTAGCTTTTAAAGGAGTAATGACCCAGCCTATAAACTGAAACATGAACGATATATACTGTAAGCCATCACACAATCTCAAACAAGTTCCTGAGTCGCAGAGATGAACAATCAGCACCCAGACGCAACAAGGTAAATTACCAGGCTTCACAGTAAAGGGGACAGATTATCACAACCATAAAAGGTGCAGAGAGAAGTAAAAAATTGAGATGAACGCAGCACGCAGGGTAGATTAAAATCGTATCTAGTCATGTTCAACTGTTTCATGTAGATAATGAAAACAGGCGGCTGGATAAAAGTAGCAGAGTCAGAAGGGGGCACTTCTATTTGCTACTTTACGATTGCGCAAGGATGAAAGTAACTCGAACATGCCCTGCACGTAGGAATCAAAGATGCCTTTGGGAACTGTAGATGTAAAAGTTAAACATGGTATGAGAGCCCCAACAGCCAACAACGCAACAACAGAAGCCTATCTATCCATTGCAAGAAAAAACAAAGGACGCGGAGATTAGAATGAGGTATGCTTAAGAAGAGGGTGATTATTTAGTTATTAATGAAGATGCCCACATGGCTGGACTCTAAAATTACACCATCAGTACAAGGCTAACAACATACAGGGAAGACGCCTAGCTCAGAGAATGCCAGCAGCCTGGGCTCTGCTCCCCTGCATTGCATCCATGCACCAGCTTTGTTCTGCAATGCCCTGCAAGTAGCAAACCATGAATATCACTGGGGTTTACAAGTAAAATCAAACAGAATCACAAAGCAGTGTCTATTTAGGACTAGATGCAGTACCTGTTCCTTAATTTAGGGTATGTTTTCTACCGAGCACAAGATTTTGCCAAAAATTTAGTACCGCTGAGCATACTTGACAGCCGTTTCATCTGATGCCTGAGCACTGAAATCCTCCTGCGGTGACTCAGCGCCAAATTTCATTCCGCCCTGAGTAGGAGATCCAAACTGATTATGCTGATTTCCAGTGTGCCCGTAGTGTGGCAGGCTCTGAACAGTACCCAAACTAGATTGTGGTGCTTCAGGAACACCAGACTCCTGCTGTGGTGGAGTGTCAAATTTCTGCCCACCCTGAGGAGGAGATCTAAACTGATTATGTTGATTTCCTGTGTGGCCATGGTATGGCAGGTTCTGAGCAGTACCCAAACTGGATTGTGGTGCTTCAGGAGCACCGGAATCCCGCGGTGGCTGAGTGTCAAATTTTTGTCCTCCCTGAGGAGAAGATCCAAACTGATCATGTTGATTTCCTATGTGGCCACGTGGCAGACTCCAAGCAGTGCCAACACCAAGTTGCGGTGCTGGCCGTGATGGCTGAGGTGAATCATACCCAACATACCCAGGCTGTTGCGCCTGATGAGTGCCATACCTATGCTGTTGTGCTTGATGAGTGTCATACCCATGTTGCTGCGCTTGATTAGAGCCATAACCTGGCTGTTGCGCTTGATGAGCACCATACGCTGGCTGTTGCGCCTGGTGAGTGCCATACCCATGTTGTTGCATTTGGTGAGTACCATAACCAGACTGTTGCGCCTGGTTAGCGCCATACCCAGGCTGTTGCACCTGGTGAGAGTCATACCCTCGCTGTTGTGCCTGGTGAGACTCATACCCTCGCTGTTGCGCCTGGTGAGAGTCATACCCTCGCTGTTGTGCTTGGTGAGAGCCATACCCTGGCTGTTGCGCCTGGTGAGAGTCATACCCTGGCCGTTGCGCTTGTTGCGTGCCATACCCGAGCTGTTGGTCTTGGTGAGAGCCATACCCTGTCTGCCATGGACGAGATGTGCCAAACCCAGGATGTTGGGTCTGATGAGCAACATGTGTTGATTGCTGCGGTTGAGGAATGCCCTGTCCAGGATGTTGAGTCTGATGAGCAACCTGTGTTGATTGCTGCGGTTCAGGAGTGCCATGTCCAGGCAGCTGGGGTTCAGAAGACATCCCCTCAGGTCGCAGCACTCGAGGTACACCATCCCATGATGAAATGGTTGAGGAGAACCATAGCCCGACTGGCCTTGTTGTGGTGTGTAACTACCCCGCGTCTGGTTAGATGCAAATCCAGGTAGCCCCTGAGGTGAACTCCGAGGGCGAAACTCTGGTTTTGGCTGAGGCGGTGGCACCACTTCCTTTTCTTCAAAAGCTTGCTCAATCTCCTCCTGGCGATCAGCATTCTTGAAAATCTCAACAGTAAACTCACGGAACTCAGGAGGAGGGACAACACCACCTCTTGCCATGTCCCTCACCAGGTCCCGCGCTCTATCTAATTCCCCTTCCTTGCAGGCTGCCTTGACGAGGATCTCAAAGGTGGTTGTGGACGGCTTAATCTCCTTGTCAGGCATCCTTCCATACACCTTCAAGGCATCTTCGAGGCGGCCAGCTTCTGTAAGTCCCTCAAACATGAGATTGAAGAAAGCGATATTGAACTTTGGCCCGTGCTCCCTCCCGTCTGCCATCTTGTAGAAATACTGCATGATGTCATCCAGGCGACCAGCCTTGAAGCACGAGTCGACGATGTAAGTGTAGGTGTACACGTCCGGAAGCACCGACTTGGTCTCCATCTCCTCGAAGAGCTTCTCGGCCTCCGGTAGCATCCCGTTCTGGCAGAGCTTCCCGATGATGTTGTTGAAGCAGGCGACGTCAAACTGGACGTTCTTCTTGGGCAGCCTGTGGAAGACGTCGATGGCGTCGTGGAACCTACCCTCCTTGAAGCACTGGTTGACCATGACAGTGTAGGACTCGCTGTTGATGCCGATGAAGCTGGGCGGGTTGTGGTTGTCGACCATGGTTTCCCACAGCTCGTTGGCCTCCTTGTGCTTGTCATGTTTGAAGAGCGTCTGGAGGAGGACGTTGCAGGTGGCGGGCGTCATCTTGAAGTTCCTGTCGAGAAGCGACTTGTAGCTCTCCATGGCCTCCTTGTCCATGCCTTTCTTCCAGTACCCCTCCATGAAGCCAGTGTGCACGACGCCGTCGTAGACGGTGGTCTTCTCGCAGAGCTCGGCGAAGAGCTCGAACGCCTTGTCCCAGTCGTCGAGGTGGATGTAGCCGTCGATGAGGTTCTTGTAGACGATGGAGTCGGCGCCCTGGCCGCGGTTGAGCATGTCGCGGAGGAGGTCGAGGGCGTCCTGGATGCGGCCGGCGTTGGCGAGGCCCCTGGTGAGGTGGCGGTAGGAGACGGCCGAGGGGGAGAAGGAGGTGACGCCGTCGAGCATCTCCTGGTATGCCTTGAGGGCGTCGTCGACGCGACCGGCCTCGCAGTGGGCGAGGATGAGGGTGTTGTAGGAGACGACGTTGGGGACGATGTTGGAGCGGCGGAAGAAGAATTCGAAGAGGGAGACCGCGTCGTCGTGGCGGGCGGCGCGGACCATGGATGCGGCGACGGCGTTGCAGGTGAAGACGGTGGGGCGGACGCGGGAGGAGACGGCGGCGCGGGAGGCGAGCGCGGCGCCGTCGAGGTCGCCGGAGCGGATGAGGGCCTGGACGCGGTTGTGGAGGCCGAGGCGCGGGCCGACGAGCGCGGAGGTGGTGTCGGGGAGGCGGGGCGCGTTGGGGTCCCGCGGGGGCGGCGGGGTGGAGGGGTCGCGGCGAAGCGCGTGCAGCGGCGGCTCGATGCGCAGGCGGCGCTTGCGGCGGCGGCGCTCGGCCGCGGCCTCCTCGACGGAGGAGAAGGCCAAGTGGCGGGATGGAGTGAGCAGCAGCGGGGAGGCGAGGGCGGGATGGACTGAGGCGTGAGGGAGGAGGTGGGATTGGGGCTGGGAGAGGCGGCGCAGGAGGAGGAGACGGCGGTAGAGCGCCGCCATGGTTCGGAGGCGGCGGAGGAGAAGCAGAGCAGGGAAGGGCTGGGTGGGTTCGTGTGCGGTGGACGGCGGCGAGGTCAAGCCAAGATCATGCCCTTCCTTTGAGTTGTGGGCTTGGGCTTTACATTCCTAGTTACTTGGGGCTTCCATTTCATCTGGACTCAATGCCATTCCGGCCCAACGCCTCCCTGCGCGACAAGCGGGTGACCACATCAGGCTTCCTAGGAGAGCCTTTTTTTTTCGTCTAAAAAAAAGGAGAGCTAAAAAAAAGGTTTCTAAAAAAAAGGAGTCCTAAAAAGAAAGTTCAAAACAAGGAGTGCTAACAAGAAGTCCAAAGAAGTTATCCCCACCACCCCACCTACTCACCTAGGGTTAACCTACGTGTGTGTGCCTCGTTTCGCTCTTTGTTCATCCTACTCCGATGCCTATAAAGAAATACATGCACGCTCAACTCATTCCCCCAGCATCCCCTCCTTATAGCTCTCGAACGCGCCAGTACTTGCGCCCATCTCGACAATTCTTTCATCCATGATTTTTACATACCTCTATGTCTATTGTGACGCGTGAGCTAGGGTCCTATCACTGTTACCTTGCACCAATGTATGATGAAGCTTGCGAATGTGTTGGAGTGTTGCAAATCAAGTGGTGGACACGAGAGAGAGAGAGAGAGAGAGAGAGAGAGAGAGAGAGAGAGAGAGAGAGAGAGAGAGAGAGAGAGATGGGGCACGATTCCTGGCAATGGTGGCAACCAACCACGTGTTCAGAGCCCTTCCTGTCGCACATGGGGGGGGTCCCAATCTCTTCATGCCACCGAAAAATCTGCTCCCGCCCTTGAAAATTTACAGTCGAGATTGAGGTGTTGCACCATGTCGTTGCAGATCCTGCAGCGCTTGCATATTGGGTCATATGGCCAGCCGCGGGTGGCCAAGTTCTCCGCCATTAGCACCTTGCCATGCAACACCAACCATGCGAAAAAGCGACATTTTAGTTCTACGTTGGCTTTCCAGCACTTGGTCCTTTTGAAAGCTGTTTGAGAGCCCGCGCAACGTTGGTTTTCCCGAATTAGTATTTATAATCAATTAACTATATAATATCGTCTATCATGTGATGTGTTTTCTTCCGGTTACACCGGGAGTGCATGGATATGTACCATCATACCATACTAACACAATTCGTCAATGGTAAATAATGTTACATGTTTATTATGCTGAAATGCACTCTCTCGCCGGCACGTATTTATTTAAGCTTCACTCTCAGGCTACGAGGTTAGCTGATTGCGCATACAGGCCCAGAGGCACAATAGTACATATAATGAGGCACAATAATCTGGATAACACATGTACATATAATGAAACGCACGGATGCAGCTTCGGTGACTTTGTGAAAGACAAAGTCATGTGACTTTGTTTCACTGAAATGTGGGACTCACCATGTGTGGGGAGTAACCCACCATCTGTGGGGTGCACATGTAAGTGCCTCAAAGTCACCCAAAGTCAGTCAGGATAAAGTCACCGAAGCTGAATCGGAAACACATATGCACCCGGAGTAATACAGTTTTACTTTTTGAAAAGAGGGAGCAATATAGTTTGTACTAGGATGGAAGAACAAAACTTGCGTTGTTTGGTCAACTTGTATGTAAGCAGACCGTGTAAATACGTATCGAAAAAAATATAGGCTTCCTTTTTATCAGTTCATCAGTTTTCAGTATCATAGACCAAGATCGGTAATATAATCTGTTGCGTTTAGAGCCGATGTCACAAGGCAGGAAAAATGAGGATCACACGCTGCTTGGATATGCTCTGTTTCACTGCCGTGCTTGGGTCAATGGTCAAGTAGCTAGACAAGGTCGCTCTTCTGAAATTCAAAGATGTGGAAATGCACTTCTGAAATTTTAAAGGTGTAGTGGACTATAATGTAGCGGGGGAACAAACAAATCTCAGAATTTCTCTGTCGATCTCCACTTCTTTTCCCGCCGCCGCCAACGACGACAATTCGCCCCGTTGGCTCAGCTCAGAGATCCATGCGTACTATGACCGGCACGCCCACCATCGCCAAGTCGCCGCCGGCGCTCATCCCTCCGGCGGGGCCAACCCCTGGCGGCACCCTCCCGCTCTCCTCCATCGACAGGGCCGCCGGTGGCGCAGGCTTGGTGAACCTCGTCCAGGTCTTCCCCCCGTCCTCGCTCTCCGCCGAAGCTGCGGTGGCGGCGATGCGTGACGGACTCGCCAGGGCGCTCGTGCCGTACTACCCGGTGGCCGGCCGCGTCGCCCCGGGCGGCCTCGCGGTGGACTGCACCGGCGAGGGCGTCTGGTTCGTGGAGGCCGCTGCGAGCTGCGCGCTCGCCGACGTGGACCGCCTCGAGAGCTGCCCGTTGCTCATCCCAGGGGAGCTCCTCCTCCCGCGCCCTCCCCCAGGCGAGAACCTCCACGGCCTCATCCTCATGGCCCAGGCCACGACGTTCACCTGCGGCGGGCTCGCCGTCGGGATTAGCTTCAGCCACGCGGTGTTCGACGGGCAGGGAGTGGCGCAGTTCCTCGCGGCGGTGGGGGAGCTAGCACGGGGGCTCCCGGCGCCGTCCGTGGCTCCCGTGTGGGGCCGCGGCGCGATCCCAGACCCGCCGAGCCCGCCGCCGCCGCAGCTCACGGAGTTCAGGCTCGTGACCCAGGTGGCTGACGTCTCGGCGGAGAGCATCGTGCACGTCAAGGACGAGTTCAAGACATCCTCGGGGGAGGGCTGCTCCACCTTCGACGCGGTGACGGCCGTGGTGTTCAAGTGCCGCGCGCTGGCGGTCCCCGGCGACGCCGAGGTCCGGGTCGCCTTCGCCGCCGGCACGCGGCACCTCCTCCACGGCGTGCTGCCAGCGGTGGACGGCTACTACGGCAACTGCGTGTACCTGGCGTGCGTCGCCATGACCGGCGCGGCCGTCCGGGAGGCGGCGGTGGCGGAGCTGGTCGGCGCCATACGAGACGCGAAGGAGGCGGTCGCCGCGGGGTTCGCGGGCTGGATGCGCGGCGACGTCGGTCCCTACGACGTGCCGCTGGACTACAGCACCGTGATGGTGTCCGACTGGAGCCGGCTCGGGTTCGGCGGGGTGGACTACGGCTTCGGCGTGCCCGGGTACGTGTTCCCGGTCAACGACCACGTCAACTTCGTCGCGTCGCTCAACTACGTCAGCTCGCCGGCGCCCAGGCACGGCGGGATACGGCTGGTGCTCCGCTGCGTCGAGGAGCCGCACGCCGCGGCGTTCGCCGCCGAGCTCGCCAAGTTCGCGTAGAGGCAATGCGTGCGTGCATGTATTCTTCTTGGGCAGTGGACAGATGCTTGAATGACTCCATTCCAAAACAAAAAAAAGATGCTTGAATGACTAATAAGAAATGATTTCGAATGCAGTATTAGAGAGCGAGCAAACCTGAACTAAAGATACATCTGATTTCAAATGGAACGAATCACAACAACTACTCCCTCCCATGCTGTCGCTAAATTGGATGTATTTAGAACTAAAATATGTCTAGATACTTCTGCTTCGGCGACAAATGTGCTAAATATATCCGATTCCATGACAATTAATATGGATATGAGTGAGTAATACTTCTCTGGTATGATCTGCTTCACAATGTATTTAGACCACTTTTTTTTGTGCGCTATCGTCTTCGTAGGTTTGACCTACATCATCTCACTGATAAGAGCAAGGTTAATAATGTAGCCATCCGCTGGCCATATGCTCATGCGGCTAGTCATAAAAAATCATCAATACGCTAGCGACTCGTGAAGCGCCTTATATCTCTCCTCACTTCTCTCTCCTCCGACTAGGCTTTTGCTTATGTGAATTTGTTTGTAGCCTAGACTCTATTGTACTTGCTCTAATATCGCTTCCAAGTTGCCCTCGCTGATTGAGAAGCACACCACACACCACCATGGCTATGTTATGCTCTTTGGTCAAGGCGGTTCCTGAAATAGTTGGTATACAACGAGAACCACCGAGTCAATTGTTTTTCTTGTTGCATGTTTAACCGGCTTGGACAATATGTCCTTTAAATAAGAGAAATTTTATCGAGATGAATATTCCCAAAAAAACAGATATTGTAATAGTTGTTGAAAATATATGATATGATTTGTTAGAATGCACTTGTTTTTCAGGATGTATGTGAATAATATGGACCATTATATATGTGGCGCATGAGAGTAACATTTTATGACATGCGGGTCATGAGTACGGCAACATGGCTGGAGCCAAAGGTTATCTTTTATTGAACGAAATGTGTGTCTATTTTTGTATGATTTCTTTATGTAATTTATTATTAGTTGTTGGGATTAGAAACTTGTATTAATATTTGAATGACTCATGACATACATGGACCCATGGAGATGAAAATCACCATGGAAAAAAATTCTATGGCGATAGTGATCATCATGAGAAACGGGTCATACTATGTACTCCCTCTGTTCACTAATATAAGGCATTGTAGATTTTTGTTGATTCAAATGTATCTAGACTTATTTTGTGCATGTTCACTCATTCTAGTATGTATGTAGTCAAAATTGAAATAATGGGTCCAATGCCTTATAAAAATGAACGGAGGGAGTAACAATCATATTAGTGACATTCGCATAATTTTACTACTATGCATGTGATAATGATAGAAGTATAACAATCTCTCATATGATGTTAAGTTAAATCATGTCCTCCCAATTCAATTTTCCACCATCTCACATCATGTAAATTTAGTGGTTGACCTATGGAATTAGGGTGCTACTATCTTTCTTTGAATAGATAAGATTGTATCAGATACTTACACACACAAAATTGGTAAAGTTGACAAGGTTATCATAACGGTTATGAATCTTGCGGTATTAAGGTTGGACACTAAGAGATAGAGTTGTCATCCAACAACAAGAGTCACATAGGGATATGATTAACAATGTTTTCACTAACCGAGTGGTTAATTATTGGAACTTATATCACTATGATTTTAGTGGGAGTACATTTTATTAATTTATGTTTTATATAATTTGCATTGTCATGTATTTTTGTCTTAGTATTTAGCATATTTTTTGACGTAGATAAGTGGCTCGAAACAACCAACCACAACCTGTTGTGTTGCGTTCGATTCTTGAGAAAAATAAACTGTCATCCAACAACAAGAGTCATATAGGGATATGATTAACAATGTGTTCACTAACCGAGTCGATCTCTACTAATTTTAGTGGGAATACATTCTATTCATTTATCTAATAAAATGTACACTGACATGGATTTTTGTCTTAGTATTTTGAAATAATTTTTCGATGTAGATCAGTGGCTCAAAACAACCAACCACAATCTATCGTGTTCAGACTAGGTCCGGAACCTGAGAATTGTTGGGCTGAAAATGGGAACAAATTCACCCCAATTCAAGAAGAGCCCAATCCCAGTTCGAGTGATGTTGTTAAGCCAGCTACAAGAGGGCATGTGATGACTCTTTTGAGATTGGTTGTTTTATGATTGCTATAGTGGAACTTCAAAAGCAGTCTAAGACCAAGAAGCATCAGAGAGGACAAATGGCTCCCGAGCTATAGGGAGCCCTTTATTTTAAAAAAACTTAAAATCATATTTGAAGATTCAAAAAAATCTGAAAAAAAATCATAGGTATATATAACGGTGTATTCTACCAACATATAAATATCAACTACAAATATGTTGTATTTTTGGCTGTAAAAAAGACAAAATCTGAAATTGTAAATAGTGAACAATGCAAAATTTGAATTCTTCAAACTGTCAGATTTTTTTTTTTCGTGTAGTCCATAATATGAGCTATTTTGAGTCGATATTTTACACGTTGCTAGAATACAACATTATCTACATCTAGGACTTCTTCCAGATTTTTTTGAATTTAGAAAATACTATTTCCAAATTTTCGAAAATAAAGTTGCACCCCTTTCACGCAAATATGGGTCAAGATGAGCTTTACATGATGCTCAAAACAACATCATGTGACATTTAAAAGTGTTCATATTTACGTTTAGAATATGTCTAGCTTCACGAAAAAGAGCATGGACATATATAGAATAATATGTAATGATATGTTGAACATATGAATGATCTTTGTTAGAATTGGGCATGTCGTTTGGTTATGAACTTACGATACATGAAAAGGACAAGTTTTTTTCCGAAGAACTTTTTATTCCACAATTTTCATATAAACAAAGGGATTTTTCCTACATAATTACATACCAAGTAGGTCATAGGAACATTTTCCATGGTTTAAATCTTAAAAATCCTCATGAACTCTTATAAAATTTCTTTTTAACCAAACAAGTTCTACTAGAATTAAGACCCACTTGGAACACTGATACTCGCTTTGTTCACAATTATAAGATGCTCTATGTTTTTTTTTTTGAAACACATGTATCTATAGAGCATGTACAATGGTAGAGAAGACATATCTTTTTTTAACCCTCTACGACATTTAGAAAACGCAATAAATATAGGTTATACAATGCGTCCTCTAGCAATTCATTATAACCAATTAAATTTTATGAAACTTCTCTTAATTTTTAAGAGATAATCTCTTAGCTAAAGTATCATCTTATTTCATTCTCTCTCCTCCAACTAAGTAAAAATCCAACGTAATATATTTAAGGGAAAACTTTTTTTTATTTATAAATAGGTGGCTAACCACATATGCCATGTGGTTATTTAAGGGAAAACTGACGTCACCCTATTGTACATGCCGTGTGTTTCAGTGTGTAGATTCACTTATTTATCGCGTATGTTGTCCACATTGAAATATTTAAAACATGTTGTAACTCTGAACAGATGGAGTAATTGATAATTATACATTTTGTTAGCAAATACATTTTCCATCTTGAGGTGGGTGGGGCAGGGCAAAGGTTGAGAACGACAAGCTCCCGATGGATACAAAAGCAACGATGGATGGATGCCACCGTGGTAGTTTTTCTGAAAAGTAAAAAGAAAAGAAATAGCCCAACTCGTGAACAGATAACGGTCCGCTCCCGCTCCCGCATTTCGTCGAGCAGCCGCAATGCCGCCGTCCCTCCTCCTCCTCCACCGCGCTCCATGCGCCCGCCCCGCCTCCGCGCTCGCCGCGTCGGTGGTCGCCGCCGCAAACGGCGCCGGACGGGCGCGTCCTCCGAAGCCCCCGACGAAGCCGCGCCCGCGCGGTAAGCCCCGGTTCTCGCGGCAGTCGGCCATCAGGAAGAGCTTCCAGCAGGAGCAGGTGGTCTTCTCCACCCCGGTGCCCGCTGACCCCACCGTCGCCGTCATCGGCGGCGGCGCGTCCGGCCTCGCCTGCGCCTCTGCCCTCGCCGCCCGCGGCGTCCGCTCCGTCGTCTTCGACACGGTACGATACTTTCGCCCCCTCCACCCCCACCCTCTCCCTTCCTCCTCCCGGGGGCCTCACTCACCCCTGGCTCTCCGCCGCTGCTGCAGGGGAAGCACGGCTTAGGCGGGAGGCTGGCGACCAGGACGGTCGACGGCGGCGAGGAGCGGCGGCTGGTGTTCGACCACGCGGCGCAGTTCTTCACCGCCAGCGACGAGAGGTTCCGGAAGCTGGTCGATGAGTGGGTCGACAAAGGGCTGGTGTGCGAGTGGAGGGGCACGGTCGGCGAGCTCGCGGCCGGTGGCCAGTTCACACCTACGCCTGCCTCGACGCCCAGGTACATCGCCGTGGACGGAATGCGCACGCTTGCTGATGGGATGCTGCCCGAGGTATATCAGAATCAGATTTCACATTTTAGGACCCGTTCCTACTGTATAATGCAGTGAACTGAGCATTACTGTGATTTGGTTGTTGGAGTTCAGTTCATCAAGCACATACTGAACTTCTGATTTCTGTCACTTTCATGGCGGTTCATTTCGTTTCTGAGTTGTATATGATACCCGTGCAGACTGACCTGATTAAAGTTGTTCGGCCTTCTTGGATAAGCAAGCTTGAGCCGTTCAACGGCCTATGGCGCTTGTTTGAGAATGAGAAGCCCCACGGTCAATATGATGCAATTGTAATAGCACACAATGGTCAGTGCAAATTTCTCTCCAGTATTATTTCTCTTTCAGCTTTTGTATGAGCAAAACATGCTTTACTATTTAATTTTACTTAGTTTCTTGTAAGTTTAGAAGTTCAGTCTTCAGTGTTTCCAAATATGTTTTTCGAGGAACGCAAAGCTTGTGTCTCGATGCATCACAAGAATGGGCAGATTCATTTACACAATATCATCCTTAGAGTTTATGGAGCTCATTTAATTTCTTTGTTCAAGAAGCACATCATGCTTCTAAATTTTCTTTGAGATATACCAATATACCTAATATTTGGCTTTGGTTGATTCTTTTTAACTCATTGGTCAGGGAAATGTGCCAACCGTCTGCTTTCTACGTCAGGTCTACCTCAACTGACAAAGCAAATGAAGGTTTACTATTGAACCAATTTTTGAACTCATGAGACTTACCTTCCAAATCCTTACTGACTTTCATGCCTTCTATGTTCAGAGACTAGAGCTTAGTTCTGTGTGGGCACTACTTGCGGCGTTCGAAGATCCTCTTCCAATCGCACAAAATAATTCTTATGGCACATTTGAAGGAGCATTTGTGAGAGATGTTGATTCTCTCTCTTGGATGGCAAACAATACTCAGAAACTTTTCCCTTCGGAGACTGACAGACCTGAGTGCTGGACGTTTTTCAGCACAGTTTCTTATGGCAGAAAAAACAAAGTTCCACAGGTGGCCTTTTTTGATAAAGCCGTTCGATACTTTTGGTTGTATCATTTTGTTGCACCACTCCCTATTATAATTAATTGAAAGACCATATGCGAAGGTGGTGTCTTCGAGTTTTTTCATCCTTTTAGTGGAATTCTCTAATGCATTTAACCTGAATTACAGGAAAATATCCCGAATGCCACTGCAGAAAAAGTGAAACGAGATATGCTTGGAGGAGTTGAACTTGCTTTCGGGCTCTCAAAAGGATCTCTTCAGCTACCATTTTACTCTAGAGTACAGTTGTGGTATAAAACAATGCACACATTGGACAATTTGTACCTCTTACTATTTTTTTAGATAAAACACCTCTTACTATTTCATTGATAAACACTAATGAATTCACAATGGCAAACACAGGGGCGCAGCTTTACCGATGAACACTCCTGGAGTACCGTGCATATTTGATCCCCAGGGCCGAGCAGGCATTTGTGGTGACTGGCTAACAGGTTCCAGTATAGAAGCGGCAGCATTGAGCGGAATGTCTCTTGGAGATCATGTAAGTTTTGTTGTCCTTTTCTCTTTCTACACTCCGCGGCGTATCTTATGTTTTGCAGTTAACAAACTAGCTCAAGTTGTACGGATTCAGTTGGTTTGATGCTAAGTCCTTGGTTCAATTTTGTTAATGCAGGTCGCTGACTACTTCGCGAGCTGTGGACAACAACCCGAGGAGTTTGCGATCGGTTTGGATGACAGTTTAACCCGAGTAGAAGGTCATGACATTGGGCAGTTCCCTGGACTAGATTCCCAGAAACCACAAGTAGCTGAACCTCAGCTGGCACCAAGCATATGAACTCTTCGACTTGATGATCTTGCACTGATAATTGCTGTAGCATTGTAAATGATGAGCAAGTTATTTTGTTGTGAAGAATTCATATGATGTGACCTGTAGAATGTAATGTACCCATGTAGTATCATGTATGTAGAAATTTTGTCAGAAGTTTATGCCCTTTATGCTTTATTTACTTGTGCTAAATTCTACCATGTTGTGTTTATTCTTAGTCGACTCTTGTGAAGAACGAGTCTTTAACAAGGAGTCACTTACATTGTCTCTCCTAATAACCTAGGCGGTAAGATTAGAAGGCAGCCTTTGTAAACATCCTAAACACATCCAAGCAGTAAAATAACTCATACAATGAATTTTGTCAAGTTGATTTTACACGAATTATTATTATTATTATTATTATTATTATTATTATTATTATTATTATTATTTACGATGGTATACAAAGGCACTGAGGTCAACTCTTAGCCGACTCTATTCTCTTCACTAAGAGTGATTCTTCTCGTTCAATTACAGATTTGTACTCCGTGCCTATTTAGGTGACACATGTTTTTCGATATTTACTTTTGACCATCAATTCAACAAATGAAACATACATTATATATCACAAAAGATACCCCATTCAATTCGTATTCGAGTAATTTTTGTAGGTATAATTTTAACAACAAATGAAACATGTTTTTTTGGATCAAATTTGTGGTCAAAATTGGAGCACTGAAAACGAGGGTGCCAGGACGGAGGGAGTTACTGTTAGAGATATGCCTTAGAGGCAATTAATAAAGTGATTTTATTTTTCATATATTTTTTTGTTCATAATACGTTTAATACCATGCTATAACTGTATTACGCAGAAACATTAATACACGTGTGGTATGAAAACAACCAGGTCTCTAGTAGCCTCTATTTAACTAGTTCGTTGGGCAACAGATGATCAAGGTTTCCTGATCATGGATAATTGTGGGGACCCCGGACTAGCCGTCCGAAATACCCGATTATGCTTAACACAACGATCCCGTGATCAGTCTGTCGTTGCACATAATCCGAACTGAATACCAAAGTTTACATCCATTACAGTACCGAATTAAAGTCTTACATAAATGGTCATTTAGACCAAGTCTTACATAGGTGTCTTCATGGGCCAAACCAAAATAATCAGCGGAAGCTACGGCGTAGTAGACATCAAATCCTAACGACGACCCGACAGGCAGCTGACTTATGCAGATCCCTAATTCGCGTAGAAGTCGCCATACTCCTCCTCGGCGTAGTGCTCCTCGAAGTCTGGCTAAGACAATAGCCAGGAACGAAACCAATATGAGTACATTTGATTGTACTCGCAAACTACCCCAACATGAATATGCACTAGTTTTATTTTAATTTCAGACTTTTATTTATTTAAAACATCTCTATATCTTTATTGAAAAAATAAGAAGAATTTTATAACTATCTTAAATAAAATCACCATTTTATCTGTTTCTCCAAAACTCCTCCTTTTTCCGACCATAGCCCGTCATGGTCCACTTTCCTCCAACAACCTCATACTGATCCGTTGGTATAGGTGTATGAAACATTCTCCACTTCATTTTTTCTTTTAAAACTCAATTCTTTTCAAAACTTGCACATAGGTCAAAGTAGGGCCTCCCAACTGTCCATATCCGAGGACTCGGCTATTCGAATAGTTTTACCCTTTGCAGAGGTAGCACGCTTTTCTCACATTCATCCGGTAACTCATCGTGTCAGCCACGTCTCGCCATACAAGGTGTATGCGAAGTTGAGTCACCGACCCTAGCATGTCCTTTGCTCATCCTGGTATAGGACCCTGCCCATATGACACTTTCCATCAACACTTAACCCAGCCCATCGGAATTTAAGTGTGAGGACTCATAGTTTTGCCTGGCGGTGTATAGGGGACATCCTTCTATCCTCCTCCTTATCTTTCCATAGAGTTTGAGCGAGGACCCAGGTCAGGGGTAGGTCACCAAACCATCCCCTCATGCATAACGGAGTCATCTCCGTCGATGAGGCATCCCATACTAATATGAGCAAATTATATGACTAAGTCCTTTTCCCATATGTGGGTAAATGTGGTCGCACAGAGTATCGGCTGGTTGACGGAAGTACAGGGACACACTGTGCATTTTTCATAAACATCTCCATACTCCATTTCTCCACTTCAACACCGACATCTCGGCATTCCATAACCACACAAGTATTTCCAAAGGAGTTTTGAGTAAGCAATATTTATTTTTCCCATCCTATAACTTGATGTAAACTATCCTATACTTCTACATAGGGTGGCAAAATAATTTCCATATACTTTTTGAAAAGGTTTTTAGAAAATCTTTGCCTTAAGAGTAAACCATGTTATCAAAGTAGATGCATATATTTGGGGTACAAGCTTAGAGGGTAGCTTGCCTTGCTCGACAATGTGACCTTGGTCTTGATGTTCATGTTCAACAAATTCCCCTTCCTCGATAAATCCGACAACATTCTCGTCTAATTAATAAACAAACAAATACAAACAATCACTAAACTACTCAATCAACATCACAACATTACAATCTTGAATGCTATAAATAGCCACTGCACACATAAAAAAAAACACTTGGGTTTCAAATTAATTGAATTAAACATTATTTATTTATGTCTTAAATAAGGCAGAAACTTGTTGAACATGTTTAATTACACAACTTGAGTTCTGTTAGTCACAAAAATACAAACTAAATTTCTACAGAAAGCTACTGATGTGTAGAAGACAACACAATTTGGTTTGGATTAATTGGAGTTACCAAACTCCCTGAACAATTGTTTTAATCCATAAACTTAATAATCAAGTTTTAGCTACCAACTAAGTTCTGTTCATTCTAAAATTAAATCCTTTTAGGGGTAACTAAACATGACTAATTGTGACCTAAAAAAATTGGTTCTAAATCATTTGGGTTAACCATTAAGCATCTTTAATTGTTTTAGTGCAGAAGGGTGTTCTAACTTCAACTTTATACTAAACAATTATCATTGCCTAATTAATTCTACCAAAATTAGGGGAGCTAATAGATCATAGTACCAAGCTAACAAAATTGGTTTGGAACTATTTGGCTTAACAGAGTATCTGAAACAAACAAGTTTAGATTTTAAACCTTCTGTGGTATTTTTAATAATACATTTTTATTAGTTATCTAAATGAAGTGAAACCACTTGGGTTGGTTAAAAAAATTCATAAGCTTTCCAGAACATTTGGATTTGATTTATTTGGATTTGTAAATCTCAAGATATTGCATTTTAAAGTTGATGCCAGTACCAAATTCTTCTAAGGATTTAAATTAGAAAAGTTAACTATTCTGGATAATGTTGAAGAACCTGACGAGTGGGGTCCACTCGTCAGTGACTCAACTGAAACGGTGCGCATGCTGGAAATATTTAAAAGTCTGACGAGCGGGGCCCGCTCGTCAGCGGCTGTTCTAATCGAAGCGGTACGCTGCCGTTGATCAAAGATCTAACGGCTGACGTTTCATCGCATCGGCGACGACCTAAACTGGGCGGTGCCGTGGCTCCGGCGACGGCGAGGTCGGTGAATCGCTCACCTAGGGGCTCGGGAGGATGTGCAGGTGAGGCAGATCGACGGCGGAGGCTCGGGGAAGCTTGCTGGAGGAGTCCTGCTTCCTGGGACGGCTTGTATCGTCGACGGCGAAGGGGAGGTCCAGAGAGAGAGGGAGCTCACCATAGGGGGCGGTGCGGTGCGGCTATGGTGTTGGGGTGCAGGGGAGGAAGCTTGGCTGCGTGGAGGCGAGCTGCGCTTGCTCGAGGTGGGGGAAGGCCGTGTGCGTGCTCGGGCGGCGCACGACGTGCACTGGCATGGCAAAATTTGGCGGGTGCGGGTTCCTGCTGGGCGTTGTGCTGCGTCGAGAGGGAGCAGAGAGGCGAGGGAGAGAGGGGGGACACGGCCATGGGCTTCCATGGCGTCGACACCTCCGTCGCCACAGTGGCGACCATGGCGCACGGCGCGCGGGCGGCTGTCCCCTGGCGGCGATCGCGGCGCACGGTCTCCCTGCTCGATTTCTTCGGTTCCAACAGCGCGGTGAGAGGAGTGGAGTGAGAGGGATCGAGTTGTGCCTGGGATTCGACGAAATTCGTTTGGATTCGATCGATTTGATCTTCGATTTGGGGAAGAACACGGGCATGTCACCAGGTGTTCGACCGTGTCCTCACCCAGATGAAAATTCCTATTTTTGCAATTTGTTTTCATAATTTGCTTCTTACATATTTATAAGGATTTGTTGTGCTGTTTAACCATTTATTTGCCAAGTGCATCATAGCACATTTTGCAATTTGAATGACATAAAGAAAAATGTTAAATTTAAATTTGGACTTTTGAAATTAAAATTTGGAGAGGGAAAAATGGTGAGAATAAAATGAGAGTGATTAAATTATCACTCCACTGATTTTTTTTGAAAGAAAAATAATTCCTCACTTGGAGAAATGGTGTGACACTTGTCACATAATTTTCTAGTTTTTAACTTTTGTTTTATTTCTTTTCTTCAAGTTTTTAATTAGAGCAAACAACACACAATCAACAAGAAATAATTAGCACAAACAACAATATACAATCAACACATATAAATTAACAAAAGTTTTTGTTGGCCCCCATTTTTGGAATAATAATACTTATAATAATTTTGGGATGTTACAATAATTGTGTCGGTTAACAACGGAGTCATATCATTAGGTGAATGATTTGATGGACATACCCAAAATATAGAAACGTAGTATCCATACCTTCGACTGTGAGATCATATCAAATCTCTACTTCTGAAAGATACGGCAGATCGCATCAAACGGCATGTCTTATATAGCGTGACAATAAAGGTGACACTTTCGGGTATCGGAAGGAAGCAGTAGAAGCGAGTGGTCAAGAGCAGGAATTGCCAGTCCACATAGCAGGATAGATACTCTGGACCCACTCGGTAAGATTACATCAATTAGCTTGCAAGCATGTGACTAGGTCTACCTCTAAAGGTTCAAACGATAAGAAAGATATTCGTGGACACACAGGGGTTATCATGGATTTCCAGATCCCGTTGTTACTCATTGATCGGAGAGGGTGTCTCGATCATGTCTGGCGTGATCCCGAACCGTGGGGTAACACACTTAAGGGTGGGTGACGATTAGATTGGATTTAGAATGAAAAGGAATCGGAGACTCCGGAAGTGTTCTGGACATGTCCGATGGAGATCGGAGAGCAACGAAAGATGTTTCGGAAGTCTGAATGAATTAAATAATATGTATTTAATATTAATAAGTGTTATTAGTGATTAAATATATATTTTATTTAACTAAATTCGAATTTAAAAGGCATTAAATCATAAATGGGCCTTAGAGGCCCATTAGGGAAAATTCCCTAAAAAGAAAAGGAAAAAAAAAGAGGGAGGAGGGCCAGCTGGCCTAGGTGAGCCGAATGGGGCCCGACTAGGTGGCCGGCTGCCTCCTTGGCCGGCGGTGGCCATGTGGGGTTTAGTCCTGATGCATGTAAAATGCATACATGAACTTTGCATTATTTTTACTTATATTCCAGTCATATTTGCATCATATAAGGGTTATATCACTGTTTTATAATGATTTTGGGAATATTTGATATGTTTCCTATTTTTTATGGAATTAACCCTGCGCAGGCAGAAAACCCTATTTCTATATTTTAATGTTTCAGGGACCCAAACGACGTCCAAATGACCTGGAAATTTACGAGCATCATTTTTTGAAAGGAACAAAGCGTGGGAGCAAAGGAAGCAAACAAGCGGAGACCCGAGGGCCAAAATAGGTGGGCCCACGTGGCCCATGTACCTGGCCGTGTGGGGCCCCTCCTTTTGGGCCTCGGAGCTCCGTTGCCGTCGATCTTTCCTCCACCGACTCCGTTTTGACCTAAAAACACCTATATAAATAGTCCCCCGACGTTCTCTGGAAAGAGCGCCGGAAAAAAACAGAAACACCGAAACAGAGACCTGGAGTTGCAGATTAGAGGGGGAAAACTCCGGCGGGGCGCTGCCGGCGTGGTCTCCATCTTCTCCAACGACTTCTCCACCGTCTCCATGATGAAGAGGGAGTAGTCTACCTCTGGACTATGGGTTTGTGGAAGTAACTTATGTATCTCTCTCTCTCGAGCTTCACTAATTAGTACCGTATGAGCTGCTGAACATGATTACGGTCATCTATGTAATACCTTTGTGGTGGATCTTTTTATGAGTTAATATATGTTTGAGATTGCAATGGTTTTGTTTCAGTTATGAAAGTAGATGCATATTATGTACCCCGTTCTTATTTACTTGTCATGATCAAGCATGTTTATGAGAGCATGTGAGGGGGAACGTGTGCATTAGTTGGAGTAACGGGAGGTGGCTAGTGCAGTGAACGTGAGAGAAAGTTCTGCGATCCACTTGGGTATCTCTACCTTACTTTGTTGCCTCACTAGGGATAAAAAGAAATACCATCCTACCGGAGATGTGGGTGTGACCATTGCCACTACTCCATGACTAGATCTAGCATGTTCTTATTTTAACTTCATGTCATGATAATTATTGCTATACTCTGAGTTATCTTAATTACTGAAGTTTTATGATTTAGTTCGCATCTTGGTGGAGTATAAGAGAGACTAATAACCAAAAGGTCTCTATGTTAGGACGTGATGCCCATATAATTATAACTTGTCATTAAACTGTTGTGTTGCAATCTCATATATCAACTCTAGTGTTCCATTGTCTACCACTTTATTAAAGAGAGAGTGCATTTGTGAAACCATGAACCCCGGTCCATTTTTAATCATAAGAAACACCTTTCCAACCACTTTTACCACTTTTCCATTTTCTGCCATTTAAAAATCCGAAAATACAAAAATACTTTTACATCTTGCATTCATCATATAAAGCCCAAAAATATCATTTATCATTGCTACCACCATCCTTGCATATTTATTTGCCACCATTGCATATTTATTTCTTGTTTGCATTGCATATTATCTTGATATCATTCTCACACCTTGTGCTTGACAACCACTAGGTGAGGTTGAGGACCAAAACATTTACTTTGTTTTGTAGGTAACCAAAAGAAGGATATGAAAGATAAATCTTCACTACTGATTCCCCGAGAGTTCGATATCAAACCCTCGAGTCACCCCTCGTGGGGAAAACACGTCTTCCACTTACTACACACTCTGCACTTGGAGTCTCAACCTAACCCATTTACATTTCACGCAGGTAACTACGTGAAGGGCCATCAAGAGTGCTTTCTGGCGCCGTTGCAGGGGGAAGATATGAAGCTTCCTGCATAATATTTTTCCCGTCAACTACACGCCATCAAGTACCACATGGCCTAGCCAAGGGAGATGGTCTCCCACCTCCTCCTTTAAATAGGGGACCCCCCATGCCTTTGAAAATACACCGATTTCTCCCTCGTTCTCTCCTACCTTGAGCATGGTTCCGTTTCTGGAGCTACGTATGGGGAGGGAAGTCTCTCTACTCTATGCACACCGCCGTGCTGCTAGATCCACTCTTCCACTTCCGCTGCTCTGCTGGATCTGGAGCCCGGAGGTCGTCATCCACACCGTACGTGTGTGGAACCGCGAGGCGCCATCGTTTGGCACTGGGAGCCGTCTTCTTCCACTACACGACCCTGAGGTCGGCATCATCGTCTCCATCGACAACATTTGTGCGGGAACGTAATCCCGCTTCTGGTCTACAAGGGTATGTATCCTGATCTCCTCCGTATTAATATATCTGCATAGTATAGATCCTGGCTAGTTTATGGTTATCGTCGGTAGGAATTTTTTTGTTTTCTGTCTACGATCTCCTTCAGTGGTATCAGAGTGATCTATGCGTAGATATATCTGTATAGTTAGAACACATGTTGAATGTGGGCATCGAGTCAACATTTGTTACCCTCTCACGTGTACTTGTTTATATCGCGGTATTATCGGATGAAGCGGCCCGGACCGACTTTACGCGTACTCTTACGCGAGACTGGTTCCACACTTGACATATGGCTTGTACCGTATATGTGTCTGGCGGGTGTATGTATGTCCTACAATAGTTGATATTGCATTTACAATGGAGGGCCCCAAAAGGGGTGTAATAGAGACAATTGTCTTATCGCTGTTGTGGTTGTTTTCGTAGGTAAGAAACGGTTCTTGTCGAAAGCCCTAGCAGCCATATAAAATATGCAAAAGATAAAGTAGAAAGCGTCTAACTTTATTTTACAGGGGCAATGTGATATGGTCAAGGTAAGTTTATTAAATTGTTTATAAAACTGTTGGCGCGAAGGAGACCATCGGCGTGGAGGAGACCATATCATGTCGCATTACATTTCATTTAGATGTTATGTAGATTGTGTGCATATTATATTGTGTATATATATGTCTATATATTAGTTACACAGTGGTAGTAATATAAGATGATCCCTCCTAAAATTCCGATAATAGTGTTCTCCCTCTGTCGTGCACCACCAATAAAGTTCTACGTTACGGGGTACGCCGCTTGTGGTTACACTCGTTTCTTCATTCGCATACGGTGGGTGTAAGCCACGTTGCACGCGCGAATACGTCAGAGGGTGTTATGGCGAGCCTAGCATGTACAAACATGGCCTCGGAACACAAGTACCGAAAGGTTAAGCACGAGTCACATGCGGTGATGTGATTGATATACGATGTCTTCCTTTGAAGTTATGATATCTGCCTGATCGATGGGGGTAGTGTAATGGATGGGGGTTGTGTAATCACTAAGACGATGCGAGGGATACTCGTCTTGAGTGGGAGTTCTCGTAGTTTTTATTTTTGAAAACTTGAACCCATATTTTATTATGAACAAACGTCTTATGTTTTGCAAATGCCATTGTAGATGTCTCGCCCCACTTTAAACCTAGGCATGTTCCTTGAGAAAGAGAAACTTAAGACCAACTGCTCAAACTTCGTGTCCTGGTTCCGCAACTTGAAGTCCCTTCTCAATACCCATAAGGCGGCCTACATTCTTGAAGCCGCCTTAGGTGATCAACCTGCAGATTCCGCCTCAGATGACATGAAGAACGTCTATCAGTCTAAGACGGAGATTTCCTCTTTTGTCCAGAGTGGCATGCTCTTTGCCATGGAGGCCGACCTGCAAAACCATTTTGAGGGCAAGAGTGCTTATGAGATAATCATTGAACTCATGGTTGTTTTTGCACCACAAGTCATGGGTGAGAGGTATGAAGCTACCAAGCTATTCTTATCATCCCGGATGGAAGAGCACGGCAACATAAGCGAGCACTTGGCCAATATGTTTGGCAGCGTCCAGCTTCTGAATGATCTGGGATATGTGATCCCAAATGAGCTGGTTATTGATAGGGTGCTCTTATCACTGCCCCCTAGCTATAAGGACGCAATCGTGAATTACGACATGATGGGGACATCAAAATCCCTGTCAGAAATTCTAATGATGCTGAAATGGCTGAACTGGAAATCAGAATGGAACACATGAAACTGACTATTAAGCCAAAACATGACACTATGGATGTCGATCTCAAGCCTGGCCAGAGGTGTCCCTTCTGCAATTACAAACATCACTGGAAGCGCAACTGCCCCAAGTACCTAGAAGACAAGAAGGTATATGTGATATACATGTTATTGATGTGTACCTTACATGCGCCCGTAGTAATACCTGGGTATTTGATACCGGCTCTATTGCTCATATTTGTAACTCACAGGTGGAGTTGCGGAATAGTCGGCGCCTGGCAAAGGACGAGGTGACGATGCGCGTCGGCAATGGATCAAGAGTTGACGTGGTGGCCGTCGGCACGCTCCCTCTGCATCTACCATCGGGATTAGTTTTGGTTTTGAATAAGTGTTATTTTGTACCATCTCTGAGTGTAAACATTATAAGTGGTTCTTGCTTGTTGCAAGACGGATATTCGTTCCATTCAGTATCAAGGAGTTGTGCTATTTCGATGAATGATATCTTTTATGTTGATGCTCCTGTGAATAATGGTTTATTCTTGTTGAATCTCGATCGTAGTACGCACATCCATGGCGTAGATGCCAAAAGGATTAGACTCAGTAATGATACTGCCATGTATATGCGGCATTGCCGACTTGGTCACATTGGTATAAAGCGCATGAAGAAACTCCACTCAGCTGGACTTTTGGAGTCATTAGACTTTGGGTCTCTTGACACTTGCGAACCATGCCTCATGGGCAAGATGACTAGGTCACCATTCAATGGTTTCGTTGAACGTGCGTCGGAATTATTGGCAGTTATACATATAGATGTGTGCGGCCCAATGAGCGTATCGACGCGCAATGGTTATCGTTACTTTGTAACATTCACTAATGACTTGAGTAGATATGGGTATATCTTCTTGATGAAACACAAGTCGGAAACTTTTGAAAAGTTCAAAAAAATTCAAAGTGAGGTTGAAAATCAACTTAACAAGAAAATAAAACACCTTCGATCCGATCGTGGTGGCGAATATTTGAGTTTTGAGTTTGGCACACATCTGAAGGCATGTGGAATAGTGCCACAGCTTACGCCCGCCGGAACACCACAACGCAACGGTGTGTCCGAGCGACGTAATCATACTTTATTAGATAGTGTGCGGTCTACGATGTCTCTCACCGACTTGCCCGTATCGTTTTGGGGATATGTGTTAGAAACAGCCGCATTCATTTTAAATAGGGCTCCATCCAAATCCGTGGAAATGACACCGTATGAGGTATGGCATGGTGATGCATGTAAAATGCATACATGAACTTTGCATTATTTCTACTTATATCCCATTCATATTTGCATCATATAAGGGTTATATCACTGTTTTATAATGATTTTGGGAATAATTGATATGTTTCCTATTTTTATGGAATTAACCCTGCACAGGCAGAAAACCCTATTTCTTTCCTTTAATGTTTCAGGGACCCAAACGACGTCCAAATCACCTGCAAATTTACGAGCGTCAATATTTGGAAGGAAGAAGACTTATGGGCGAAGGAAGCGAACAAACAGAGCCACGAGGGCCAAAAGGGGTGGGCCCACGCGGCCCATGTACCTGGCCGCATGGGACCCATCAAGTTGGGCCTCGGAGCCCCGCTGCCGTCGATCTTTCCTCCACCGACTCCGTTTTGACCTAAAAACGCCTATAAAAATTATCCCCCGACGTTCTCTGGAGGGAGTGCCGCAGAAACACAGAAACACCGAAACAGAGACCTGGAGCTGCATATTGGAGGGGGAAAACTCCGGCGGGGCGCTGCCGGCGTGGTCTCCATCTTCTCCAACGATTTCTCCACCGTCTCCATGATGAAGAGGGAGTAGTCCACCTCTGGACTATGGGTTTGTGGAAGTAACTTATGTATCTCTCTCTCTCGAGCTTCACTAATTAGTACCGTATGAGCTGCTGAACATGATTACGGTCATCTATGTAATACCTTTGCGGTGGATCTTTTTATGAGTTAATATATGTTTGAGATTGCAATGGTTTGTTTCAGTTATGAAATTAGATGCATATTATGTACCCCGTTCTTATTTACTTGTTTTGATCACGCATGTTTATGAGAGTGTGTAAGGGGGAACGTGTGCATTAGTTGGAGTAACGGGGGGGGGGGTGGCTAGTGCGGTGAATATGAGAGAAAGTTCCGCGATCCACTTGGGTGTTTTACCTTACTTTGTTCCCTCACTAGGGATAAAAAGAAATATCATAATACCGGAGATGTGGGTGTGACCATTGCCACTTCCTCCATGACTAGATCTTGCATGTTCTTATTTTAACTTCATGTCATGATACTTATTGATATACTCTGAGTTATCTTAATTATCGAAGTGTTATGATTTAGTTCGCATCTTGGTGGAGTATAAGAGAGACTAATAACCAAAAAGTCTCTATGTTAGGACGTGATGCCCATATAATTATAACTTATCATTAAACTGTTGTGTTGCAATCTCATATGTCAACTCTAGTGTTCCATTGTCTACCACGTTATTAAAGAGAGAGTGCATTTGTGAAACCATGAACCCCGGTCCATTTTTAATCATAAGAAACACCTTTCCAACAACTTTTACCACTTTACCATTTTCTGCCTTTTAAAAATCCGAAAATACAAAAACACTTTTACATCTTGCATTCATTATAAAAAACCCAAAAATATCATTTATCATTGCTACCACCATCCTTGCATACTTATTTACCACCATTGCATATTTATTTCTTGTTTGCATTGCACGTTATCTTGATATCATTCTAACACCTTGTGCTTGACAACCACTAGGTGAGGTTGAGGACCAAAACATTTACTTTGTTTTGTAGGTAACCAAAAGAAGGATAGGAAGATAAATCTTCACTATTGATTCCCTGAGAGTTCGATATTAAACCCTCGAGTCACCCTCGTGGGGAAAACACGTCTTCCACTTACTACACACTCTGCACTTGGAGTCTCAACCTAACCCATTTACTTTTCACGCAGGTAACCACGCGAAGGGCTAGCAACTGTTTTCTGGCGCCATTGTGGGGTAACTACGTGAAGGGCCATCAAGACTGTTTTCTGGCGTCGTTGCTGGGGAACGAAGAAGCAACTCCGCATCAAGATTCCCTCGTCAACTACGCGCCCGTCATAGTAGCATCATTGGGTATCAAGAGTGTTTTCTGGCGCCGTTGCCGGGGAATCATTGCTGAAAGGTTTATCCAAGGATATCTCACCTTGTCAACTTCATCACCAACTTGTGCTAACACCTAAGCTTGGGGAGGTTGCACCTACGTGAGCATCATCTTATCCATCTTTACCTTCAAAGCAATTTATTTTGTTTTGTCATTGTCTTGCATTTGTTATTTCGGTTTGCATATTTATTTTCAGTTTTGCATAAAAAATTAAAAAACACACATAAAAACTTGCTATTGCTTGGCCCATTGCCACACCTAAGATAAATGCTGAGAGTTATGAAGTAACTCCTAGTTTGTTGACCTTGATAACTATGGAACAATTTGGCGGTAGTGCTATGGAGGATGCCTCTATGCATCTTCATGATTTTGGTGAAATATGTGACATGCAGAAATTTAAAAATGTGGAAAGTGATATGCTAAAACTGAAGTTATTTCCTTTCTCACTTAGAGGAAAAGCTAAAGAGTGGCTGCATTCATTACCTATTGATAGCATTAAAACTTGGGATGATTTAAAAGAAGCTTTCATTAAGAAATACTATCCTCCTGTTTAAAGTTTGCAAAATAGAAACAACATTCTTTCTTTTAGGCAAAATGAAAATGAACATGTTGCTATGGCTTGGGATAGGATTAAACTTATGCTTAGAACTTGTCCATCACATGGGGTCAACGAATGGACCATATTACACTCTTTTTACAATGGTCTAAATTACATGTCTAGAAATATACTTGATTCTGCTGCTGGAGGTGCTTTTATGGGAAAAACTATAGTAGAAACTAAGAACATATTGGAGAGCATTTTGTAAAACTATAGTGAATGGCATACTGATAGAGCACCTAATCCTTCTAAGAAAGTGAACTCCATAGAAGAAACAAATGATTTGTCATCTAAAATGGAGACTATTCTTGCTTTCATTAATAAACAAAATATTGAAAATGTGCCTTTGCAAGAACTAGTTGGTAATAATCCTGAAAATATTGATGTCAACTTCATTAGGAACTATGGTAATAATGGGTATGGTAACAACAATTATAACTCTTATAATAAACCCCCATATGTGCCAAACAAATATACCACTAGTGGTAATGTTTCTAGTGATTTGGAAAACACCATTAGCTCATTTATATCTACTCAAAAGGAGCTTAATAAGAATTTATATCTAAGTTTGAAAAACAAGACTCTTTGTTTGAAAGGGTAGATCAGCTCACTAAGGAAGTTTCCTCATTAAAGAACACCATTATAGCTCAAAAACATGTGGAAACAATTAAATATTGTCAAGAGGTTATAAATAAATCTTGGGAACATATTCATGAGCAGGAGAGAATTGCTAAGGAAACTATTATGGTTGTGAAAGAGAAGAAAGTTGAAGAAGTTAAAATGCTTAGTGAAGTCAAGGAACCATTGCTTGACTTAGAGAATTGTAGCTTGCATGAATTAATATCTATCTTACAAAAATTTGCAAGTGATCCTTCTATTAATGTTAACCAAGCTGGTTTTGGTTCTTATATTGCTAATCATGTCTTAAAAGAAAACATTGCTAGGTACAACCAAGAGGCTATGATACCACCTAAGCTTGGGGATGTATGGATTCCCAAAGTCCTAGTAACCATTGGAAAAGAGACACACCATGCTATACTTGATCTAGGATCTAGTGTCTCTGTTTTATCTAAAGAATTATATGAAGTACTTGAATTAAAAAATCTTGAAAAATGCTCTATTGAAGTTGCACCTGCTGATGATTCCATTAAACATGCTTTAGGAAAAGTAAGTGATGTTTTGGTAGAGTTACATATAACATTTGTGCCTGTTGATTTTCTAATCATGGATATGGGGAATAAAACCTCTAGTCCAATTATTCTTGGAAGACCTTTTCTTCGTACTACAGGTGCTATCATTGATTCAAAATAAGGGAATGTGAAGTTTCAGTTTCCACACAAGAAATGTATGGAACACTTCCCAAGGAAGAGGGACACCACATCATTCAAGCTCCCTCATGAGCTTCGTCCACAATAAATATCAAGTAAGAAGCCTAGCTATATGGCTATAAAGAAAGCGCTTTACGGGAGGCAACCCGGTTGTTTTTATTTGTGATTTTCTTTGTGTCCTCTTGCTGTAACAAGAGACTTAGTGTTTAGTTTAGTTCCTGGAATTTTTAATAAAGTGCCAAGTTTTACTCATTTTGGTATGAAGAGGTTGCTTATAGCGTTCGGAGATTTTATTCCTGCACGAATCTGTGCACGGTATGATATTTAATTCTTATTATGTAACTCTGAATGAGCTTATATTTAAACTCTAGTAGCAACTTTTCATCCTATGTATGCATGAATTGTTTTGGAATTTTTCGACAAAGTTAAGTAGGGTTGAAAAATACGTTTAGCGGCTGCTGTTTTTTAGACAGATTATGTCCCATTTTGTTTGATGCATGGTTAGAACTTTTAACATGAATCTTTTTTATCCAATTGAGTTTATGAATATGCATACAATATTATACATGTTCTGGACATCCATATGAATTTTTTCTAAGGATTATATGCAGCAAGAAATCTATTTGTTTATCACTACTAATGTGCCCCATAGAAAAAGAAATGGGAGAAACGGTGTTTTGAAGTTTTTTCACAGGGATTAGAGGAGATGCACCAAGAGCTATCCAAGGATGGTGAAGACCATAAGCTTGGGGATGTGAAGACAACCCCACTGGACCTACACACTCTCGGTTTGCACACGTCTAACTTCTGTTTTTCGATCGAAACACTTTATCGCATAAACTTGGAGCGTTTTTTTGTTTGTTTAGATTAGATTTTTTATTTTTGTGAGACCACCACACTATCATTTATATATGAGAGAGCTACTGGAAATTTGGGTTGAATTATGTTGGATGCTATTATCATGGTTTAAAATAGCCGGCTATTGTATTTAGCCCCGACGATTTCAAAAGCTATGAAAGGCTATAGCCGGGCTATAGCGGGTTATGCCCTTGTAGCCGCTTTAGTAAATAATGATAAAAAATTAAAATTCCGGTAACATATATTCGTATACATATCAATAATTTACTGATGCATAACATATTAACATAGTTAAATAAGAGATACAAATATTGGACGTAGGTATGTCCACATATTACAATATTCAGTACCAAAAATTCAATATGGCTCTGTTATATGGCTGATCCGACAAATTTTGGTTCAATTGTTTGGACCCCACAGCTAAAATTTTAGAGGCTAAGGGGCTAAATTAATTTAGCCGGGCTATTAGCGGCTATTATCACTTTAGCCTATGAAGGTCATAGCCGTAGCCCCAATCCTGTGGAAAGGCTATAGCCGAGCTATAGCTGGGCTATAGCCGGCTATTTAAAACCTTGGCTATTATAAGATTGGGAAAAGGGATGTTAAAGTTAATTTTAAAAAGATACATATAATTGCATGATTCATGAGCTTGTTAATGAGTAATAATTTGCAAATATTTTATCAAGAGCTATCATTTATTCATGTTTTGATGCTAAATGTTATTCTACCTTGTTCTAACATGGATTAGTTAGTTCTATGGACACTCATGCATGCATTTAGATGGCCAACTTTCTCCCTCTTGCTAGCCCAAAAATTCCAACAAGCAAAAACTTGTTTCCAACACCTTCAACCAAAGTTTTTCCAGTGAGTCCCCCCATATCTACCTATTAGCTTTATGCTATTCCGAGTATGTTTATCATGATATTTGAGTTATCTATACCTCTGAATGAAAATGCTTATATTGTTAATTGTTGTGGGAAAAGTTGGTTATATAGCTCTCGCGAACTTGATGCACACTTTACTTTCATTGCATAAATAAATATGACCCATTGTGATTAAAATTATGAAGTTGTGGACTTGACAAATGTCTTTGGTTGAGAGTTAGCCCATATGTGCTGTCACATGGCAAGCTTTCAACATTGCACATCATCTCATTTAGTTGATATCATGCACTTTTGTTTATGGATGCTTACCATGGGTGAAATAAATGGGGAAATGAAGTGAGTTTAAATGAGTTTGTATAAATGGGTAGAGAGACGCCTAGGCCGCTAATCTAAGCCATGCATCATTAATGGTGGAAATTTACTTACATGCTATGGTGAACCTTCTGTGATACACCTTACAATAAAAAGCTATCCAATGGTAAATAAAAAGGGTGTTGAGATTGTTCATTATGTTTGTTTGTCTTGTCATTTTGATATGGGCTTGCTCCATATCCTGGGACAAGAGGTACCCCAGTTGACGCTCTTAATGATACTGTTATTACTTACAATGATATTTAACTTGAACTTGCTTTGTTTTCTAAAGTTGAGTAACACATGGAGTAGGTACTTGTATTCAAGGGGCATGAGACTTTCAACATGTACTTTGTCAAGCACACTACTCTTATTGCTTTCACTTTAAACTTAATCATTCAAGATGCTATGATAGGGGAATGAGAGCTTGACACCAAGGATTACTATATTACAATCATTAACTTAAGTAGAGAAGTTCAGAAGATAGATGAAATTTATTCATGCTTTACCTCTACTCATATATATATATATATCTTTCCAAAGTGTCCACCTTTTATATTCAGATTTTCACCAATACTCTATGACCATTGTAGGATGTTCTTACTTATTATTATGCATACATGTGGTCCATAGTACTTTTTCTCTCATGTTACACTTTGTGAATTATCATTAAACATCCTTGCATTGAATACTTGATATCACTTCATAAACTATTTTGCATATTGCTACTTCTTTTAAGAATGAATCATTTGACTCTATGTAGCAATAGCAATCATCTTTGATATCCATTGATAGTATTAAAATTGCAAAGTCCATGTTAGTTTTATCACCTTCATACTCGAGGACGAGTATAGGTTAAGCTTGGGGATGTTGATGCATGTAAAATGCATACATGAACTTTGCATTATTTCTACTTATATTCCAGTCATATTTGCATCATATAAGGGTTATATCACTGTTTTATAATGATTTTGGGAATATTTGATATGTTTCCTATTTTTATGGAATTAACCCTGCGCAGGCAGAAAACCCTATTTCTTTCGGCCTCGGAGCCCCGCTGCCGTCGATCTTTCCTCCACCGACTCCGTTTTGACCTAAAAACGACTATAAAAATTATCCCCCGACGTTCTCTGGAGGGAGCGCCACAGAAACACAGAAACACCGAAACAGAGACTTGGAGCTGCAGATTGGAGGGGGAAAACTCCGGCGGGGCACTGCCGGCGTGGTCTCCATCTTCTCCAACGACTTCTCCACCGTCTCCATGATGAAGAGGGAGTAGTCCACCTCTGGACTATGGGTTTGTGAAAGTAACTTATGTATATCTCTCTCTCAAGCTTCACTAATTAGCACCGTATGAGCTGCTGAACATGATTAGGGTCATCTATGTAATACCTTTGTGGTGGATCTTTTTATGAGTTAATATATGTTTGAGATTGTAATGGTTTGTTTCAGTTATGAAAGTAGATGCATATTATGTACCCCGTTCTTATTTACTTGTTTTGATCAAGAATGTTTATGAGAGCGTGTGAGGGGGAACGTGTGCATTAGTTGGAGTAACGGGGGTGGCTAGTGTGGTGAACGTGAGAGAAAGTTTCGCGATCCACTTGGGTGTTTTACCTGACTTTGTTGCCTCACTAGGGATAAAAAGAAATATCATGCTACCGGAGATGTGGGTGTGACCATTGCCACTTCCTCCATGACTAGATCTAGCATGTTCTTATTTTAACTTCATGTCATGATACTTATTGCTATACTCTGAGTTATCTTAATTATCGAGGTGTTATGATTTAGTTCGCATCTTGGTGGAGTATAAGAGAGACTAATAACCAAAAGGTCTCTATGTTAGGACGTGATGCCCATATAATTATAACTTGTCATTAAACTGTTGTGTTGCAATCTCATATGTCAACTCTAGTGTTCCATTGTCTACCACGTTATTAAAGAGAGAGTGCATTTGTGAAACCATGAACCCCAGTCCATTTTTAATCATAAGAAACACCTTTCCAACAACTTTTACCACTTTACCATTTTCTGCCATTTAAAAATCCGAAAATACAAAAACACTTTTACATCTTGCATTCATTATAAAAACCTAAAAATATCATTTATCATTGCTACCACCATCCTTGCATACTTATTTACCACCATTTCATATTTATTTCTTGTTTGCATTGCATGTTATCTTGATATCATTCTAACACCTTGTGCTTGACAACCACTAGGTGAGGTTGAGGACCAAAACATTTACTTTGTTTTGTAGGTAACCAAAAGAAGGATAAGAAGATAAATCTTCACTACTGATTCCCCGAGAGTTCGATATTAAACCCTCGAGTCACCCTCGTGGGGAAAACACGTCTTCCACTTAATACACACTCTGCACTTGGAGTCTCAACCTAACCCATTTACTTTTCACGCAGGTAACCACGCGAAGGGCTAGCAACTGTTTTCTGGCGCCGTTGCCGGGGAATGAAGAAGCAACTCCGCATCAAGATTCCCTCGTCAACTACGCGCCCGTCATAGTAGCATCATTGGGTATCACATGGTAAGATACCTAAGCTGTCATTCCTGAAAGTTTGGGGTTGTAAGGCTTATGTCAAGAAATTGCAGCCTGACAAACTCGAATCGAAATCGAAAAATGTCATCTTTGTAGGGTATCCGCGGGAAACCATAGGATACACCTTCTACCACCAAGCTGAGGGCAAAACGTTTGTCGCTAGAAATGGCACCTTTCTCGAGAAGGAGTTTCTCGCTAAAGGAGTAAGTGGGAGAAAAATAGACCTCGACGATATAGTTGATCCTGAACTTGAAATTCCGAGTGGTGCAACGGAAATCGTTCCTGAACCGTCTTCCATAACAGATGGAGTGGGACAAAATGTCGAGGAGCCTATTATACCTCGTAGGTCTGGAAGAACCCGTACATCTCCTGATGGTACGGTAATCTTGTTTGCATCGTCATGTTGATTGAACAAGACGAACCTACGAATTACAAAGAGGCAATGGAAGGACCCGAGTCCGAGAAATGGCTTGAGGCCATGAAATCCGAAATAGGATCCATGTATGACAACAAAGTATGGACTTTGGTGGAGATTCCCGAAGGGCGCAAGGCCGTCGAGAATAAATGGATCTTTAAGAAGAAGACTGATGCTGACGGTAATGTAACCGTCTATAAGGCTCGGCTTGTCGCAAAGGGTTTCCGACAAGTTCATGGATTGACTACGATGAAACCTTTTCACCGGTAGCGATGCTAAAGTCTATTCGGGTTTTGCTAGCAACAGCTGCATATCATGATTATGAGATATGGCAGATGGATGTCAAAACACGTTCCTGAATGGTAACATTGAGGAAGAGTTGTACATGGTGCAACCTGAAGGTTTTGTCAGTCCAGAAAATGCTGGCAAGGTATGCAAACTTCAGCGTTCCATTTATGGACTGAAGCAAGCATCTCGGAGCTGGAATCTTCGCTTTGATGAGGTGATCAAAGTTTTGGATTTGTCCAAAATGCGAAGAGACCTGCATTTATAAGAAAATGAGTGGGAGCTCAGTTGCATTCCTAGTTCTATATGTGGATGATATATTACTAATTGGGGATAATGTGGAACTTCTAAAAAGCGTGAAGGAATATTTAAACAGTAAATTTTCGATGAAGGACTTAGGAGAAGCTGCATACGTATTAGGCATTAAGATCTATCACGATAGACCCAGGCGCCTACTAGCGTTATGTCAAAGTACTTATCTTGACAAGATATTGAAGAAGTTCAATATGCATTTGGCAAAAAGGTCTTGTGCCGGTTGTCAAGGGAAAAACATTGAGCACGGCTCAGTGTCCACAGACGGCCTTGAAAGAGCCGAGGTGGATGGCACTCGATATGCTTCGGCTATAGGATCGATTATGTATGCCATGTTAAGTACTCGACCCGATGTAGCATTGGCTCTAAGTTTGACGAGTCGATTCCAAAGTAATCCTGGCAAGGATCATTGGACAGCTGTTAAGAACATATTGAAGTATCTTAAGTATACCAAGGACATGTTTCTTGTTTATGGAGGCTGTGGAGAGGAACTTGGCGTAACAGGTTACGTTGATGCAAGTTTCTGCACAGATCCAGATGACTCGAAATCGCAAACAGGTTATGTGTTTAAGGTGAACGGAGGCGCTGTGAGCTGGAGAAGTGGGAAGCAACCCATAGTAGCCCAATCTACAATGGAATCGGAGTATATTGCAGCTGCGGATGCTGCAAATGAAGCTGTTTGGCTAAGGAAGTTCGTCATCGAGCTTGGAGTGTTCCCGTGTGCGCAAGACCCTGTGAACATCTACTGCGACAACACAGGTTATTGCCAACGTGAAGGAACCAAGGTCTCACTCCACCGCCAAACATATTCTCCGACGCTTCCATGTCATACGGCAGTACGTCAAGGAAGGCGATGTAAAGATTTGCAAAATACACACGGACCTGAATGTTGCAGATCCGCTGACGAAACCTCTTCCACGAGACAAGCATGAAGAACACCGAGAAGCTATAGGTGTTAAGCTTTTACCAAGTTGTAAACTAGATTAGATTGTACTCTAGTGCAAGTGGGAGACTGTTGGAGATATGCCCTAGAGGCAATTAATAAAGTGATTTTATTTGTCATATCTCTTTTTGTTCATAATACGTTTAATACCATGCTATAACTGTATTACGCGGAAACATTAATACACGTGTGGTATGAAAACAACCAGGTCCCTAGTAGCCTCTATTTAACTAGTTCGTTGGGTAACAGATGATCAAGGTTTCCTGATCATGGACAATGGCGTCGGTTAACAACGGAGTCATATCATTAGGTGAATGATTTGATGGACATACCCAAAATATAGAAACGTAGTGTTCATACCTTCGACTGTGAGATCATATCAAATCTCTGCTTCTGAAAGATACGGCTGATCGCATCAAACGACATGTCTTATATAGCGTGACAATAAAGGTGACACTTTCGGGTATCGGAAGGAAGCAGTAGAAGCGAGTGATCAAGAGCGGAATTGCCAGTCCACATAGCAGGATAGATACTCTGGGCCCACTCGGTGAGATTACATCAATGAGCTTGCAAGCATGTGACTAGGTCACGGGGATGTAATATCACAGACGAGTAAAGATAGATTTGTCAATGGCAAGGTCATGCTCGGTAATCGTGATACGGAGAACGATGCTCATACAATCTAAGTATCGCTAGGCAAGAGGATGAGACTGGACGTCTAAAGGTTCAAACGATAAGAAAGATATTCGTGGACACACAGGGGCTATCATGGATATCCAGATCCCGCTGTTAGTCATTGATCGGAGAGGGTGTCTCGATCATGTCTGGAGTGATCCCGAACCGTGGGGTAACACACTTAAGGGTGGGTGACGATTAGATTGGATTTAGAGAGAAAAGAAACCGGAGACTCCGGAAGTGTTCCGGACATGTCCGATGGAGATCGGAGGCAACAAAAGATGTTTGGAGTCCGAATGAATTAAATAATATGTATTTAATATTAATAAGTGTTATTAGTGATTAAATATATTTTTATTTAATTAAATTCGAATTTAAAAGGCATTAAATCATAAATGGGCCTTAGAGGCCCATTAGGGAAAATCCCTAAAAAGAAAAGGAAAAAAAGGAGGGAGGAGGGCCAGCCGCCTAGGTGGGCCGAATGGGGCCCACCAGGTGGCCGGCTGCCTCCTTGGCCGGTGGTGCATGACCGCCATGTGGGGTTTAGTCCCACATGGCCTAGCCAAGGGAGATGGTCTCCCCCTCCTCCTTTAAATAGGGGACCCCCCATGCCTTTGAAAATATACCGATTTCTCCCTCTTCTCTCCTACCTTGAGCGTGGTTCCGTTTCTGGAGCTGCGTACAGGGAGGGAAGTCTCTCTACTCTACGCACACCGCCGTGCTGCTAGATCCACTCTTCCACTTCCGCTGCTCTGCTGGATCTGGAGCCCGGAGGTCGTCATCCACACCGTATGTGTGTGGAACCGCGAGGCGCCATCGTTTGGTGCTGGGAGCCGTCTTCTTCCACTACACGACCCTGAGGTCGGCATCGTCGTCTCCATCGACAACGTTTGTGCGGGAACGTAATGCCGCTTCCGGTCTACAAGGGTATGTATCCTGATCTCCTCCGTATTAATATATCTGCATAGTATAGATCCTGGCTAGTTTATGGTTATCGTCGATAGGAATTTTTTTGTTTTCTGTCTACGATCCCCTTCAGTTACCAATAAAAAAGTTATTCAAATACGAATATTTAATTGTAACTCCTCTCGTAGAGTGAGTCAAAAATAAGATGTGTCAAAATTGGAGCATGAAAAATAAGGTGTGTCTTTTGACTAACTCTAGGAGAGGAATTCCCATTAAATAGGGAACAAGTTTGACTCTTAGCCCTACTCTTATGAAGTGGCTCTTAAGGAGTTAGTTAGACCATCAACTTTGTAGTGGAAAAGTGGTTCAAAGATCTGCTTAGATCGATTTCACACATAGCAAAGCATTTCTCAAAGGTTTTGACAATAAAAGCGACCTAACTTGGAGTGGAGATTTCGTGCTCCCGAGCTCCATTGATCTTGCTATTTTATGAAAAATCAAAACAAATATTTAAAAGTTTAATAAAATATGGAAAAATCATGCATGTTATGAATGATATATCGTACATGCGTGCAAAATCTAAATGCATTTTTTTTTTTGCGTTTTGAGCTACACAAAAATGACAGATGTATATCTATGATTATAATAAACAATGTATAGTTTTATATCTCTAATGTTTTTGTCATTTTTGTGGAGCCCATAATATAAACAAAATCGCACTGTGATTTGACACGCTTATAGTGTACATCATTGACAACATGTGATTTTTTTTCCATATTTTTTGAAACTTGTAAATATTTTTTAATTTTATAAAATAGTGGGATCATTGGAACTCGGGAGCCAAAATGACTTTCCGCCAAACTTGTTGGTTCACTTCTTTGCATCCATTGGTAGAACTGTGGAGTAGAAATATCCGAAATAGTAGAACATGAGAGGGGTCCATGAGCGAGTGACACCGCAAAAAAAATAGCGATTTCCATCTCTGACACATTTTCTTTGAATTGACTCAATAATGTACATGGTCTTACATCTCTATCATTATTTTTACTAAGGGCATTCACAAGGATGTTATTTAGAGTTGATAGAAAAAGACAAACAATATGTGTGTCTCCAGACTGATTATGTGTGAAGAGTTAGCCTTAATTAGTCGTTCCACAAATGAACTAGTTTGACTCTTAGCCCAATTGGCAACAAAAACCTAAAATGAAGCCCGAGCTACATGGTGCCTGTTTTTTCAGAAAATCAAAATCGACAATTTTGAGTTTCCAAAAATCGAGAAAAAAATTCCAGATGTGGATATTGTCGAGATCTACAATCGTACAAATTTTTAACTCTAAATTCGTTATATTTTAGGCTGCACAAAAAAGACAAATGGGCATAGAGTTAGTCGTTGACTTTTTGGTTATTCAGAGTCTATACAAATAAATTGAAATAAGGTGTGTCTTTTGACTCACTCTACGAGAGGAGTTACCATTAAATAGGGAACAAGTTTGACTCTTAGCCTCACTTATGAAATGGAGTTAGTTAGACCATCAACAATGTAGTGGAAAAGTGGTTCAAAGATCCGCTTATATCGATTTCACACATAGCAAAGTATTTGCTCAAAGGTTCCGACAAAAAGCGACCAAACTTGGAGTGGACATTTCGTACTCCCGATATCCAGTGATGTCGCTATTTTCAAAAAAATAAAACAAATATTTAAAAGTATTTATAAGTCTTTAAAAAATCATGCATGTTCTTAATGATATACTCTACAAGCGTGCAAAATCTCAATGCAAAATATATTGAGTTCTGATCTACACAAAAATGACAAATGTACATATATGAGTATAGTAAACAATGTATATTTTAAAATCTCCAACCTTTTCATTTTTGTGTAGCCGATAATATAAAATCACAATGTGATTTTACACTCATATAGTATACATAATTAACAACCTGTGATTTTTTTTCAGATTTTTATGAAACTTTTTTTTGTTGCGAAGAGAGAGTTACATCAAGCTAACCAAGATTCACACAGAAAAGTCCAGGAAACAAAGAAAATTATAACAAGGTCCTCCTGAACCCTAGCTTCGTCTTCGTCACGCAGGACGACACGCCGGCGAAACCCGCCGCTGCTCCACCACGCTTTGTTTGGACTGGACGGGCCCCCCTTGCAGCCAGGAAGGCGACGGTCCTCGGTGCCGAAGCACCTCCACCCTGCGCTCCGGACGACGAAGCTAGCTTGTCAACGCGATCAGCACCCTCAAGATCTTCAAAAGCCGGATCCACCACCACACAGACTCCGGCGCGGGGATGAGACGCAGCACGCCTCCGAGGAGACGCGAACGCCGCACAGACGGCATATCCGTAGTTGGCCTCCACCGGAGCACCAACCACGAAGGAGAGGACCGCCGCCTCCAAAAGCCATTCCGGCCACGCCCCCAACTCCCCAGCGCCGCCGGCTAGCAACCTACTGCTACCTACACTATGTACACGCCGGGATCCGGCAATTCCCCATCCTCCCGCCGCCAGAGCGGCCGCCGGAGGTGGGGAATCACGCGAATCGCCGGCGGCGAGGTGGGAGAAGAAGGTGGTTTCAGAAATCCGCCTCTCTGTACTGTAGCGGGAGGAGGGGAACGGTCCAAGCTCGTTCAGTGAGATACTAGAACTGGGAGCCAAAATGACTTTCTGCCAAACTTGTTGGTTCGCTTCTTTGCATCTATTGGTAGAGCTGTGGAGTAGAAATATCGGAAATAGTAGAACATGAGAGTGGTCCATGAGCGAGTGACAAAAAAAAAAAAACTAGCGATTTCCAACTCCGACACATTTCTTTTGAATTGATTCAACAATGTACATGATGTACATCTCTATCATTATTTTCCCTCCTCCACATAAGCTCATGATCGTAGGTGACAAGGAGAGAATATCCGGTGAAAACCAATTTTCAGTGGGAACTGGTGAAATAATCATGTTTAAAAGTTTTAAAAAATTCTCAACAAAAATGCATTACGTTGTGAAGGTATAGTACTATAGGCATGCAAATTTGGAAGTTGAAACTCAAATTTGTTTAGGAGCTATGAAAATGAAAAATTCAGCAAAGAATAGTAGTTCATTAGTGAATAGTAACTTTTGCTACTATTCACTACCGAATTTGTCGTTTTCATAGCTCCTAAAATGTTTTGGGTTTCAACTTGCAAATTTACATGTCTACAGAACTCTACATTCTCAACGTAGTGCATTTTTGTTGAGAATTTTTTAGTATTTTTAAACATGATTTTTTCATGATTTTCATCGGTTTCCACTGAAAATTGGTTTCCACATGAGATCTCAGGTGACAAGAATCAACCTTTGTAGAGGTAGTGTATGCACACACGTAGAGTCAATCGTTGATAATCTGAGTTTAGGTCAGATTTAGGTCTAGATTTTTATGAGTATATTATTAAAGTCGATTGCACGTTTAACTCGTATTTCGGCTAGTTAATTTGTCCTTCATTTTCATGTACACGAAATTTTTAAAAAGTTTGCATTCCAACCCAAATCCACGCCCGACAGGGATCGAGCGCCGGCGCTCGCTTCCCGGTTCTCCCACCACCGCCACCGCCACCGCCACCGCCACCGGCGGCGTCTTCCTGCTGCCCCGATTCCCCCCGCCGGTCCCCTTCCTCCTCCCTTCCCTTTCCCCGCCCCAGGCGCTCCCTAGCGCCAACATTTCGCCGTGCCCTAACTCTCAATCCCCGCATCCGGCCCCGCCGCCGCCCGCAGGCCTACCCCTCCTCCCTGCCGCCGCTCGCCGGAATCCCCTCCGCCGCCCGCGGGCCTGCCCCCTCCCACCGCTCGCCGCCGAACTCGGCACTCTGCTCCTTCGACTGAACCGAACCCCCATGCCCGCTGTCTCCATGGTCCTCCCTCCGCAAACCGCGGGATACCCGGAGACCGATGTCACCGAGACCTTCATCCACAAGCTCCAACTGAGCGTCTCCAGGGGCCTCCCCCACGCGGCGCCGGTTCCAGCCTCCAGGACGGAGGAGCATGAGCTGGTAAGCATTTCCTGTTCCGATTGCGGGTGCTCCTCTGCTTTTCTTCGTCAGATTCATGCTCACGACCTACTGTCTGCAGGTCAAAAGCGTCTTCCAGGTGCTCCAGGGCTTCGAGACGCTCCTGCTGTACTGGGACAAGAACGTGCCGGCCTACCGCGAGAAGGCCGGGACGTATGTGTCGCACCTCTCGCGGGCGAGCCTCGGGTCCGTGCTCAAGCCGTTTCTATTTGCGGCGACATGCTTGAAGCGGGTGGAGCTCTTTGTGAAGAGAGTTAGGTCGTGCGGTCACTCGACTCCGACGTTGAACGCGTTTGCTAGTGCAGTCGATTCCTGGCTTATGGTGAGCTCACAGTTCAGGCCTTGCAATATTTCTTGTGTAGTGTGGATAGATGATTTTGGCAGACTCCGATATTCTAATGGCTATCGTCATTTTAACACCAGAGGCTCCGGGAGGCGGCTCTGAAGGAGGAAGAGAAGTTGTTTACTTTGGTCGATCGGACTGTAACTCTTCTGGGGTTAACTGATTCCATGTCAAGGTTATACTTCAGTACGATAGTTTGCTGCTCCTATTTCTCTTCCTCCAATTGGCAGTTCATTTGTATGTGCGTAAGTTCAGGCTTGTGTTTGTTATGTCTTGTCAAGGAATTTGTACTAGTTGAAATGTTCTGCGTTCAACTAATGTCTATGTTCACCTTCACCAATGGAGGTTGGTAGAATTTAGGGACATTAACAATTGTGTGTAATTTGGTAAGACCAGGAGCTTCTGTCTTCTTTTGTCTTTTCCTTTTGGTTAGTTCTTGAAAGGCAAAATGGAATACAAATTGACAGCTCATGTTTTTAGTAGCAGCGATGTTCTTCATGTTATCTCTAGCATTCGAATTGCTTAAATGTGTAGCCATCATTCACCGATACTGTAAAATTTCTTGCAGTCTATGTTCGGGAGCAGAACATTTGTATCAAGTTGTTGATGGAGCTGTGCCAGATGGCTTTTGGGATTCTGGAGCAAACATTGCATCTAGTGAAGTGGCAGTCCATGTTGTGAACCATATTTTTAAGAAGTTAAATGAAATCTGTCTCGTGGAAGATGGCCAGGTTGCAATTGTGACCCAGTTGTCCAGAATCTATTTGTTTATGTTTCTTTTCGCAATGTTCACTTCACTAACTTTGCATTTTAAATCTTAATTTCAGGGTGAGCCGTATCACATGCTGCTAGTGATATTTGCTGGAACCTTGTTACCTTATCTTCAGTGCCTTGATTCCTGGCTGTATGATGGCATTCTTGATGACCCTTATGAAGAGGTATAGAAGGAACATCTTTTGTAACTGTTTTTGAGAGATGATTCATAGCATCAAAGGTGGCTCAAATATGCCTGTTCAAACACTTAAACGCTACCATAAGAATGGCCTGTCTTTTTTGGTTGATCTTAGGTACTTGCATTCCTTGATATTGAACTTAAAGTGAGAGTGTCACTGCTAAGTTGATATCCTATAGACCTTGTAGACTTCTGCAAAGGCGCAATTAATTATTTCCTTCCTCTTTTGTTCTGGTTGGAGGGTCTATGGCTCTGACCCATACTGTTGGTCACCCTGATTGATAATCCGGTATAAATATTACCTATATATATGCTTATGCATAGGGCTGTTCATAAACAGTTTCATGTGTCCTGACCCCATACTGTAGGTCTCCCTGATTGATACTCCCGTATAAATATTCCGTTTGTATATGCTTATGCATAGGCCTGTTCAAAAACGGTTTCATGTGTCCTGACCCCATACTGTAGGTCACCCTGATTGGTACTCCCATATAAATATCACCTTTATATATGCTTATGCATAGGCCTGTTAAAAACCTGATTCATCTTTCATGTAAAACCATAGAAACTGGTAGACAGTAGCCTTGTTGAATTTCCTTCTTGATTGCAAACCCACACACCGCGCTAGTACATAAAATTAAATAGCTGGTTTTCACGGTTTCAACTCAAACTGTTTTTAACACCCCTGCCTATGCACATTCCAAATCAATGTCTCCAGCCCTTTGTAGTATGAGGTTAGCTTTCTTTGTTTTCTGAAATGTTAATTTTTATTGGCCTAATGCTTATGTTGTAAATCTTCTATACCCTTTTAAAATGTCCGCTGAAAGGGTACTAACTTTATGATATTACAAAGTTAAATATTAGTTATACTATCTTATTGATGATCCTGTAGGAATTTCATAAGGATTTCCCTTTTCTGCACTGCCGGTTGAATTTTAAAGGTCTGCTGTTTTGATGTGTGAAACTTTCTTCTGCAGATGTTCTTCTATGCAAATAATGCTGTTACAATTGATCAACCAGCCTTCTGGGAAATGAGCTATATGCTCAAAGTAAGAGGATCACGATCTGACAATTCATCAACTCTAACTGACAATGAACCTATCAGGGCAAAGGAATCAAGCAAACGGGAACCAACTAATGCAGGAGCTTTCTTGAAAGTTAGTAATCAAGGTTACGTAGACATACTATGCCCGGTGTTTTTGAAGGATATGGCAAGGGCCATTGTATCTGCTGGAAAATCATTTCAGCTTGTTCAGCATGTTCAAAGCGCACACCATAGTCGGAAAAATTATGGTACAGATGGTTTTGATGCTGATCAGCGTCCCAATGATGGTAGCCGACAGAACTGGCCAGACATATTAGAATCTACAGGTCAGTTTGGACATGATGCTCGTGAAATGGGACTGTTAACTTTGTCTGAGATTTTCTTGATATGCTTATCTGGTCTATTAGAAAATGGTGACCATGTTTATGAACACTTAAGAAAGCTGCGTACTGGAAGTGCTCCAGACGTCAAAGCTTTTTTGGAACGTAAGAGTGACGCACAAGGAACAGAGGAGGCCTGTGCAGAAAATAGCTACGAAAAGACTTGGTTAAAGCTCCTAAGAGATGCTATCTCAGGAAGAAAAGATGATGGTATGCTGAAAACCTTGTCCAAAGATTCTGGCACGAGGGATCCAACATTTGTCCATGGATACGTGCAAGATGCATCTTCCAATACAGTAGAAAGGCCTTCCAGTTCTTGTTGCTATGAAAATCCAGCTATCACTGCTTGCGAAGATGTACTGCGGAGTAATCCAAACTCTTGGAGTGACTTGAATATCTCTAATACTTTTGACCTTCCTCCACTGAATGATGATAACATGCGGAGAGCTATATTTGGTGATCGCCAATCTGCTGGAACTAGCACCTCTGGCGATACACAACCTACACCATCTTTTCCCAGACTAGACGGAACTGATTTTAAATTTGGTTTTCAGTTCGATAATTTAGAATATGTCCGCCAAGAGGATGATAGAAGGACCCTGGAGGGACTTTATGCATTTCCGACTCTTCTTCCTTGTGCAAACGTAAGTGTTGCTTCTGAAGTATGGTTTTTCTTTGTTCATCGTGTTTCTCATTAGCTATAAGCCTACCAACCCCATTACCCTTCAGGAAAATGTCCCGTTGTCGGAGATCTTACCTTTGCAGAAAGATAGTACACTTGCGTCAAGAGTTCTGAAGTTTATTCAGACCATGACTTTGAAAGATCCTCTTCACCCAGTGGGTATTATCCAAGAATGCATTTCGAAATGTATAAAGAAGCAGGTCTGCTGAAACGTTGTACTTGCATTCCATTTCTTTTAGTCCAGCCGTATAACAGGTTTGTTCTTTCGCCCCCTTCATTAGGTTGATCACATTGGCAAGCAAATCCTGTGCAAGCTAATGGGCGAATGGAGATTAATGGACGAACTGCTTGTATTGCGAGCTATCTATTTGCTAGGATCAGGTGTGCCATCCAATCGGTTTTAACCTATTACTGTGTTTTTCCTCGCAGAAAACTTTTCACTACACAGAAGTAGCGTTCACTTAAGAATTGAATATTCTTTTGATAATTAGTAAGGATATAAATATGTTTTGAATGATCTAACTTGAGTGAGTCTTCAGGTGACATGCTGCAGCAGTTTCTGATAACAATTTTTGATAAGCTTGATAAAGGAAGTTCCTGGGATGATGATTTTGAGTTGAATACTTTGTTGCAGGTGATTGCTTTGCAAATCTACCTTTATGATTGGCATCTATGTCCGTCATCATTCTTACGTTGATCCTTGCTTGCAGGAATCCATAAGATATTCGGCTGATAAAATGCTCCTAACTGCTCCAGATTCGTTGGTTGTTTCACTAGCAAAGCACGACACACGACATGATGAGGAAAGTGCATCCACTTCCAGGAAAGGTCGTGCACAGGGTTTTGGCATTGATGCACTTGATGGGCTTAACTTCACGTATAAGGTATTTCACAAATAACTGCAAGGATTATCTGTGTTAGTTGCTGTGTTTTACAGTTTTCGTGTCTGTTGGTGGTGGCAGGTGTCTTGGCCACTTGATCTAATTGCCAATACAGAGTCTCTGAAGAAGTATAATAAGGTAATTACTTTTTTACCGTTAGTACTTGACAGAGTGCCATGTATATGATGTCTTTGGTCATTTTGGTGGACCAGGTTATGGGATTCTTACTGAAGGTCAAGCGTGCAAAGTTTGTTTTGGACGAAACACGAAAGTGGATGTGGAAGGTACTCTTTCATCAAATCATCTTGTGCTATTTTTTTTTAGTTGGTGTAGTGTTGAGAGTTGGATAACTGGATCTGCTCTAACTTCCGGCTTGCAAGCTTCATTCTGATGTATGAACCATTTTCTTTTGGCAGGGCAGAGGCAGCACGGCACACAATTTTAAACAACACTTGATAGTAGGGCAGAAGCTCCTCCATTTCGTCGATGCATTTCATCAATATGTCATGGACCGAGTGAGTTGGGACAGGTTTAATCCATTTCATCACACGAGACTATCACTGTCTAAATCTGAACTCGTTCTTTTTGAGTAGGTGTATCACAGCGCATGGACTGAGCTCTGTGATGGCATGGCATCTGCTACTACACTGGACGAAGTCATGGAAGTTCATGAAGCGTATCTTTCTTCTATTCAGAGACAGTGCTTTGTGGCGTCGGATAAGTTGGTGAGAACATGTCATTCTTACAAAACCAAACGCTCAGTCCCAAGCTTCCAAATAATAACAGAGAACGTTCTTTTCGTGCATGCTGCAGTGGGCCCTCATCGCTAGTCGAGTCAAGACTATACTAGGACTCGCGCTAGACTTCCACAACGTGGAGCAAACTCTCGGTACCGGAGGAACTGCTCCAGCTGTCAAGGCGAGATGTGAGATGGAGTTGGATCGGATCGAGAAGCAGTTCGACGAGTGCGTCGTGTTCCTCCTGAGGGTAGGTTCCTATCTGTACTGCAGCAAGTTTCGATGGTCTCCTGCGTTGTCTGTGTCGGTAGATTTACTCCTGGAATCCCTTTTGCAGATCCTGTCTTTCAAGCTCAACGTGGGCCACTTCCCCCATCTGGCGGATCTGGTCACAAGGATCAACTACAACCACTATTACATGTCCGACACTGGAAGCTTCTCCGCGATCCCTGGGTCCCGCCCACGGCAGCAGCCTTGATAGGATTGTAGGTGCTCCTCGCGTCCAGTTGCATGGAGTGTATATATACTGGGGCTGTGGGTTGTAGACTTGTAGTAGCGACATCAGTTTCAGAATTCCTTCAGTTTTTAGTTTTACACAATACTGAGGATGCAACTTTCTTTTACCAAGTTGCAATGTATGTGAGAGTATGTGAATAGATTTGGTTTTGAGTTGAAGATGTTGGGTTCCTCTTGTGTCACCAGAATAAGTTGCAATATGCGTGTGCGTATCAATATTTTTATTTCCGAATGGCTTGGTACCAAGATCTCACTGGGTTGCAGACCAAATTACAAAGGGAAAATAGCAAAGTGCATGTACCGAATTTTATGAACTTTTGGGGGTGTAGTATGTACTGAACTACGTCTGACAATACATGATATTTCAGAAATAGACAAGTCTTCATTATACAACTATGAAGTTCTTTTGTCATATGAAAATATCAGAAAAAGGTTGTAAAATATACAATCATGAAAGAAGACATGAACAAATTGAATGGTATTATTTTCGTTTGCCCAATCTTTCATACATCAATTGTAAGTTAAAATTAGTCGCGACTTCTGCGTTTCATTTCATTAAAAAGGAAGGGTTTGAGTCACAATCCTCCTAGGAGGCAATTACATGTAGATTAACAACACGCACCAGGCACATTTAAAGGAGGAGTCATAAATCTTGCCTTTAAACTAAATTTTTCATAGAACTATATTATGATGGGTACACTTGCACAAGAAACATTCATTTTTCATACACGCGACGGCATCTTCTGTGACTTTACCATCCTGCTCATCCCTCATAGTCACAAGTGACATAGGCCTCCTTGATCTCTTCATCCCTCACAATGGAGGATACATGTGGCTCTTGTGATTGGCCAGTTTTATCTTGATGCTAACTTCTTTTACTACAGACGAACACAAATACTAACTCATGAAACTTTCCAACAAGGTGCAATTGGGGATCTCTTGTTTTGCCTACAGAAAAAAAAAACTAATTATTCTGAAATAGCAACATCTGAATATTGCACTTGAGGTAAAAGCTTTTTTTTTTTAATGGGTAAAAGTACAAAGCTGCCTAGAGCACAGCTTGCAGCAATAACCAGAACATATATATATATATATATATATATTGTCAGTCAGGAAGTGCAAAACAAAGAAACAGAGAAACATATATATAGTATACAACAATCTATGCATCTGGGGTGGATGTGCCACCAATATCCCTACAGCCCTACCACAACAAAATATAATACATATAAAATACCAAAATTTAATCCTTCGATCATTTTGATGATTAACATTCAGCAACTTTGCCCAATAAGATGTATACAAAACTATTAGACTAAAGTAGCATTCCTAAATTTATCATTGGGATTACTTTCACATTACGATTTTACTTTAAGTTAGTACACGTGTTGCTGCACTAAACTGTGTATCTTGTCTTATCAAAGAAGTGTAGTATATGGCAGGCAAGGAAGGACAGAAATCACCCAGAAATGTTTGCTTGTTTCTTCTTGGGCTTGGCTACCCAAACATTCAGGACAAGACATGTAGAAATATAGCAAAACTACCCTGCCAGTTAGCATCAGCATCTTGTTGTGCTGCAAGTGCGATCTGTTGATTTGAGACGGCATTTTGATGGGGAAGGTAGAAACAACCGAACAGTACATACAGGAAAAAGATACCATACCAAAATACATGAACATTTGAGTTGGAGTGAATTTAATTATTGCCTTGTTGAACTTATACACCTAACTCCTGCAGACGAAAAGAAACATGCCCAGTCTACAGAGGAGACGCTTTGCCTATTCAGACAATTAGTTCGCGAGATGTTAGAAACTAACCAGGAGCTAGATTCAAACCGAGAAATGCATATTTCTAAGAGTGCATGACTGAAAGAAAGAGACTAGCTGGAGTAGTATAATAATTAAAAATTAATAGTACTCGAACAATGAAAAGAAAACTACCAGTACCATTGTAAATCTTTTCGACTAGAAATTAAACTGGACCTTAAAGGTTACATATAAACTCAGGACTCGAACATCTTGTGCAAGCCAATTTTTGCATAGCTCAAATAAAATGGCAAATAACGTAGCCCGTAGATGGGATGAACTTCTAGACTAACTGTTTATAGGGAACTCTTCAATCCAACATGGGGTGTATGGAAAAGATTCGATTCTCTTCAGTTCATTAGGTAACTCTTTGAAACGTGCATATTCCTGTGGGTCTATCTTTCCTAAGATTTCAATCTTCGAGCCATTCAAATTATATGCCAGTCCTGTAGTTCCTGTCTGCTCTGATGCACGCAAGAAGATAATCTCTTTATATGGGTGAAACCCAAGTATGTCAATGTCAACACGAAAGTGATTATAATGCTCTTTATCTGAGAAATACTCGCCAGACGTATCTCCATTGTTAAGAGCATTATGATCGTTGGAGTTCCATTCCAATTTCTTTTCAACTAGAGATTTTTTGTTGTCTTCTACGTAACAATGGTCAACCATATCTTCGTCTTCAACGTCCTCATCAGAGTTCCATTCAGTATTCTCTTCACTTGTACTCCCTCCGTTCCAAAATAGATGACTTTCATTTGTCTACATACGGATGTATATAGACATCTTTTAGTGTGTACATACATTTTTTTTTTGCGAACACACAAAAGGCTTGCGTGTCGACTTTGATAGATAGAGAGAACAAAGTGAATACAGCGAGTCCGGCATAAAAAAGATACGGTTACAAATGTGCGATTAGTGTTGGGCAACCACGGACGCACACCCAAAAACAACAAACAACAGCGCCCAAAAAACATCTAGGCCGCTATCGCCAGATGCGTCCCAGCCCTACAGCACCAGCGAGCTTCCATAGCTCGATCTCATCGGCGACTCGTCGGCAAACCAAGGCGACCATCTCAGCGGAACGCTGGAACACCCGGCCATTCCTCTCCTTCCATAGCATCCACACGACTAGGAGGACAAGAGAGTCAAAACCCTTCCTAGCCTGCGGCGGTGCACGCCGCCTTGCCTCCGGCCACCATGCGATCAAAGAGTCATCTGCCTCTGGGACAAGCTGGTCGAGGCCACAACGCCGGAGCACGGTGTACCAAACCTCACGCGAGAAGACGCAACCGAGCGCAAGGTGATCGGCAGTCTCAGGCGCCTGATCACAAAGCGGACAGGCCACATGGGAGTTGAGGCCGTGGCGCCTTCTGCGATCAGCCATCCACAGCCGGCGCTGCAAGGCGAGCTAGACATGGACCTTGGATTTGGCAGGCGCCCAGGTTTTCTAGATGGTCTTCCCGCATGGGAAGAACTCGAGCCCGACAAAGAAGGCGCGATACGTAGAGCTGGAGGAGTAGGAACCAGTGCTCGTCCACTTCCACAGCACACGATCCGGCGTTCCCGGTGTCAGCTCAACAGCCTGGAGCAAGTCCACAAGGGTAAGGAACTGGGTAAGAACATGGATGGTCAAAGACCCGGTCACGTCGCGTATCCAGCGCATGTCCGTCAGTGCCTCCTGCACGGTTCTAGCTGTCTTGGCTTGCGAACATACAGCGGCGAAAAGGGCGGGCGCCGATTGTGACAGTGGCGTTGAGTCCAGCCATGGATCTGTCCAGAAAAGGGCCATGCGCCCATCACCGACCACCACGCGCGTAGATGCGTCGAACAGCGCTTGTACCTTCGGCTCGACCTTCAGTGGCAACCCCGTCCAACAGCCAACGCGCAACTTCTGAAGCCACAACCATCGCGTGCGCAGCGCTAACCCAAGAAGCTTGAGATTTAGGATCCCGAGGCCTCCGTATTCCACAGGCCGGCAGACCTTGTCCCAGGCCATGAGGCAGTGGCCGCCCTGCACGGCATCGGTGCCCTTCCAGAAGAAGGCACGAATTCTCTTGTTCAGAAACTCCAGCAGCCATGCCGGCATCTCCAGGGCAATCGATAAGTAGATCGGAATCGCCGTTACCACTGATTTGATTAGGACTAGGTGCCCTGCCGTGGTGTAGAAAATAGCTTTGGAGGGTGCCAGCCTGTGGCAGATGGAGTCAGACAAGTGGCTGGAGGCTTGCACGGGGAAGACGCTTGTATGAGAGTGGCAGGCCCAGGTATGTGCAAGGGAAATTCTTCACCACACACGGGAACTCGACGGCCGCCACAGCTAGATCATCAGCAGAACAGCGGATCGGGGAGATGGATATATGGAAGTCAAGTAATTTAGAACGGAGGGAGTAGCTTTCTGGTTGTCTTCTCGGGAACTAGAAGAGCGGAACATGTTGTAGTTAATATCTTCTAAAATCCATTGAACTCTTCCATAAAACCGATGTTCTAGCAGGGGCTTAAGGTCTTTGTCATGCTTCAATATCCACTCCGTCTTACCACACGATTCATTAAGGATCCAAACTTGAAGCCAACACTTAAATTGAGGCCAACAGTTATCAAATGACACAAAGTACACCCCCATTTTTTATCTTACAACCTGATATAAGTGGTAGCCCTCTTCTACATCCACTGGTGGTTTAATTACACGGTACATATCATTAGACAAGGATACTCTGCAAAAACAAATCATTGTGCTAGGATGTTTCAAGAAGGAATTAGTAAGATAAAGTCCAATCAAACATTTAACATGGTATAAGTACGTACCTCATGAGGAAATTAGGTGGACAGTGTACATAAAGTGCTTCTCGGAAGTAGACGGCACTAAATGCCCAGAAACTTGATCGCATCTCGTAGACTGTCCCTAGAGCATCTCCTTGTCGACTGAAATACTTCTCCCAGTAACCCGACTTTGATGAGAATACATACATCTTGCATAGGGACGGGGGCCATTCCGATTCCTCCATAGATGGGTCTACCTCGTCGCTAGGAAGATGTTCACCCAAAGTGGGGATCATAAGCACCTGGTAGTAGGGTGATATCATCGGATCATAGACAAGATGCGTACGGTAATCCACACTCCCCTTACCCCGGTCGGGTGGGCGCGTTGGTAGAGTATGCCACCGTCGCGTCGCAGGGTTAACCACATAGTCGCCGCTAAGCAAGAGGAGCCCGTTGCAGTGATCCTCAATGTTATAGTCGCGAAAATCAACGCAGTCCTCCTGCCAGAAATAGCCGCAGTAGGGGCTGGCGGAGGGCAGGAAGCTGAGGTTGCCGCCGATCGCCGAGGAGGAGGAGCGGGCGAAGAACTCTGGAAACTTGTGCTCGTCGAAGTCGATGAAGAGACCGGCGAGCGAGAGCGGGAGCAGGTCGGCGCGCAGGAGGCCCCGGGAGTCGACGGCGTCGCGCCACGCCCTGCAGACGCAGCGGGAGGCCGCAAGCCAGCGCGGCGGGACGCGGCAGAGGACGTCGGCGAGCACGTCGTCCGGCAGACGTGCCAGCAGATCCTGCTGATCCGTGTCGTCGCCTGCCATCGCGACGCCGTACGTGGTGGTGATCCTTGATCTGAAACCTTCGACAGATCAAGATCTTATTTTAGCGAGCGGTTTGGCTGCGCATCGCTACGCTAGGCCGGACAGGATACGAGCAGGCGGATCGCGATCTCCTCAACGTTTGGAGTTTTGAAGAGCTTTTCAGACAGAAACAACTTTACACAAAATTGAGCTTATTCATTTTATTTCGACATTAAATTTGAAGTACCGGTTTAGTAGATATTTATAGACAAAAAAAAAGCTTTCAGCATAGAATTCGTTCTGCCAAAATTTCACACAAGTGTTGGAGCAATGTCATTGGAACCCTGTAACGCAGCCACAAATATGTTTTGCTTATGCTCCTCTAAGAAATTAATGATTTCCTCTCGAATTCAGCTATTTCTGCTACACCTCTGCGTAAATTCAGTGTTAAGTGAGCATCTCATCTTATCAGGTGACCAGATGCAGATGTGAGTAGCTAGCTAGATTCTTCGTAAGTATTTTCACTGTGTTTAGTTCCTATAATGCCTGACTAATATGGCCCGCAATAGTTATATTGGGTCCAAACAGAGACATAAGTCTATGCTTATATGATTTGAGGAGAAGACTCTATATGGCAAACGTACTCTATCAATGATTCATGAAATAAGAACAAAATTCACAATAGAAAGTAGACAAACATTTGTTCTAAATCTTTTCCAGTAGTAATTAACCTATCCTTACGGAATCCCCGTGAAAAAATCAATCATTTCGGATCAAAATAAACTAAAGAGGAGTCAAATATCATGTGTAAGCAGATCTCATATACTCTATCTGTTCCAAATTATAAGATGTTCTAGATTTGTTTTATTCACGTGTATCTAGCAGTGGCAGCTTCTTAGTAGCGTTTCCATCGGCAGCAAGGATCAATGAGGTTTCCATTTACGAATGGGTGCCGCTGAGAGGGCACAACATCATGATAAATGTACAGCAATGGACGGACGCTGCACTGGCAGCAGGGAAATTATCGACTGTCTGGGTGAAGGTCAAGGGTGTTCCAAAAACATTGAAACATTACCAGAGCCTTTGTGAAGTTGGTTCAACAATAGGTCATGTGCTGGAAATAGATATGATGACGGTCAAGAAATCAGGACAGATCAGAATCAAGGTTGGAGTCGTGGACCCAGAAAAGATACCAACAAGGACAAAAGTTACAACTCCGAAGCTGCTTGTTTACCATGCATACTTCAAATTAGAAGAAATTGTGGAGCAAGGATGGATCAGGCCTGATGGGGATGATCCGGTAGACTTCGATGCCATTGAAGAAGATGCTGAGACTGAACTGAGAGAATCTAATAACACAAAGAGACAAAGGACCTCAGAAGAGACTGCAATAGACCCATCTGTGAACTCCATAGCAGAAAGGGCACATATACAAGCTAGTGACAGAACAATCAAAGCTTTGGAGAGGAGGGACATGTCCCTAAGAGAGCAAGATGATGTGGACATGCTCATGATGGATCAGAACCCCGTTCCCAAGAGTATGTCCTTTCAAATGGCCGAAGCTGCAGGGAAGGTGAACCTGCAAAATAACAACAACACGACACAAGGGGCTCAAGCGGTGGAAAATCTGGGAGACAATCTGTCCTCTTTGAAATCTGATGAAAGAGTCAAAATCTCTGATGACGAAGAAGAACTAAGCGATGCTTCTCAATCATCAGTCAGCATGGGGGGAAAATGGAGCAGGTTTACCCAGGAATTACAAGCAAAACTGACAAGACGCTGGAAGAACAGAGATTTAGCGGCAGGCTTGCAGAGAAGAATGCAGATGATATACCAGTGCTAGACAGGGCAAAACAGCTTGCAAAAAGCAGGAACCTGGACACCTATGAAGGTAACTCATCACTTCCCACCGTCCTGAATTCCTCCAATGCAACTTTGTTAGATATAGCCTCTGTTCTAGGTGTGAGCCTGGGCACTTCTGTAGATTTAGTTACTAAAAATCTAGACCTTATTAGAGAGCAGGAAAGAGCTAGAATGTGCATGTTTGTGGAAAACCGTAACAAGGTAGAGACAATAATTCCTGATGAGGTGCTTCTTCAGCCAGAGGCTATGAACACTATACTCAAGGATTTGCTATCTCTATCCAACGAAAACGAAAATTTAGATGAGGATGATCTGGCAGGTTTAAAACTCTTTTCTGAAAAACAAATCAAAATGCTGAACGGTTTTATTTGGAATAGCAGAGGTATTGGTGAGAAAGCTAAAAGTGATTTTATTTGTGAAACCACGCATACCGACAAGATTGACTTTGTGGGTATCCAGGAGACAATGAAGCAACAGATACCAGACCAAATGTTGGAATCATTGGTTGGAGGAGCTGACTTCAATTGGACCTGGACACCATCAAGGGGAAGATCTGGGGGTATTGATTTGGGGATTAACAAAAAACACTCTAGAAATTTTAGAAACTGAAACTGAAACTGGTGAGTACTTCATTAGGAATCTTGTGGTTTGTAAAAGCGATAACTTCACTTGGAATTTGGTTGTTGTCTATGGTGATGCACAACCAGTGGGAAAAGCGAAATTTCTGATTGAATTAGTCAATGTCATTAGGAAATCTAAGCTCCCTCTTATGATAGCTGGCGATTTCAACATGACTAGACGTTCGAAAGACAAGAACAAGCTCGGTGGCTATAACAGATGGAGCATGCTATTTAATTCTGTGATAGCTCAAGGGGACCTGATGGAAATTGAACTGAGTGGTAGGAACTACACTTGGTCAAATAACCATGCAGACCCCACTTATGAACTATTAGACAGATTTTTAGTATCTACTTCCTGGGAAGAGAAATTCCCTTTAGTAACTGTACATGCCCTAACCAGAGATTTGTCAGATCACACACCCCTTTTGGTTAGCACTGGGGAACAGCCGAAAAAACCAGGTCAATTTCGCTTTGAAAATTGCTGGTTTTCTAGGCCAGACTGTAAAGACATTGTAACTGGAGTGTGGCAGTCAAATTACTGGGGAAAGGACAGGATTGATATCTTACATAAGAAGTTTCAGAAGCTTAGAAAAACGCTTAAGGGTTGGAATAATAACATTGAGGGGGAATATAAAAGAAAAAAAGAAAACTTCTTGCGGAGGAGATTGACAAAATTGACAAACTAGGTGAGACGGCTGGGATAAACGCATATGACATGGTTATTTTGCAATCCTGTCGTCAACAACTTGGGGTTATTATTAAAGAAGAAGAGATGAAATGGCTACAAAGATCCAGGGAGAGAGAACTGATGGAAGGGGAGAAGAATTCAAAATTTTATCACATTAAGGCTAATGGAAGAAGGAGGAAAAATATAATTATAAAACTCAACCAAGATGAGGGGCTTATTGAGGGGCAGGAAAACCTGAAAAAATACATCACGGGATTTTACAAAAACTTATTTGGGCATCCTATGCGTACTGCCTTACGCCTAGATCCCACCGAAGTTAAGAATATTTCTGAAGATGATCGAAAATTTCTTTTGCAAAGGTTTACTTTAAAAGAGCTTGAGACTGCTGTTTTTGGCATGGCCACAAATAAAGCAGCAGGCCCCGATGGCTTTCATGCAGACTTCTTCCAAAAATACTGGGACATTGTCAAGTATGATGTCTTCGGAATTTTGGAAGATTTCTATGACAAAAAGATAAACATTAACAGACTCAATTTTGGGATGATTTCCCTTATTCCGAAAGGTGCAGATGCGGATAAAATTCAGAGATATCGCCCTATTTGCTTGCTAAATGTGATTTTCAAAATAATCACCAAAGTTTTGGTAAATAGATAATCTCCAGTCGTAGACAAAGTCATAGGTCCTTCCCAAACTGCCTTCCTTCAGAATCGTTTCATTCTTGAAGGGTGGTTGTACTTCATGAAGTTTTGAATGATATGCATAGGAAAAAAAGTTCAGGGGTTCTTTTCAAGATTGATTTCGAGAAGGCCTTTGACAAAATCAAATGGCCCTTCTTACTTCAAACCTTGGAAATGAAAGGTTTTCCTCCAGCTTTTAATGATCTGATTATGAAAACTGTAATGGGAGGGAAAGTAGGCATCAAAATAAATGGGGAAAATGGCCCTTTCTTTAATACCCATCAAGGTTTAAGGCAGGGAGACCCGTTATCGCCCATTCTTTTTGACCTAGCTTATGACTCGCTGGCTATCCTTGTCAATAGAGTGGTGCAAAAAAAATCACAAGACTCCTTACTCATCTTACAGACGAAGGGGTCGCCATCCTGCAATACACAGATGACACGATCCTTCTAATGCAAGATGATTTTGAGCAGGCCGGGAACCTCAAATTTCTTCTTTGCCTTTTCGAACAATTGTCAGGCTTGAAAATAAACTTTCATAAAAGTGAAGTCTTTTGTATGGGGAGTGCGCAGGAGAGAACCAAGAGTTTTGACGAGATACTCACTTGCAAAAGTGGCAATCTTCCTTTCAAATATCTTGGAATTCCTGTAGATGAGAAAAGGATCAAAAGTAGTGAGTGGAATCCTGCGATAGAAAGAATGGAGAAAAGTGGGGAGTTGGCAAGGGAAAATTATACCAATTGGTGGTAGAACTCAATTGATTAATGCCTCTCTATCAAGCATCTCTCTCTTTATGCTCTCCTTCTTCCTTGTTCCCGTGGGGGTCAGAAAAAAATGGATAAACCTAGAGCTAAATTTTTATGGGGAGAGGATGATAAAAAGAAAAAATATCACTTAGTAGGATGGTCAAAAGTGTGTCTGCCCTGGAGGCCTGGGAATTTTAAACCTTGAGGTTATGAATATTGCCCTTTTGTCGAAATGGCTTTGGAAGCTTTTCAACGAAAAGGGGATTTGGCAAACTATTATCACCAAAAAATACCTCCAACATCAAACCCTTGGCCAGGCGATCTCTAAACCAGGGGATTCGCACTTTTGGCAGGGATTGTTGGAGGTGAAGAACCTCTTTTGGCAATGTTGTAGAATTAAATTAGGAGATGGCAGAAAAACAAGGTTTTGGGAAGATGTTTGGCTGGAAAACGAAAGTCTATCCAACCATTTCCCGAGACTTTATGCTATATCTCTTGATCAAAATATAACAGTGCACGATGTTTTTTTGAGAGGCATACACACACTTACTTTCAGGAGAGCTCTAGTTGGCCCTAGAAGGACTCTTTGGGAAGATTTAGTACAGTTGTGTCATGCGATATCTCTGTCAGATGAAGAGGATAAATTGGAATGGCTACTCTTGGCCTCCAAATCCTTTTCAGTTAAGACATTTTATCAAGCTCTGCTTTACAAACGGACGGTTCCCTATAAATTCTTGTGGAAAACAAAAATCTCTCTAAAGATCAGGATTTTTCTTTGGCTTGTGTTGAAAAAAAGCATACTGACCAAAGATACTCTGAGCAAAAGAGGAGGCAGATGTGATCTGAAGTGTCATTTCTGTAGCAATAATGAAACTATTGACCACTTGTTTTTCACTTGTCCTTTGGCGAAATACGTTTGGGGGGTCGTTAGTTGCGCTTTGGGGTTTAATTGTCAGTTTAGAAACATAGAGGAATGCATGATAGTTTGGCTTAAAAAAATTCCAATGAAAAAACGAAGAATAGTCACTGTTGGGGTAGCCAGTGTGTTGTGGAGTATCTGGAAAACAAGGAATAGAGTGTGTTTCCAGAACCTATGGCCTGGCGAACCTAGATCAGTGATTGTTCAGATGTGCAATTGGATTGAATTTTGGAGTTGTTTGCAGGGGAAGGAGGACGTAAGGCAGGAACTGCGGCTGGGCGCAAGGGTACTGGCCCGAATCGTTGAAGAAGTCTTCAACTGAAGTAAAGGGTGGTGACCATGGACGCCAAGGCTGGAAGCAAGATGAAGATGCAAGAAAAAAGATGGGAATGCTGACGAAGAAGGAGATTGAAGTAGCTTGTGACCAGCTGACGCGCGAGGAAAAAATTGAGACCGGTCGTTCTCTTTTTTATCTCCAATAAAAAGCTGTAATAAGACTAACTTTAGATGGTGCATTTTTCTCTCCGGTGGTTGCTGCGTTTTGGCTGTAATGGTGGTTGTTGTGTTCTGGTTGTAAGAATATTTTTGGTTTCTACTAATAGAAATCGGGGGAAACCCTTAACTTTAAAAAAAAACAGTGGCGAACCTACATGGTATGCCTCGTATATGCCGTGGCATACTCTGGAGCCCAGCCCACGTATATAGGTATATGCATGTCTATTAGAAAGAAAAAAAGAATGGAGCAGGCCTAGGCCTACTGTGATCGATACGGAAAAGAAGCAGGCGACCAAACCTAGCGAACAGGGGATCGAGCCAAAGCGATTTCGTAGTTCTGATGATTGAATAGATTGATTGATCTGAATCTTTCTCCACCGTATAGTGAATCTCGGCCACGCAACCACGACATAACGGCTATCCCTCTGCCGCTGCCGACTTGCCCCTGATGGCTGACGCCCCAGCTACATACTCAACTAGGTATTCCGCCAGCGCACGAGTCGGACGTGTCCAGACTCCAGAGTAGTATTTTGTTTATCTGTTAGTATTAGATGTAATCTGAATTTAAATCAGAATTTTCTAGCCGTATAGAGTTGTGTACAATTGCTTGCTTGTGATTATGGGCGATTCCTCGACGACTGTCGCAAAACACCGTCCAGCATGAGAGTCATGTTGTGTAGCCCGTTAGGTTGCCAACAATGTTCTAGTCAGGCCCGTTCAGCTGGGTGCAAGATTTTAAGCACTCGTTGTTTGGTTGGTTATGTTTGTTTCGTAGCTGCAAACGCATGGTGTTTGGTTGCTAAACAATTCTACTTACAGTCACCACTTCTCACTAGTGGTGACCTTACCACGTCGAAGTTCATCAGTGCACCCCTAGCTACTAGCAAATGGTAGTTCATCACGACATCAAAGTTAACCTAGCTACTAGCAACTGGTAGTTCGTGAGAACATCAAAGTTCACCTCTAGCAAATGGGCATCACGCCATCACAATTGCCGAAAGGTGGGAATCTTCTTCTTCTTCTTCAGACCCCGGCGCCACTCCAGGTGCTCACCCTCAACGCCTTCATCATACTCGATGTGGCTGGTGTTCGGGGATAAGCATCGACCCTTCTTGTTCGATTCAGGCGCGGCCTTCCGGCCAGGCATACGGTGATCGATCGGCCTCATTCCAGGGGTTGGGGGCATTCAAAGCCAACCCATAGGCCGCGCAATCGATGAAATGCCCTAGGCCCTAAGCGGAGAAGGTCCCAAATATTAAAGTATGTAAGTAACAACTATACTATTATCCTTTTATGCTCGGTAGACTATGGAATATCTTAAAAGAATAAAATGCTCTCACATATGAGCAGACCAAGTTGATGGTATGTGGGAAGTTAAGCCTGCTAGTATCCCAGACAGAAGTCCTCCGTGTTATTCTGAAATTGAGTTAACTACATTTTCATGTTTAGTTTCCTGTAAATGTTTTAGAAGTTTGCAGGAGCACGCGTATAAACTAGATGATAACAAACACATTACTAAATCACATATTAGTTAATCAAATTCAATGTATATAAATAAAATAGAATCCACAAGTTCTTGTGTTCATTATTACTTAAACTGATGATAAATCAAAACCAAGTACAAATAATGCACATGTTATCAAGTTATTACTGAATCCATTGCAACTTGTAAGGCATATTTTCTATGAAAATATTTTTAAACAAAAATGCCAATGGTTAATGTTATACTATAGAAGTTATAGATCAATATGTCTAACTAATCATACCGTCGAAACTGCTATTAAGATATTTGTTCGATTCGTACGGTTGACACACCTTTACCCTATATATATTATTCAATTGTCAAAAATTGATCCAAGGAGGAATTTTGTTACAAAATAAAGTTAAAATTGGTCTCAGTGCAAAAGTATTTTCCATTACGACCTTAGAACAAAGCACAGTACAACTAATGCTTAGCAACATTGCTAAATTTTTGGATTAGTATGCCAAAATGGTAAAAATTATACTTGTTAATAATATAGAATGATTGATGCATCCAAAATGCATCTACTTTTCCAAGCACTTTGCCTCATAATTTGCTCCGGAATCTTCCCATATTTGAATAAAACTGCTGAATCTGACGCTGTTTCTAGCAAAGTATCTTTTCTGGCTATTTCTGCAGGAAATAAAATCGGGAAAAATTACCACGTCAATTTTTATGGAAAAGAAGGACAATGGACAAAAGATGGACACGAGGAAGCGCTCGAGGGCCAAATGGGTGGGTCCCACGCGGCCCCTGTACCTGGCCACGTGGGCCCAGCCCAAATGGGCCTCGGGCGCCGCCTCGCCTTCGGTCTTCGACGTACCCCCTCATATATACGAAAAAGTGCTTGCCCTAGGAGGAGAGGAGCTTTCGCGAAACAGAACGCCGCCACCATCACGATCTTCGTTTCGAGGAAAAATTGATCCAGTATTTCTCCTCCGGTGGAGGGATCCGGAGACCGTCTTCACCGCCATCTTCACCGCCTTCATCTCCATCGACCATGAGCTCCCTCTCCATCACCATGTGTGAGTAGTTCGCTGTAGGCATGTGAGGTGGATGGGGATTGGATGAGATTGATAATGTAATGCTACCCGTTGTTCGGGATTTTAGGGTTTTATCTTGAGGATACTTTTGTATTGTGTTGATGCACTCTTGCTATGTTTAATGCTTGCTACTAGGGCCCGAGTGGCATGATTTCAGTACTGAACTTATATTGCCCCATCATATATTTGAGTTTGGTATTTATCTGCAAAGTGTATCACCTGCTATTATGTTGAACCTGCGAACCCTAAACGTGACATATAGGGAAAACAAGGGGGAGATGTTTTAGTTTGAGGATTCTATGTTGTGACACCTCTCCCTGTCACATACCACCAGAGAGGCAGTCGTCCCGTGCGCCATCCCAAGATAACTGGCTGCACGTCACAACAGTGTAACATAATGGAAATCATTACACAATCAGGCACATCAGTGCTACAAATGGTTTACAAGGCCATCAAGGAATGACGAAATATCAATCCCAGCATGGCACGATACAGAGTTTTATCTGGCAGCGGAAGACATATGAGAGGCTACGGCTTGGAGCGGCTCCACTCCACAGGTTCTGGCTGGGCTACTGATCCTAGCACGCTCTTGCTTCAAATCCTTACTAAGGTGGAAGATGAATCCTCGATAAAACCTGGCCACAATCACAAGGCCCGTGGGTACATTAATATGCACTCAGCAAGAATCGCCACTTGCTACAAACAATCCAACAATCATGCAACAAGATATACGTTGGAAATAAGATCCTACAACATGGAAAGAGTCTACTCGAGATAGACCAGTATGATAACATAGAGGTAGCATGGCATCACAAGCAAAACATGGCATAAGCAAACAACAAGAGTATCACCAGTACAGAGTCCAAGCCAGGTGGGGTTGGATCGTATACCGGCAATCAAACAAAGAGGTTACCTGTGACGAGTAGACGAGTGTATCAGTGGGTACCAAATCTTATAATTACTCCTGTCAACACAATCAGGCTTCCAAGCCTCTAGCCAACTCTGGCTATCTTCCAGGGCATGCACGGTTGATGTTGGCTCTGGCCTAACTATAGGCTTCCAACGCATCACACCGCCATCCCATTCACCTCACAAGTAACATTCCCTGCATCATCTTATTGTTCATTTAGTGAAATCAGGTTGTTCATCTTTCTTTCAAACAAGCCTTAGGTTTAACCTCCTGACACGACAAAGACACACAGTGTGACCGACACTGAACTGTTGTTCCATAACCTTGGAACGAGGCTAGACATCCAGATTTGACACTCTCGAGAGGTTGCAATTACCACCCACCTAATTGCACCACACTTAGCCGGTACTTTAGGATATCATCCTTAAGGCGAACTCAGCAAGATACACTCACCTGACCGTTCACGCTACCAAGACACTCCCTGTATAGCCACCGACATAACTCTATGCCTTATGCAGAAGTGAATCCGGCACGTCCCCAACCCATGAGCGACGCCTAGCTCCGGAACCTTCGCAAGACTAGCCCCGACCAACTATGGCAACCGACTAGACTTGCCAAAAGGGTGGCATCAAAGGAGGCTCAATAGGTTACGTAGGTCAAGGCCCGCCCATGTGAGCGACAGTGGCAGTGCGTTCGATGTTCAGATTAGTGGCACCGTGGACTGACCCTATCGTTGTTTGGAGGGGTGTTTCCTTTAATCAAGTTTCATCAATCACAAGTTCCAAAACAGAGGATTAGTCCAGCATAATAATCACGATATCAATATCATATATCATCAAACAACAAAACATTAGCAACAATATATTTCAAGCAATACTTTAGTTGGTTTGCGTCGACCGGGTGACTATCGCGGCGATTCCGCCGACAAGCGCCATCACAGATCAACTAGTTGGTTAGCGGAGTCTGCTACGCATCCGTTCCTCCACGCGCAAGTCTTTGGCGGCGTTACCGTCCGACCGTTGACCAGGAAGTGGGGATTTGGGCATATAGTCTCCAAAATTAACCGAAAAGCAATCATAAGAAAGAAAGCATCCATTCCACTAGAGGATTACCTCGACGTGGTGTCAGCAATCTCGGCAAAAGAACCAAATGGAAAGTCAGCTCCCAAGCGTCGCAGTCTAGGTGGCTTGCGCCAACCACGTTTGACGGAGGGACAAGAAGCAAATAACTCTTTTGGCAAATGCCCCCAACTCCGAGGATCATAAGACGACATTCATCCGCTCCTCACCTCGGCGAAGAAGAAGAAGCAAACAATCATAGGGACACAGGTTTTATAGTTGTTTATTTAGAGGGTTCGACAAAGCCGCGCAAGTGCGAGGCGCACAATTAATTCACACGTCATTCTAATGCATACATGATGATAAATAAAACATGGCAGGGGCAATATTCGAAGTAACATAATGAACACAACAATAGCAGACCGACATATCATATATACCGAACGCAGACAGATATAAACACTCGGCATGGTAATAAGAAAATAACAAACAACATTGCGGGACGGCTCATAGCAAGGGTTTAGCTTGCCTTCGAAGACGGTGATCCTCCGGGTTTGGAAAGGTCGGGATGATTCCGCGGCGTAGGGCAGCGATAGCCCCGTTCCACGGACTCCGGAATGCACGTACAAAAGGCACCTCATATAAGTATATTGGAATGAGATGAAATCAGCACCACCGGAAATAGCTCGTCGAGACGAAGATTTAGAAATTTGAATCACTCCAATCGGAGCTACGGTTCAAAAGTTGTGGATGTTTGAAAATCTGTCCAGCAGGAAAAAGAAAAACAGAACCGAGAAAAAAAACTGTCGGGCCGCAAATGGGCCGCTACTGCGCACCTCTGCGCTGCGCGCTGCGTGCGCTTGGCTGGGCCACTAGTGGACCGAAAGGCTGCTGGCTGCTGCTGGGCTGGAAAACGATTCGATCCAGGAAAGAAAGAAAAAAAAAGAAGAAGAACAGGGGATCGATCGGGAGCACCTTTACACCGCCTGTTAGCGCCGCATACTACGCGCGCCGCCTACGTGAGTAGTTAACTGGGCCGGCCCACGAATTTAAATCGCTGGCTTCTTCTTCTATGCTTCTTTCGCTGGTCTGAAGCTACCGACGCGGGTTCGACTGCCCATTGTAGCGAAATTCTTTTGCGGGCTGGCTTCTTTTTCATTTATGCTTTTTCTTTTGCGCGTTGGTTGAACCCAGCTACCAGGGTTCGATTCCCCATTTCTGCTTATTTATTGAACTTTCGTTTTATTTTCTTTGTTTTTCGATGGCTCGCGTATTTCAAGCCAGGAACCCATCAGTTGTTTTATTGTAGCAGTTCTGTAAATGGTTCCGTACTTGTTTTTTATTGTAGCACACTCTAAATGTGTGAACAATATAATTTAAGAAGAACAATTTTAATTTGTAGCTTCAAGACTGAGGAAAAAACAACAACTCATAACTGTAGAAAAAGCATAACTATTTTAAATTTGGATACATTTAAATTCGGAACCTTTTTAAATTTGGAATCATTTTCAAAATCAGAACCATTTTCAAAATCGGAACCATTTTTTCGGTTTGGAACCATTTTCAAAAGGAACCATTTTCAAAAATCGGAACCATTTTTTCGGTTTGGAACCATTTTCAAAAAAGGAACCATTTTTCGGTTCGGAACCATTTTCGAAAAGGAACCATTTTTTCGGTTCGCAACCATTTTAAAAAATTGGAACCATTTTTACGGTTCGGAACCATTTTCAAAAAGGAACCATTTCTTCGGTTCGGAACCATTTTTTCGGTTCGGAACCATTTTAAAAAGGAACCATTTTTTCGGTTTGGAACCATTTTAAAAAAGAACCATTTTCAAAAAATGGGAACAAATTTTTTGGTTCGGATCCATTTTTTCGGTTCGGAATCATTTTCAAAAAATCGGAACCATTTTTAAAAATCAAAACCATTTTTTCAGTTTGGAACCATTTTTAAAAAGGAAGCATTTTTCGGTTCGGAACCATTTTAAAAAAGGAACCATTTTTCGGTTCGGAACCATTTTTAAAAATCAAAACCATTTTTTTTGGTTCGGAACCATTTTCAAAAAATCGGAACCATGTTTTTTCATTCGGAACCATTTTCGAAAAAATCGGAAACATTTTTTCGGTTCGGAACCATTTTCAAAATCGGAACTTTTTTTGGTTCGGAACCATTTTGAAAATTCGGAACCATTTTTTCGGTTCGGAACCATTTTTTCGAGTTGGAACCATTTTTCGGTTTCGAACCATTTTCGAAAAATGGGAACCATATTTTTTCATTCGAAACCATTTTCGAAAAATCGGAACCATTTTTCGGTTCGGAACCTTTTTTTGTTCGGAACCATTTCAAAATCGGAACTTTTTTTTTGATTCAGAACCATTTTAAAAAATTAAAACCATTTTTTCGGTTCGGAACCATTTTTAAAAAGGAAGCATTTTTTCGGTTCGGAACTATTTTTAAAAAGGAACCATTTTTCGGTTCGGAACCATTTTTAAAAATCGGAACATTTTTTTGGTTCGGAACCATGTTTTTTCATTCGAAACCATTTTCGAAAAATCAGAAACATTTTTTTAGTTCGGAACCATTTTCAAAAATCGGAACATTTTTTTGGTTCGGAACCATTTTCAAAATTCGAAACCATTTTTTCGGTTCGGAACCATTTTCGAAAAATGGGAACCATATTTTTTCATTCGAAACCATTTTCGAAAAATCGAAACCATTTTTGGGTTCGGAACCTTTTTTTTGTTCGGAACCATTTCAAAATCGGAACTTTTTTTCGATTCGGAACCATTTTAAAAAAATCGAAACCATTTTTTCGGTTCGGAACCTTTTTAAAAAGGAACAATTTTCGAAAAATCAGAACCTTTTTTTTGAAATAATTATTTTCCAAAATTTGAACCATTTTCAAAATAAGCGAAAACTAAAACATAAAAGGAAAAATGAAAAAGTGAAACAGAAAAACGGAAAACAAAAAAAAAACCGAAAAGAAAACATAAAAACAAAACGGGAAAGAAACAGAAAAAGAAAAAGATAAAGAAAATGGAAACGGAAACGGAAAAGAAAACAGAAAAAGAAAGAATAAAATGGAAAGCTAAAAAGAAAGAGAAAAAGAAACTTGAAAACCCAAAACTGGAAACAAATAATAAGAGGAACAATGATAGATTGACGTAGACATGAGTGTGGCCTACTGGTGTCGTTCCTTGTTCTCGCACGCGGACGTGCAGAGGTCGAATCCCCGTCCCAGCGCCTATTATCGCTCCTTTTTAGTGATTGAGTAGTGCTAATGGGCCGGCCCAGTAATGCTGCGCGGCCGAGAGCTCTTCAGGCGGCGCTAGCGTTCAGCGACGCTAACGGGCGGCATAAAGGAATCGCGTCGATCCAGTGCTTCTTCCTCCTCCAACTCCACGTACTGGAGCAAGCAGGGGACGGCCGGGGAGGGCGCCGGAGGCCGGCCGGTGGCGGGGACGGGCCCACCGCGCCCAGTAGAGGCTCGGGTAGCAGGGGGAGGTAGGGGGCGCGTGTTGCCGTGCTCGCGGACCTCGGCCACGGCTGCGGCCATGGTTCGAGCTGGGAATTTCTTCGAGTCCCCGTGCGGTCCGTCGATCACTGGCGGTGCTGGGGCGTGGAGAGGGGGTGAGAGAAATGGTGTGCCTCCTACTGGAAGCTCGGGGTGCCTTTTATAGCTGGAGGGAGGAGGGCAGGGGTACGGTGGTGGTGGACGCCCTTGGAGCACGTCGAGGCTCCCACGGCCACAGAAGAGGGATAAGGGAGGAGAGGGGATAAGCTTGCCGCGCTGGAGGTACAGGTGAGACACGAGGAGTACTGCTTCGTCGGTGCGTCGGGTTGCGCTTGGCGTCGTACTGTACATGTAGCGCGGCGGCTAGCTGCTTGGCGGCGCACGGTGGGGGGGGGGGGGGGGGAGCTGTCGAGCGTGGCGGAGGGTCGAGCAAGAGGGGAGGGGGGCCTGGTCACCGCTCGACTCATCGGAGCCAAGGAGCAGCAAGGGGGGCAGAGGGGCAGAGTGGTGCTGGTTGCCGGCGTGCGCGTCCTGGCGCCCAAAGCGCGCCACGAGCGGCACGGGCGCGTTCCCGACAAATCTGTGCTCCAAACAGAAAATGGTTTTCACCACTGGGTTCACAAGGACAAGACAAAATCAACTAACTAGGCCACCCTCGAAAACTCCAAACTTTGCAGAATAGGATTTTCAGAAAACCAAAAACACCGAAGGTGTTCGATGAAATGATCTTGGTCTTACACAACTCAAATAAATCCCCAAAAATTAGGCATGGGTTGTTTTGGTCAGGGAAGAGTGTCTGTGGAGTTTGAGATCAATTGGATGAATAGAAATGGGGTTTTGGTAATGTGTCCGCTAAGCCGCGTACCGGCATCGGTTTTTGGCTTACAAAGGAAGTGGTCTAAATATTGCTCAAATGGGTTTGTCTCCGAAAGATGAAATGGAGGAAATGCCAAAATATGCATTCCCTGAATTTATCAGAATTATTGGAGGTTTCTAGCTTGGTTAAAACATTTCTGGACTAGAAATGGCAGTTTTGAAATTATTGGCTAACTTGGAAATATTGCATTGGAGTATGCAATATTTTTGCATGGGTTGTCTTTATATGGACATGGGGTCCTCTGGTATTTTTGGTGGAATTTCTAGAGCTAAGGAAATGGGCTTTCCTTTTGTAGCTGGAGAAAATGATTAAAAGATTCCGATATTTAGGGCTAGGGTTTCCGAGAGAAAACCTAAGCACAAAAATTGTCGGGGTGATGGACTGGTTCATGGATTTGTTGGGAAATTTTGAGAAGGCAACTCCCAAGTCAAATCATCTTCAAAAGATTTGAAGAAATATTTGGGGTAAGAGGAAAAAGTTTTTCGGGTGTCGGAAAACACCACTAAAATTAGGTTCAAATTTTCGGGGTGTTACATATGTGTTCATGAAGTGTTAATGCATTGTTCCGGTCTATTCGAAAGGGTAGACCTTAATTACCTGTAGTTCCAAGTTGGCCCCGGTGAAATGGGCAGGTTGGACAATAGATGTTGTGCAAATTCTCTTGGTTAGTACGCACAACTAAATATGGAACACATACCTACATATATCGGAGTTAGAGATAGGTCCCATTGTTATTTGTTTCTTATTATATGATCAATCTCATTCTTGCAACACCCCGCTATCACCTCATGCCTACGTTTTGAATCTCTGAGTTACACTTTCACTTTTCCGGTGAAAACTGGGAAACACTTGTTCACTGCTACTGTTCTGCTTGAATCATACTACTGCCATCACTATTACTGCTGCAAGTTATTGATATACAGGTGTGGTTGAGAGTGACGCCTCAATTGCCAAGGTCTTATTGATATTCTTGTGTTCCCATCGAGTCGAACTATAAATTTGGGTAATACTTCCCAACGAAGACTTCAGCGATCCCCTATACTTGTGGGTATCAAGACGTTTTCTGGCGCCGTTGCCGGGGAACCTAGCTTTATTGGTAAGACAACTTGTTATCATCTATTTGCTGCTTTTGCTTGTTCCTAACCATGGGAAAGGAAAAGACTACTCTGAAGGAATGAGGCCTTCAACTACTCGCGGAGGTACGGATTTGCCAAGTAGGCCAAACTTTTCACCTAATGTTGCTTCTGCTGTTGCTCCTAAGAAAAGAGGAAAGGTTTTATCTAGTTCACCATTGTCTAAAATGTCTACTAGTAATGAAAATGATTTATTATGTGGTAGCATAGACAAAGAAGTGACACCTGAAACATCTGAGATAACTGAAACACCTGAAAATGTGGAATCTGAGTTAGAAGATAATGAATACTGTGATGATGAATTTGAAACTTCTTCTGAGGAAGAGGAGGCATTTACTATGGCTTTTATGAATTCTGACTTTGATAAATTGGATAAACTTGATAGCTATAAAAATTCTCCTCTTGATGGATATTTTCCTATTACTGAGAAAATGAATGCTCCTGCTATTAAAATTAAAGATAAAGATTATGAGTTTAGTGTTGATCCTGAAATAATTGAAAAAGCTGAAAAATATAAGTTTTATGGTAGAGAGGATGAGTTTCCTTTTGAACACATTGCTGTCTTGCATGACTTATCTGTGTTATTTGGTAAAGATGAAATCCATCAACGCTACTATTTCTTAAAGCTGTTTCCTTTTACTTTGGGAGGAAGTGCTAAAACTTGGTATAATCGTTTAGAACCTGGATGTATTACTAGCAAGGAAGAATGTTTGCAGGTATTCTATAATAAGTATTTCCCTGCTGATAAGATTCATGGTTTGACTGTTGAGATTAGCAACTTTTCACAGAAAGAGAAGGAGGATTTACCCCAAGCTTGGGGGAGGTATAGTAAGAGTAATGAAATACTTGATATATTTTACAATGGTCTAACCGAAAACACCAGAGGCTATCTTGATGGTATTGCAGGTAATGTTTTCAGGGAAAGGACCGTTGATGAAGCAACTAGCTATTGGAGACTATCTCTAGGAATTATGAAGACTGGAATATTGAAGAGATATTTCCGGAAAAGAAAAGAGGCATGCTCAAATTGGATAACGAAACAATGAAAGAAGCTTCCAAGGCTATTAAAGAGAAGGGAATTAAAACCTCTCATCTTAAGGAATTATCTGAAATGGGTGTTAAACTTCCTGATGATCAACCATGTTTTCCAATTCAAGTCAATGCTATTAGCTCCATAAAAGGTAATGAAAAGGTAACACCTCCTGTTGATGTATCCTACATGAATGATTTTGCTTATCATCATAATCCTGAGGAGCATAATATTAGAATGACTATTATGGAGAACTCTCACAAAATTAAATCTCTTCGAGAAAGTTTACATGCTAGTGTGGGAGAGGTAAAAAGAATTGTTAAACACTGTGAGATGATGAATAATCAAGTTGAACAAATGGTTTCTCTTCAAAATCAATTGTATGAAAGTCTTATGGTGAAGAAACAGGTTTGTGGAGTTAACACTAGGGGAGGTGCAAGTACTCAGGATCCTGATTTTCCTGAAGGCCATCCCAAGAGAAAAGAACAAGAAGCTCTCAAGAAGAAATCTTCTGCAGGAAAATCTCCCAATGAAAACAAGGACATTGATGACTCTGAAGAGCAAGATAAGGATATTTCTATTTCTGATGCTGAGACTGAAGATAATAATAATGAAGAAGAAGAATCACCTTCACCTGAAGAAGAGCCACAAGAGGATGAAAATATTGAAGAACCTGAACCTAATGATAAAGAAGACCCTCCACCATCTACTGAGAAGAATAAGAAGAAGAGCCATCCTAATCCACAAAGAGGTAAAGATAGGGATCCGTGGGTACAAAAACCCATACCATATCCCCAAGAGGTAATAAAAACTTTGGATGATGCTAGATTTGAGAAATTCTTTGAGTTGATTAAGTCTTTGTGTTTGCAAATTCCTCTTGTTGATGCTATTAAAATCCCTCCATATTCCAAATACATGAAAGACATTGTGACTAATAAAAGAAAGATTCCTACTGATGCAATAACTGCTATGCTTGCTGAATATTCCTTTAAAGGGAAAATGCCTGAAAAACGTGGTGATCCTGGTATTCCAACTATTCCTTGTCATATTAAAGAAACTTACGTGAAATATGCTCTATGTGACTTAGGAGCTGGTGTTAGTGTTATGCCTTTTTCTTTATATAAGAAACTTAACCTAAACAAATTGGTTCCAACTGAAGTATCATTACAAATGGCTGATAAATCAACTGCTGTGCCTATAGGAATATGTGAGGATGTCCCTATCTCTATTGCTAATGTGTTAATCCCTACAGACTTTGTTGTGTAGAAATGCCTGAAGATGATAATTTGTCTATTATTCTTGGAAGACCCTTTTTAAACACTGCAGGGGCTGTTATAAATTGCACTGAGAGCAAGGTAACATTCAATGTCAAGGGAAATGAGCACACTATCTATTTTCCTAAGAAGAAATCTGTTACTATGGTAAGCCAGAGTGTGAACTCCATTAAAAGGAATACTCTTATAATAGGAAGCTTTGAGATTGCATTGCCACCTCCTGAACCAAAATATGCTATCTTAATGATTGGAACTATTCCAATCAAATATGAGGTGACTTGAAATTGCTCAGAAAACATATAAAATAAAGAATCATGTATTATATCTTTTGCATATTATTAATGAGACTTGATCAACCTCATTACTAATATGAAAATGATGCAAACTTGATTCCCATAAAAATTGCTTTGAATGTTTGATTTCATTTATTCTAGAATTTTTAGATTATTTGCATGAGCATAATTATTTCAAAGTGCAGAAATTCCAGAAATGTAGTTTGAAAAATTCTGTTCAGAAAATTTTCTCGAAAAATTCCAGAAAAATTTGGAGGTAAGTTATTTTACCAGAGGAACTAACAGCCAAAAGGGAGACACCAGAGGGCCACCAGGGCCCAAAAGGGGGTGTCCCACGCGGCCACAGTACCTGGCCGTGGGACCCACTATTTTGGCCCACAGAGGGGGTTAGGTGAGTATCCAGTGCCCATCTCCTTCCCCTCGACAGGAAACCAGCCCCAGGTATTTTTCCCAAATTTTCTCGAGCTCTCTTCCTGCTATCCTTGGATCTCCAAGTTTAGGGCAGATTTTTCAAATCTGTTTGGTGGGATTGCTCATTGGTATGTGACTCCTCCACTCATCCAATTACTTTTTGTTCTTATGCCTCATGCATGAAGTATTTTGCTGCACTAGGTGTCACCCTTTTATGCTTAGGAAATCCATAGATTCAAGTTTTCTAGTTGATATTGATGCATGATATTGATGTGGAGACTATTTATGGATGGCTTAATGTTGTTTTAAGGTGTTACATCTTGATTTTTGTTGAATATTGTTTTTGGGCAGCAAGGTATCATGTTTAGCAAGGGCAAAGCTTTGGTTGGGATGAGCTCAAGACCAAGAAGAAGAGCATGCAAAGTCTCCCTCAATTATGATGACGACCACCTGTGGGAGGATGATGCATTCTTTGTAGGGGAGAAGCTGAAAATACATACAACAAGATGGCAAGATCCCTATGTTCTTGAACAGTGGGGGATCAAAGAGGACTTCGACACCTTCGTCACTACAACTGGCTTGCTTAGGTTCTCCCAGAACCCCCAAGATACATATGAAGAACTCTCACGGGAATTCTGTAACATCCCAAAATTTTGGAATGTTTTAAAAATCACTAAAAATTGAAACTTTGGTTTGAATAAAATAAATTACACGAAATTGAAATTTAAGTTAATATATTACCTTCAATTTCTTAATAAACCCTATTTCCAAATTGTTTTGAATTATTTCAAACCTGCTCTATTTTTCAAAATTTGGTTTGATTCATTCATATGATTTTAAAATAAGTTTAAAGAAGCTCATTTTTCAAAATATGTGTTTGTGGTATTTTATTTTGGGATTTATAAAGCCCATAATACAAATGGATATTTGTATTTAAAATGATTTATCAAACCCTTTTAAATAAAATGTTTTGTACCAAATTATTTTATTGAGTATAACACATTGAATGATATTACTCATACAAAAATCTTGAATTTGATTTTAAGTTCAAAAAGAATTCCTAAAATCCTATTTTAGCAAATTTTAATAAAGGTTCAAATAAACCTTTAAGCATTATTTGGATTTTTCATATTTGAAATGTTTTGGAATAGTGTGTTTGAAAGATTTAAAAGAAAGGTTTTGATTCTATAATTTTTTAGAAACTGGTTTGATTGGATTTGGATTTTTAAAACAAAAGTTATAAAAGAAATAAGAACAACAGAAAAGAAAAAGAAAAGAACAAAAAAAACGTAAATGGGCCGAGCCCCTATCTACCGCGCGCGCAGCAGCCAACCCAGCCCACGCGCACCCCCGCTCTCGCTGACAGGTGGGACCCACCTGTCATTCGTCGTCCCCAACCGCCCAGCGCCCGCACCGGAACCGCCCCGCGCCGTCGCCCACGTCCCCCACGTCCTCCACTCGCCCCCGAGCCAGCAACGGCACCCCCGAGCCCGCCGTTAAATCCCCCATGACCGCCGCTCCAATTCCCCCTCGCGCCATCCACTTCACGCCCCCAAGCCGCCGATTTCCTTCCCCGGAGTTCACCACGGCCGCCGGCGTTCTGCCGCGATTCCGGTGAGAATCACCCTCCCCACGCCCTCGCGTCCCTCCCCTCGAGCTCGTCGTCCTCCCGCGCACTTCCCTCACACCTGGTGGCGGTTGCAGGACCACGGAGCCGACGCGCCCATCCTCAACCCGACGCCGTCCGCCGCCTCCCGCAACCCCGGCGACGAATTCCGGCCGCACCGGAGCGCCCCCCCTACCCCGACCACGCCTCGACCTCCTCTACCTCCAGGTATGGACGCCATAGCCCCTCCCCCTTCTTTCCGTCGAGCCCGTCCCCGCCGACCATGGCGCCACCGTCGCCGGAGCTCCTCCGGTACACCGGCGCCGCTGCCCTCTAGTCCTGTAGATCTCGGTTGTTAGATCAGGATCTGGCGGCCTAGATTAAATCACTAAGCGAATCGGTACAGTCCAATCAGAACACGCCACGTGGCCCCACCCTTTTCTGGATTTAATTCCGACTTAAAATTAAATGGCAGTTTTACAGAAAAGCCCCTGCATATTCAAATCATCAAAACTTTTTACTGGTTTGGCCAAATTTAACAAATTTTATATTTTTGAAAACCTCTAGACATGTAGAATCTTTTGGCATCATTAGTTTACTGTTTTGTCAAAGTTCAAATGATTCAAATTTCAAATGAGAGATTTGAGTATATTTGGCATAACTTTATTTTTATAAGTCCAAAATTTGCAAATAAAATATTTTTGGAAACCTTAGGTTCTGTAGAACAACTTAGTCACTTTTAAAAATATTTTTAAATACTTTTTAAACAATTTGACAACCAGATACTCAATTGGAGTATTTTGGATATAGTTTGAATCCTATAAATTATTTTAATAAGGATTCTTTTTGAAAAGTGACCCAAATAGTTGCCTCTGGCCAGAAAGACGAAAAAACCATAATTTAGAATTAATTAACAACTGAAATTATAAAAGTTGTGTTTATGATCCTACTAAAATGTTTTATGTTAATTTCTTTATTATAGAAATGTGTTAAACCTTTTCCAAAATTCCTTATGTGACCATTTGTTTAAGACCAACCTTTTAGAACCTATGGAACACCACAGCAACTTATGTATGACATTCATAATGTTCATACTTAATTGCTTGACCAACCTTTAACCACAATGGCAAACCCTAAACCTAATCACATTAATTCTTTTTGCATATTGAATTATGTGAAAATCCTCGACCAACGTTTTGTGAAAGCCTTGATGTGCATAATTACTTTTGTATGCAATGATGTGGTTGAATTGTTTGTTTATTATTGTGATTGCTCTATGTTTAGATTGTACGGAGTGCATTACGTATTGTGAAGAGTGTAACTTCAACTCTTCAGTAGGCCAAGGCAAGTGACACCATAAAAGTCCTACTACTTTTACTACTATGCACTTAGTGTTTTCAGTAGTATGCATGATAGACTTGTTGCTGAATACTATATTATGCTATGCTCCTATTAGTGTGTAGCCATCCCCCACCAAGAACTCTGTAGTATGGAACTTGGTAATTAAGATGCTTAGCCATGCTATGAAAAATGTTTTGATTAGTTGGATAGAGATGAAAATTAATAACTAATCAATGAACTACCTGGGTGCTGGTTGGAGAACCATGGTGGGTGACTACTCAGGGGGTCCATATCTATGGTTCATGTCTATGGTAATTTGCCCTTGGTGGAAGTGCACACTTGTGGAAAGTCACCCAGGCTTAAAGAGATTGTAGACTCTCCTTGTCCAGTAGCTTCTAGTGCAGCCACATGTCATATGGGCTCTGTCTTGATCAATTAGGTTGTGAGACCATGGTTCTGTCGTGACCAGCAGATGTAGGGGATGATAGGTTGGAGTGGGTCCGACATTGACTCCGGGGAATTACTTCTAAAAGATCTCGTCTCGGTCTTCTCTTTTCCATTGCATAATTGGTTGCAATGGAGGATGGAATGATTGGGTCTTGTGGTGAAAGTGCACACCCTCTCGAGAGTTAAAACTAAGTATGCTTAGCCGTGTCCCCGGTTATGGACATTTTGAGCAACTAGACCGGGAAGCTGTTGAAGATCTCCTCATCCCAATTTCTAAATTAAAACTTGAGGGTGAACAAGGGATGGGAGCTCACTGTTTTCTATCAGTGGTGCTTGCCATGAGTAGTTGTCAAAGGTGTTCACTGATGTCTATCAGTGGTACTCTTTGTCTATGATGAAAATTGTTTTACAAATGATAGGATAAAACTGGCTTTATGCAAATCAGCCTCAAAACTCCACTTAGCCAAATATTCATGTAGAATATAGGTTGCCATTTATATCCACATAAGTGTCATCTTGCCATCACAATTTAATTGTGCTGACCCATATAGTTGGGTTGTAACTCACCGTTGCAGGTCCTTCAGACGATGAGTGAGGTTTCGACAGGGTTTCGAGTCTACAACCAACATGCTTGCCTGTGGCACATGGAGATGATGGGCTCACTGTATCATTTGCTTTTCGTTGTGTGTTTACTTTGGTTTGAGCTAGCCTTCGGCTATGCACCTTGTATCGAATCTTTTAAATTCTGAATCATCGTGTAATATACTTTGATACAATGTTATGGTATTGCATCTCAAACTGTGTGTGCTAGCAAGTCGATCCAGGGACTAGCACGTTACACGGGGAATCCCAACCTTCATTAAAAGGTGGGGGTTCTACAGATGGTATCAGAGCACTGTGTTGCCTGTAGATTCGTGACCCTAGGTTTGGATAGAAATTGGTTTTGACCATGGGATTGAAAATCTATTTTTATTCAATTTTCTAAAATTTATATACAACTCATTTTACCTCTTCTTGTACTCTCGTCTAGTATCTAACCTCTGAAAGTATCTGCTTTTGTTTTAGATGACCAGCCTCATTGAATCCATCAAGAAAGGACCAGTGATGACCATGACTCTACAAAGTGGGACTGAGTTTCCAAGAGCATTAAAGGATAACATGAAGAGCTTGGGTTTTGAAGGAGAAGCAGTATACAAAGGATTTCCTTTCATGGATGAAGATCAAGAGTACTGGTGGGTGCAACTCCATATATACAAGAGCAAAGGTGATGACCACAAGACCGAAGGTTGCTGCTTGTTCACCAATCCAATACTTCAAACATCATTCTTTGATTCAGCAAGAAGTGCAGCATGGGAGGCCATCGAACACTTGGAAAAAGACTTCAATGTAGGATTCACAACACCCAGAAGTACCTTGATGAACTCTAGGAGATAGGAGAAGAAATCGATGCACAGAAGCAGGAGATAGATTTGGAGAAGGATGCTCTCCTCGAAGACAAGATGAAACTTGATATTGACAACATGAAGTTGGAAGCCAAGGTTGAACAGCAGGAGGCACAAATTCTTGAGCTGCAAGCTCAGTGTACTCATCTTCTTGAGAAGGAGAATGAGAGTACTAATACCTTGAAGACCACTGTGAGTCAGTTGAGGGCTGACATAGTATATATGGCTTTGGAACTCTGCAATCAGGAAGACCTGATTTGTGCTAAGGATGCCCAAATTGAATCCATGAAGTGAGAAGAATTGAATTAAGAAGAATCAATCAAGTATGCCAAGGAAGAACAAGTCGACAAGGAAGTGTATCACCTAGATGACCTTAGATTGGACCCCAAATTAGTCTTATTTGAAACAACGTTATGTTAATGTATTGATCATATCAACCTATGTGGTATGGCAGTACTAGTTTGCTTGTTAGTGTGTTGAACCATGTTGTTGTGACATTTGCTTGATTGTGAAATTGTTTGTCGTGTTTTGTTGTGTGGGCTGTGAGGGCCTTTAGTTTTCCTCCCTCCTTAGACCTCTCTATCTCTATTCTCATCTATGCTAAACCCACAGATGCCTCCTCGACGCAACAACCACAACAACAATGGGGAGAACAATGAGAACAACAACAACAATGGGCTGCAACAAGTGATGACCCAGCTCATGCAAGTGATGACCCAGATCATAGCGAACAACAGCAACAACAACAACAACCCACCTCCACCACCTCCCCCTCAAGTGGACATGCTCACCCGATTCTTGAGGCTGAGGCCAACAACATTCACTAGCGCCTCAGAACCCGTCGTAGCTGATGACTGGCTGCGCTCGGTGAATAAGAACCTAGTGACCATTGGATGCACTGATGAAGAGAAGGTTAGGTTTGCAGCACATCTTTTAGAGGGACCTACAGCCAGCTGGTGGGACAACTATCAGATCACTCACCCAATCGAGGAGGTCACTTGGGAGTCATTTCAGGAAGGTTTTCGCACTACACACATATCCACTGGTGTGATGAGCTTGAAGAAGAGAGAAATCCGCAACCTGCGTCAGGGTAACCACACAGTTGTAGAGTACATAGAAGAATTCAACAATCTGGCACGCTATGCTCCAGATGACGTTGACACAGATGCCAAGAGAAGGGAGACATTCTTGGATGGTCTGAATGATGAGTTAGCCATTCAACTGTCGGTTGTCTACACACCCAACTACCAGTCACTACTTGACAAGGCCACTATCTTGGAGAACAAACAAAAGCAGGCTGAAACCCGGAAAAGGAAGCACAACTTTGACAAGTACCACTATGGACCACCTCAGAAGATGCGTAGTTTCCATGATGGCAGTGGTAATTCTGGATTTCACAAGCATGGTGGCAATGGACATCAACATGGAGACAATGTACATCAACATGTAAGCAACAGTCACCACAACCATGGCCACAACCATAATGGAGGATATAGAGGCGACAACCATAACGGAGATAATAACCACAATGGACAACATCGCCACAACCCTTCAGAGAAAAGGGATAACAGCCAGGTGCAATGCTACTCATGTAAGAAGATGGGACACTACTCCAACGAATGCCCAGAGAAGAAAGCTGATCAAGTTAAGCCAAACCCATTCAAGAAAGGACATGTGAATCATGTCAATGTGGAAGAAGTATACAATGGGCTTGAATATGTGAACAGTAAGTCCAATCAATTACTTGTCCCAACACATGTTCATTTCAAATACCAGTACATGCTATATGTATGGGTCAATGATGATGAAGCATATCCCACACAACTAAAGATATAGCCGACCCACTTGAGTTACCTCGATAAGGGAAACAAGAGAGTTAGAAAACCCACAAAAGCTTCTTTTAAGGGTGGTAGCCACCCGATACCCCGAACCCATACCTTTTGCTAGCCTCTTCGAATCTCGGGACGAGATTCCTTTTAAGGGTGGTAGTCTGTAACATCCCAAAATTTTGGAATGTTTTAAAAATCACTAAAAATTGAAACTTTGGTTTGAATAAAATAAATTACACGAAATTGAAATTTAAGTTAATATATTACCTTCAATTTCTTAATAAACCCTATTTCCAAATTGTTTTGAATTATTTCAAACATGCTCTATTTTTCAAAATTTGGTTTGATTCATTCATATGATTTTAAAATAAGTTTAAAGAAGCTCATTTTTCAAAATATGTGTTTGTGGTATTTTATTTTGGGATTTATAAAGCCCATAATACAAATGGATATTTGTATTTAAAATGATTTATCAAACCCTTTTAAATAAAATGTTTTGTACCAAATTATTTTATTGAGTATAACACATTGAATGATATTACTCATACAAAAATCTTGAATTTGATTTTAAGTTCAAAAAGAATTCCTAAAATCCTATTTTAGAAAATTTTAATAAAGGTTCAAATAAACCTTTAAGCATTATTTGGATTTTTCAAATTTGAAATGTTTTGGAATAGTGTGTTTGAAAGATTTAAAAGAAAGGTTTTGATTCTATAATTTTTTTAGAAACTGGTTTGATTGGATTTGGATTTTTAAAACAAAAGTTATAAAAGAAATAAGAACAACAGAAAAGAAAAAGAAAAGAACAAAAAAAAAGGTAAATGGGCCGAGCCCCTATCTACCGCGCGCGCAGCAGCCAACCCAGCCCACGCGCACCCCCGCTCTCGCTGACAGGTGGGACCCACCTGTCAGTCGTCGTCCCCAACCGCCCAGCGCCCGCACCGGAACCGCCCCGCGCCGTCGCCCACGTCCCCCACGTCCTCCACTCGCCCCCAAGCCAGCAACGGCACCCCCGAGCCCGCCGTTAAATCCCCCATGACCGCCGCTCCAATTCCCCCTCGCGCCCTCCACTTCACGCCCCCAAGCCGCCGATTTCCTTCCCCGGAGTTCACCACGGCCGCCGGCGTTCTGCCGCGATTCCGGTGAGCATCACCCTCCCAACGCCCTCGCGTCCCTCCCCTCGAGCTCGTTGTCCTCCCGCGCACTTCCCTCACACCTGGTGGCGGCTGCAGGACCACGGAGCCGACGCGCCCATCCTCAACCCGACGCCGTCCGCCGCCTCCCGCAACCCCGGCGACGAATTCCGGCCGCACCGGAGCGCCCCTCCCCCTACCTCGACCACGCCTCGACCTCCTCTACCTCCAGGTATGGACGCCATAGCCCCTCCCCCTTCTTTCCGTCGAGCCCGTCCCCGCCGACTATGGCGCCACCGTCGCCGGAGCTCCTCCGGTACACCGGCGCCGCTGCCCTCTAGTCATGTAGATCTCGGTTGTTAGATCAGGATCTGGCGGCCTAGATTAAATCACTAAGCGAACCGGTACAGTCCAATCAGAACGCGCCATGTGGCCCCACCCTTTTCTGGATTTAATTCCGATTTAAAATTAAATGGCAGTTTTACAGAAAAGCCCCTGTATATTCAAATCATCACAACTTTTTACTGGTTTGGCCAAATTTAACAAATTTTATATTTTTGAAAACCTCTGGACATGTAGAATCTTTTGGCATCATTAGTTTACTGTTTTGTCAAAGTTCAAATGATTCAAATTTCAAATGAGAGATTTGAGTATATTTGGCATAACTTTATTTTTATAAGTCCAAAATTTGCAAATAAAATATTTTTGGAAACCTTAGGTTCTGTAGAACAACTTAGTCACTTTTAAAAATATTTTTAAATACTTTTTAAACAATTTAACAACCAGATACTCAATTGGAGTATTTTTGGATATAGTTTAAATCCTATAAATTATTTTAATAAGGATTCTTTTGAAAAGTGACCCAAATAGTTGCCTCTGGCCAGAAAGACGAAAAAAAAACCATAATTTAGAATTAATTAACAACTGAAATTATTAAAGTTGTGTTTATGATCCTACTAAAATGTTTTATGTTAATTTCTTTATTATAGAAATGTGTTAAACCTTTTCCAAAATTCCTTATGTGACCATTTGTTTAAGACCAACCTTTTAGAACCTATGGAACACCACAGCAACTTATGTATGACATTCATAATGTTCATACTTAATTGCTTGACCAACCTTTAACCACAATGGCAAACCCTAAACCTAATCACATTAATTATTTTTGCATATTGAATTATGTGAAAATCCTCGACCAACGTTTTGTGAAAGCCTTGATGTGCATAATTACTTTTGTATGCAATGATGTGGTTGAATTGTTTGTTTATTATTGTGATTGCTCTATGTTTAGATTGTACGGAGTGCATTACGTATTGTGAAGAGTGTAACTTCAACTCTTCAGTAGGCCAAGGCAAGTGACACCATAAAAGTCCTACTACTTTTACTACTATGCACTTAGTGTTTTCAGTAGTATGCATGATAGACTTGTTGCTGAATACTATATTATGCTATGCTCCTATTAGTGTGTAGCCATCCCCACCAAGAACTCTGTAGTATGGAACTTGGTAATTAAGATGCTTAGCCATGCTATGAAAAATGTTTTGATTAGTTGGATAGAGATGAAAATTAATAACTAATCAATGAACTACCTGGGTGCTGGTTGGAGAACCATGGTGGGTGACTACTCAGGGGGTCCATGTCTATGGTTCATGTCTATGGTAATTTGCCCTTGGTGGAAGTGCACACTTGTGGAAAGTCACCCAGGCTTAAAGAGATTGTAGACTCTCCTTGTCCAGTAGCTTCTAGTGCAGCCACATGTCATATGGGCTCTGTCTTGATCAATTAGGTTGTGAGACCCTGGTTCTGTCGTTACCAGCAGATGTAGGGGATGATAGGTTGGAGTGGGTCCGACATTGACTCCGGGGAATTACTTCTGAAAGATCTCGTCTTGGTCTTCTCTTTTCCATTGCATAATTGGTTGCAATGGAGGATGGAATGATTGGGTCTTGTGGTGAAAGTGCACACCCTCTCGAGAGTTAAAACTAAGTATGCTTAGCCGTGTCCCCGGTTATGGACATTTTGAGCAACTAGACCGGGAAGCTGTTGAAGATCTCCTCATCCCAATTTCTAAATTAAAACTTGAGGGTGAACAAGGGATGGGAGCTCACTGTTTTCTATCAGTGGTGCTTGCCATGAGTAGTTGTCAAAGGTGTTCACTGATGTCTATCAGTGGTACTCTTTGTCTATGATGAAAATTGTTTTACAAATGATAGGATAAAACTGGCTTTATGCAAATCAGCCTCAAAACTCCACTTAGCCAAATATTCATGTAGAATATAGGTTGCCATTTATATCCACATAAGTGTCATATTGCCATCACAATTCAATTGTGCTGACCCATATAGTTGGGCTGTAACTCACCGTTGCAGGTCCTTCAGACGATGAGTGAGGTTTCGACAGCGTTTCGAGTCTACAACCAACATGCTTGCCTGTGGCACATGGAGATGATGGGCTCACTGTATCATTTGCTTTCCGCTGTGTGTTTACTTTGGTTTGAGCTAGCCTTCGGCTATGCACCTTGTATCGAATCTTTTAAATTCTGGATCATCGTGTAATATACTTTGATACAATGTTATGGTATTGCATCTCAAACTGTGTGTGCTAGCAAGTCGATCCAGGGACTAGCACGTTACACTGGGAATCCCAACCTTCATTAAAAGGTGGGGGTTCTACAAATTCCTCTCTACCTTCAGATTTGAGGGCCCGGAGCCCCAAAAGCATAGGAAGAGAAGAGTACCGGAAAATGGATAGTGGAAGAGGCGCCGCCTCAGGAGGAGCCACAAGCTCCAGAGACACAGGGGTACATGCCTCAGGCGGAGCCCCTGTACCCAAGCATGCAAGGCTACCCATATAGTTACTACCCTGGAAGTGGAAGTGGATACGGCAACTACCCAGGATACTAGCTTGATCGCAAGCTTGGGGGAGTACTTCTCTTACTCTCCATTCATTGTTTTATATCACCGTTATATTGCTATGATGAGTTTCTTGAAAATACAAAAACACAAAAAGATTTTATTTGTTTCTTTTACTTCTGGTTGTTTGTCTTTTGTTTCTTAGAACGAAAAATAACAAAAATATTTTCGTTTTCTTGAAACAAACGCAAAAACGGAGGTGCAGAAATTGCTGAAATCTGCTCGCTGTTTTATTTTTCATTTTTTCTCTGTAACTCCGATTGAGCTGAAATTTTAACCACTGCTGCAACACATCATAACCTACACACGTAAAATATGAGATTTTTCTGAGGTGTCTAGGTAGGGTAAAAACAGTACTGTATGCAGTGACATTTTCTGGCAGATTTGAGTTTTTATTGTGCAGTTCGAGTTGGGAGAGGAGAACAACGATGATAAGTTGATGTGCATGAAGTGGATGAAAGGTATGACACCTTTGCCATGCTTATGTGGACTCTTTAATAACAGCAAGTGAGCACATCATAGTTTCTTCAACATCTAGAGAAATGGTAGCAAATGTTTATCTTCTCCATGTTCTAGTATGTTATATGATGATGCAAGTGAAATTTTATTTAGTGACAATACTTGGTTGTGGATTGAATAATTGTAGCTCTAAACAAAGGTCTACGCATCCCATTGTGCTTACTAAACTTGCCAACCAATAGAAAGTAAAATAATCTTTCAAATAATAAACATGAAGTTGTATGCTTGACAGGTTTAGTGGTTGGGAGTTAGCTGAAATGTGCTGACACATGTAAAGCTTTCAACATTGCACTAAAATATATTCAGTTGATATCATGTACTTTTGTTTATGGATGCTTATCATGTGCGAAATGAAAGCGGAAACTTAGCAAGTTTGATGAGTAAGAATAATTGGCTAGAGAGACGCCTGGGCCGCCAACTTAAGCCATGCATCATTCATGGTGGAAATTTACAGCGCACCATGGTGGACATTCAGTGATGCACTTCATAATAAAAAGCTATGCAAATGGTAAATAAAAGAGTGCTGAGATTGTTCATTGTCTGTTTGTCTTGTTGTTTGGACATGGGCTTGTCCATGTCCTGGGACAAGAGGTACCCCAGTTGACGCTCTTGATGACGCTTTTATTACTTGCAATGACTGAAAATTTCGAACTTGCTTAGTGACCCAAGTTGAGTAGCCATGGTGTAGGTACTCGTATTCACGGGGCATGAGGTTTTCAACCATTAGTCGGTCAAGCATATGAGTCAAGTCAGTAATATCAAATGGTTTGCTAAAACTAAGAGCAAGGTTGTAAGCACAATGATTTCACCAGGTAACAAAAGAAAGAATCAAAAGACCTCAAAAGTCTTGTCATGATTCAATCATTAGCGATGTAAGAACCTTTGTTTATTTCTACAGTTGAGCAAACTCATCCAAGTATTGACTCTACATAATATCTCAACATAATATCTCTCTTGCAACAAATATAAATGCTTTAACATTGATTAGATATACCTTTGCTAACATCTTATCATTTGTTGTTGAAGCTATGCTTTGAATGCTTGTTGATATTAAATTGTGTTACATATGCAATGCAAAGTTCTTGTCAAAGTCTTTTATCGCTTCTGCACTACGTTTGAGTTGTTCGAGGACAAACAACGAGCTAAGCTTGGGGGAGCTGATGCATCCAAAATGCATCTACTTTTCCAAGCACTTTGCCTCATAATTTGCTCCGGAATCTTCCCATATTTGAATAAAACTGCTGAATCTGACGCTGTTTTTAGCAAAGTCTCTTTTCTGGCTATTTCTGCAGGAAATAAAATCGGGGAAAATTACCACGTCAATTTTTATGGAAAAGAAGGACAATGGACAAAAGATGGACACGAGGAAGCGCTCGAGGGCCAAATGGGTGGGTCCCACGCGGCCCCTGTACCTGGCCGCGTGGGCCCAGCCCAAATGGGCCTCGGGCGCCGCCTCGCCTTCGGTCTTCGACGTACCCCCTCATATATACGAAAAGTGCTTGCCCTAGGAGGAGAGGAGCTTTCGCGAAACAGAACGCCGCCACCATCACGATCTTCGTTTCGGGGACAGATTGATCCAGGATTTCTCCTCCGGTGGAGGGATCCGGAGACCGTCTTCACCGCCATCTTCACCGCCTTCATCTCCATCGACCATGAGCTCCCTCTCCATCACCATGTGTGAGTAGTTCGCTGTAGGCATGTGAGGTGGATGGGGATTGGATGAGATTGATCATGTAATGCTACCCGTTGTTCGGGATTTTAGGGTTTTATCTTGAGGATACTTTTGTATTGTGTTGATGCACTCTTGCTATGTTTAATGCTTGCTACTAGGGCCCGAGTGGCATGATTTCAGTACTGAACTTATATTGCCCCATCATATATTTGAGTTTGGTATTTATCTGCAAAGTGTATCACCTGCTATTATGTTGAACCTGCGAACCCTAAACGTGACATATAGGGAAAACAAGGGGGAGATGTTTTAGTTTGAGGATTCTATGTGTTCATGAAGTGTTAATGCATTGTTTCGGTCTATTCGAAAGGGTAGACCTTAATTACCTGTAGTTCCAAGTTGGCCCCGGTGAAATGGGCAGGTTGGACAATAGATGTTGTGCAAATTCTCTTGGTTAGTACGCACAACTAAATATGGAACACATACCTACATATATCGGAGTTAGAGATAGGTCCCATTGTTATTTGTTTCTTATTATATGATCAATCTCATTCTTGCAACACCACGCTATCACCTCATGCCTACGTTTTGAATCTCTGAGTTACACTTTCACTTTTTCCGGTGAAAACTGGGAAACACTTGTTCATTGCTACTGTTCTGCTTGAATCATACTACTGCCATCACTATTATTGCTGCAAGTTATTGATATACAGGTGTGGTTGAGAGTGACGCCTCAATTGCCAATGTCTTATTGATATTCTTGTGTTCCCATCGAGTCGAACTATAAATTTGGGTAATACTTCCCAACGAAGACTTCAGCGATCCCCTATACTTGTACGTATCAATGATAAATGTAAGCTCTATAGAAATATAAAAGTTTAGTATAAAATTGATAACATAATACTGTGGAAACCGCTAGAAAAAACAAATAATAAGAAAAAGACCCTTCAGGTCAAATACATTACATAAAGAAACAAATTAAACATTGGAGAGTGCGTTTATAAATATCCTTCAATAATATTGTTCATAAACCATTACATAGTAAATAGCACCACACAAATCAGAGTCACATCAACCATTACATAGTGCGAGATAGAAATACTAGTTCGAAATTCTGACATAGAATATTACATAATAGCACGGATAGCAAACTGCAAGCAACGGGAACAAAGCTCCCCAAATATGAGAGCTCCCAGAACTGAAACGTCCTGACTTCCCTAGTGGAACAAATCAGCCCTCGAAACGCTTCCGTGAACAAAGACTACATGGGTACCAGGGATCCTAATAGTGCACTCTAGGACTGGGATTTCAGGGCCAATGCCTTGGATCTGAAACATGTAATGAACAAATGCAAATGTATAGTTGATAGTTCCATCAACCAAGCTACGAACGCCGCGAACCAACACATAAGGATAATCAGGATACTGGTTCCAGATGGCACGGTGAACTTCGCAATCTCCGATTAGAATCAGTGACGGAAGAATGTAGTTTGCGACTCCCGCAGCTGCACCCACATACCTGACAGAAGATGCAAGCGCATCCTGAACAGTATCGGGTCGCCACCCTCGAGCAACCATCCCCTCGGCACAACGCGAAAGGAGGGGGTTGTTCGTCCGACCCCTCGTCCGGGAAGCCGTCGCTGCCACCGCCGGCTCCGCCACCACCGTGGCCGTCATAGTTGGAAATATGCCCTAGAGGCAATGATAAAGTGTTATTATCATGTTTCCATGTTCATGATAATGTTTATTCTCCATGCTATAATTGTATTAACCGGAAACCTAATACATGTTTGGTTATGTAAACAATACAGAATCCTTAGTAAGCCTCTACTAGACTAGCTCGTTGATTAATGATGATTATGGTTTCCTAACCATGGACATGAGTTATCAATTAATTAACGGGATACATGTCATTGGAGAATGACGTGATGAACAGACCCAACCAAAGCATAGAAATATTGATCGGATCAATAAGTGTATATTGCCATGTCTTATATTGTGAAGTATCCTGTTTCTTAGACCATGAGATTATGTCTGTCCCGGGTACTGGAGGAATGCCTTGGGGCATCAACCATCACTTCGTAACTGGGTGACTATAAAGGTGTCTTACAGGTGTCTCTGAAAGTACTTGTTGATTTGCATGTATCAAGACTAGGATTTGTCCCTCCGTGTGATGGAGAGATATGCTCTGGGCCCACTCGATAATGCACATTCGGTATCGCTTGCAAGCATGTGACTAATGAGTTAGTCACAGAGAATGTTGTATTGCAGAACGAGTAAAGAGTACTTACTGGTAATGAGATTGAACTAGGTATGGTGATACCGCCGATCAGATCTCGGGTAAGTAAAATATCGTGAGACAAAGGAAATGGAATACATCGACATTGTGATTCAAACCGATAAAGATCTTCGTTGAATTTGTGAGAATCATTATGGTCATCCAGGTCCTGCTAATGGTTATTGATCGGAGAGGAGTCTCGGTCATATCCACACGTTCTCGAACCCGTAGGGTCACACACTTAAAGTTCGGTAACGTTAGAATAGTTTTGGGATAATCTGTATATTTCTTTGGGTATATATTTCCTAATCTTTCAATCTTCGAGTCATTCAAATGAAATGCCAGTCCAGTCTCCTATGATGCACTCAAGAAGACAATCTCCTTATATGGGTGAAACCAAGTATCTCAATGTCGTTATCATAATAAAAATTATATGATGCTCTTCATCCACATCTCCAATGTTGTTTTCAACTTCAATGTCAGAGTTCCATTCCATATTCTCTGGACTTGTTGCTTTCTTGTTGTCTTCTCGGTAACTAGAAGAAAGGAACAGGTTGGAGTTAATATTTTCTAAGATCCATTGAACTCTTCTGTAGAACAGGTGAAGTGCTAGCATGGACTTAAGATTTTTGTCATGCTTCAACACCCACTCCGGCTGTCCACGTGATTTGTTAAGGATCCAAACGCGAAGCAAATACTTATCCCGGGCCCGGGGCCAGCACATATCTAATGCCACAAAGTACACGCCCTGTTTTGATCTTACGACATAAAGAGGTGAATGGTACCCTGCTCTTTCATGCACCGGTGGTTTAATTATACTGTACGTATTATTGGACAATGATATTCTGCAAAATCAAATCATTGTGCAAGAATGTATTAAAAAGAAATCGGTGAGATAATGTCTAATCAAATAATTCACAGAGTAAGTACGTATCTCATAACAAAATTCGGTCTACAATGCACATAAAGTGCTTCTGGAAAATAGACGGCGTTGAATTGCCCGTAGGTCACTTGCATTTCACCGACGATCCCCGCAGCATCTCCATCTCGGCCGAAATACCTGTCCTCCCAACAACCCATACATCTTGCATAGGGACGGTGGCCATTCTGATTTTCTTAATCCAGGGGTCTACGGGGTCCATAGGATGCTGGTAACCCAAAGAGGGGATCATAAACACCTCGTAGTGGGGTGATATCATCGGGTCATAGACAAGATGCGAATGGTATGTCACGCCCCTCGCATCAAGCTTGGGTGGTGACGTTGGTAGACTATGCCACTGTCTCGTCGCGGGATTGACCACGTAGTTGCCGCTAAGCAAGAGGAGACCGCCGTAGATGTATCCGCAATGAGGGCTGGCGGAGGGCAGAAAGCTGAGGTCGTCATTGACCGCCGTGGAGGGGCGGGCAAAGAACTCCGGGAACTTGTGCTCGTCGAAGTGGACAAAGAGGCTGGCGAGCGAGAGCGGGAGCAGGTCGGCGCGCAGGAGGCGGCGGCCGTCGACGGCGTCACGCCAGGCCCTACACACGCAGCGGGACGCGGCGGAGGACGTCGGCGAGCACATCGTCCGGCAGGCACGTCGTGTGGTCCTCCAGCGGCTGCTCCTCGTCGCCGGCCATCGCCTCGCCGCGAGAACACGATCCGGGGCGGGAGGAGCTTCGATTTTGAAACCCTTTGGCGATTTTTGATTTGAGCGAAGGAGAAAATTAAGCCGCAAGATCGGTAGGTTTTTTTTTTTTAGAATTTCAGGATCGGTTGGTTAGTCGTGGTGTTCCGACTTCGTATCGAGCGGAGTTGGGCTTTCGTTTCGTGAAAGCAGTTTGGACCGTAAATATGGACGATCAGTCCATCACCAGCCCGAATTCCAAGTACTCTTAAAAAAACGAATTCTCTGTACCACCTTTGTTTTGTTTAAGTTTCGTACTTTCGTGGCACTCCAACGAGCTCACCTACGGTGCTCGACAAGTGTTCGATGGAGCTTCGATTTGAAACCCTTTGGCGATTTTTGATGGAATTTGATAAGTGTCTCAAATTTGTATAAAAGTGGATGTATCTATACATGTTTCAAGTCTACATACATTTACTTTTTGACAAATCTAAGACAGTTATTTGTGGACGGAGGGAGTATAAGATGTTTTAGGTGGTACACACGTTGTCTATATGCACACTAAAATGAGTGAACATGCACACAAAAATGTGTATACATACATTTGTGTGCATGTGGACAAAAACTAAAACATCTTTTATTAAAAAACGGAGGGAGTAACTGTTTGTTTCAATGTACAGACATTGTAACACTGGACCGAATGAATAAGTTTCTTAAAATCCTTCATGTGATTGAAGAACAGAAGACCCAGAAGTTCACTCATGTATTATTTGGGTTGTGCTGTATTAGGATTTGAACCTGACAACATATGTGATTGAAACATCAAAGTTTTAATTAATAATATGATGTCCAAATATAGTTGAAATAGTGTTTTGTAGGATCAACAAGTGAGAAATAGCAAGGAAAAAAGGTTTAAAGGATCTGCTAGGTAGCTTGAACTCAAAAAATCCTCAAAAGGGGGTTTTGGGAGTTAATTCAAGGAATTGCTAGAGATGGTCTAAACCAAAAGCATTATCACCATGTTGTCTTTGCCTGATAATACACTGGAACATACCACAAGAAATCATTGAATACTCACCATGAGGCCAACAATTAATCACAAATTACGACCAGGCAAGAAGAGGCTAACACAGACTAATGTAACTATGTATGCATGTAACTGATTCGATCCATATTCTTCACCAAGCACAGGGGCAAAACTGACTGAATTATATCAAGCAAGAAAATATAGCTATTAAAGAACTGGGAAGCATTTTCTTTAGAGGACCAGCTAGCTCTAGGGGAAGAAGGATTACAATTACACTCGGCTCAGAAGCAAACAGCACGGGACTACAACGACGCTTCATTAAGGTTGTAGTCATTATTCATCTCTGGAAGTGATCAGTGCCCATTCGCGGGTGATAGGATGGATAGCGGCTGCTTGCTCCGTTCGCTGAGGTGGGATAATCCCTCAACTGATAGGGATAGGCGTTCACGTCTGCCCCGAAGTTTGACATGGAGGAGTTGTCGGTGCGGCTGTATGGCCACTGGCTCATCGCCATATCATCGAACTGGCTGCTCGAGTATGCAGGGAGATCAAACTGTGAATAACTCCTGTCCCTAAGCCCTTGAGGGGCACCGTTCAGATCACGTAGTACGGTGGAAGTTCCTCGTCATAGTACTGCTCCGACTGGTCAAACAGGTACGGATCACTAAACATGCCATAATCAGGTGTGCTGGCACTGTTGGGCACATTATTGGGCAAAGAGAACTGCCGAGCAAATCCTGGCTGTAGAACCTTTCTTCTGTCGATAAGCTCCTCATCCAGCAAGTCATTGATGATGTCTAGGTGAGGAAACTCGTCACCTACCAGGCCTTGCGGTTGGTATGGAGTAAATCTGGTAGAAATTTCCGACAAAGTTGCTTGCTTCGTGGTCTTCCATTCAAATTGAGCTTCTCAGATTCGTTACTGATGCTTGAATTCAGCACACCATGATCATTACTGTTGCTGCTGCTACAGCTTGCCTCTTGTGAGCTCTCCTCTCTCCACTGGTACTGGTTGAGTGACTCGGCTTCACAGTTCCAAAAGTAAATCCAGGCTTCAATGATGAATTTTCTTTCCTAGACGAGGTATCTGGTGACAGAATGGAAGGTGATGATGCAAACATGGATTGTGAGTGTGTAACTCCTAGACCAGATGAACTTGTCTGATAAGTGACACCGCTTGCCCCAGCAGAACTTTTTTCCATCATGGCATTACGGTAAGACCGGGGATGTAGCTAGGAGCACTGGCAGAGGGCTCATTGCCCAACCGTCCAACTGCACTCCTCGAACGAGAAAGAGCTGGTGCGGTCTGAACTGTTGAAACAGCAGGTGCCGCTTGTTTTGCTGCCGGCACTTGTGGGGCACTCAAGGGCCTCGAAACTGTAATGGCCTGGGTGGTGGTAGCGCTGCTTAACAGAGAAGTTGGCTTCTGAGCTTCTGATTTGGCGGGTACAGGTACCTGCAGAGGTCTACTTACAACTGGAACTGGCCTCTCAATATGGGTTGGAGCATTTGCCGGATGTCCTTTATTTGGAACTATCTGAACTGCCGGGATGGAAGAGGCACCCGTTCTTGTAGCAGTAACTGCAGCACCTGAAACTTCTGTTGCACGGGAACTCAGACTGTTGGTGCTTTCTAATGAAGATTTTGGCTGCTGGGAGAAGATAGGTTGCTTCTTAACAGGGCTCATAGAAGGAAGGAAGACTCTGTCACTCTTAACTTGGAGGGGCTCATGACATCAGCATGCCGCTGTGCATTTTGCTTCTTCTGCAACACAACTTTGTCATCCTGAAATGAGTTGATTTGGATTCTTATTCAGCTGAGCAGACTACTTAACAAATTGATGAAAGAAATAGCAAGAGAGAACAACACCCTTCTGCAAGACAACTTTTATTATCTGACATGGGCTGCTTAGTGGCATATTTCTCACAAACTGCGCATCATCATAAATGAAAAGGCTGGTAGGTCTGTGCATACCTCAGCTTCAAGTCTCATGTCCTTTGAGCTGCTAGATCCGAAAATACCATTAGGTGTTGAATTTGATCCACCAAGTGCAAACCCTGTTCTTGTTTCAGTATCCTTATTCCTCCGGTTATTCCCCCTGAATCAAAAAATATAGCATGATAAATACTACGTGACAAATGGGGAAAAAGAATTAAAATATAATATACCTATTAGATGAGGATTTGACACTTGTCCAGGCACCCCCCGTAGATGACCCATTCAAAATAACTGAAGGAACCGAGTCAGATGAACAAGTAGACGAGCTATCATCCACACATGAAGTTCTCTTTCCTGCTTGGTCACCTTCGGGCACAATCATCGCTTGAGCTTCTGAAGCGTCTGCTTCCCAGTTAACCGGACTGGATTCACGGTCTTCAAAATCAATATGAAGCACCTCTGAATTATCATCTCTGTTATCAGAAACATCAGATGCTTCGTCAGGATTGTCGGCATTTGAGGTCACTTCTTCCGCTTGACTTGAGATATCATCAGGGATTCTATCATCTGATGGACTGCTCTCTGTAACGATATCCTTCATGTCAAACCTTTCACTTTTTCCTTTATTATTTTTCTGACTGTTTTTCTTCTGTTTGGCCTGGGCGAGAGAGAAAGAAGACATTATCAAAGATGTCCTGAACTAATAGAAAGAGCACACAAAGGCACAAATGAGGTGCCAACACTGCAATCTCCTATAATCAACTGTGTGTACAAAGTAACATTGAAACAGATTAAGGGGGAAACGTGTTAAAACTAGAAACCAAGAGGTGTGTACATCAGAATTTATTATGATCGATAAAATATATAATGATAGGTATAATGATACAATAGATGCCATGGTTGCACTAGACACTAGAAGATGAACCAAACCTGTTTTTTCCTGATACGTTTTTCCTTCTCAGCAGCACTCCGCTTTGCCTTAAGTTCAATTTCTGCAAGCCCAGCAGCTTCTTCTTCACGAATGAGCTCCTCTTGGCGCTTCAAAGCCACCGCCTCTTGGTATGCCACTTCAATTCGACTGATTTCAAAAATTATAAGTAACAGATGCATAGAGACCATAGTTTACTGGAGACTTATAAGATGTATGAATTTCATCACGGGAAACCTGGTTCCCCAAGGAAAATAACATGGAAACAGATCTATCAAATATCAAATACTGGCAGTTGTATGCCTTGCCAAAATGGTAACTAGCACCAGGATAGTCATCCACTAAAGAATCAAACATAAACAAAAGGACAGGTCTAGCATCGAATGCTTGGAATTGATATTTCAAGTTGCTGACTCTTGTGTTACACAATTGTGGAGCAAAATAAGAATCCTAGATGGCCACGTTAAACTGCAAAAAAAAAACTACTCACCTGAATATATGAGCCAAGGCAAAAAATTCTAGCGTCTTCCAGCCGAGCTCTATAAGTCGTCTATCGTCGCGCTCAATAGAGTCTTTGTTGAAGTCATCACCCGAGCTGCTATCCTATAATCACATAATTGGTTAGGACTAGGTACACAGACTAGAACAAGAACTCAACAAGACAATATTCTTGAAGAGAACATTTTTCTTCCAGTTTGTAACTCACCAAGACGCAAGTAAATGACTCCTAGATCCTAACTCACGACAGATTGTTTAGCAAAGCTTAGTTGTTGAACAAAACCTCAAAATCTATATCTTCTGGTTATAAAGTGGATGGATGGTATGAAAAAGGCGCTTCATGTTTTAAGGTTGAAGCCAAAATGAAAATATCAGCAGTTAATATCCAGTGGAGTTGCCATACGATGGTTACCTTAGTAAGCTAACTTTACAAACTGGTAAAAAGAAAAATACATACCTTTGTGCGGTTCTGTGAGCTTTTTTCATCCTTCGCAGGCAATGGTTGGTGCGGCAGTGTGTCTAATGTAGCTCTTTCAAGCAAAAGTAACACATCATCTGCCAAGACAAACATATCCTGCTCAACAAGCACCATGGAAGTGCTTCGAGCATCTGTGTCCGTTAGTTTGGACACGCCCTTTTTGTTCTTGCTCTGATACTCCAGAGCCTTCAGCCCGCTATACAGTGAGTCCATTACTAAGGTTGATGTAACTTCCTTTTCTATGAAAAAATGCTTCACTAAACTTTCAATACAGTGTCGGTCTTCTCCCTTGTCATCTGTCGTCGCATATTTGGATCCATCGCTAGCCAGAACGCATTGAAACTGCAACCCACCAAATGAACATTTCAATAATACATAGGGACAACACATTCGAATTATATAAAATATTTACTAAAGACGTGCTTGGTCATAAGCCATAAGATAGTAGCCAAAAAGATATTTATCTAACCTGGACCATCTCAGTCTATCCTCAATCAACCTGCAGAGTTTGCTTCTTCTTTCATCAATAAATCGCCAGCAAATTTGCTCCACATTTGATAAATACACCCTAACTAATTTCTTCGGTACTGGCCATCAAGGCACGAAATGGGCGGTCCGCCTTCTCCCTCAAATATTACAATGCAGAAGCAGACTTGGTTATGCAAAGCTAATATATAATCAACTCCAAAAATAACTGATATAACACTACAGTTCACCCAGAGTTGGTGAAATCGACAGAAGGAAAATGGAGGCTACATAACTACAGAAAACAGATACCTAATAACTTGAACTTGAGCTTTGATGGTAAGAACATCATCAACAACAAAGCCATCATGTAATTTTGATAGCTCCATAAATTTTTTCCACCCCCAGTCATGCTCTTTCTTCCAAAATCGGTGCAGCGTATCTGAAATGCACTTTCTTTAAGCTTTACATGCAAAACTTAACCAGAAATACTAGCCAAACAAGACAGCGGTATATCAAACTCACCAGAATACTTGGATTTCTTTGGGTCTTTATTAATTACAGCTATTGTAAACTGTGCAAAGTGACTCCATCCTGAAATAAAGGCAACCAATATTCAAGATAACATTCTGCAATCATGAAGTGTGCCATGGTTGACAATACATGGAACATTTCATCTACCTGGGAGCAATTTATCATGGTTCGCGACACAAAGAAAGAGTGACAGGTGATTGCAAACATCACATCCTTGTGGATAAATCAGGATGTACCTGAAAGTCAACCAGTAGATATTAACACATGATGCAGACAAAAGCTTGGGCTTACATATCTACCTCAAAGATGGTACTTACTGAAATTTAAAAGTCCGCACGCTATATAAAAACGCGGAGTACATAAAAACTCAAAATAGGCAAATTAAATAAGGAATAATCATGTCTAGAGTAAATGTGTATGCAAATAAAATGGGAAGGCGGGAGTAGTTCTAGACATATTCCATGCAACCCAAGTTACAAACAAGAAGAAACTTATAAATATGTACTGTAAGTCCAATTGGTAACCTATGAACGCCATACCATTTATAACCGCCAACATCAAAGGAGTTACTCCGTAGCTCCCTCTTGTTAATTTGGGAAAAATTATCAATCCTCCATGTAAACTTCCCATAAAGTTCAGCAGGCCTTGGCCCTAATACGAGGAAATAAAAGCAACAGGTCAAGAAAGAGTTGATGCTAAGTATCTAAGAAATTGTAAGGATTGAAATGCAGATATAAAACAAACTAAATAAAATTTTGACTTATTAATTCTGTTCTGGCCAGAATGGGCAGAACGATCCATTCTCAGGACCAAAACAGTATTCACAATCTGTCATCTCGTACCGGTCCAAATTCTGGTCATTCCGGCTAGAACTCTCATACCAGCCGGTACGATTGACAAATGTAGTACTGTTGGTCTTCCAGTACTCAGGCACTCATATAGGCTCCAACCAACCCGCTTATTCCTCCCCTCAGCGAGGTGGGACTAACGAAGGTTTTACCGTTCTGGCAAAACCAAGATGGGTACGAATATTGGGCCTGGTACCTACAGGCTTGTTGGGCCGGTCACTTCTAGCGCAGTACACAATGACAAGCATGTCACACTAATCCCTTCCATCCTTTTTTGTATTTTTCCCTACTTATTTTATTTTATGAGCCACATATGTATATACATAAATTGTTTTCATTTAACTTACAAAAACCCGTAATGGAATGCCGAAATGCTCGATATGGGTGATACCAAGACATTACGTAGCTAACACCAACCAGAATGGTGACCAGAATGGAATTAGTAAGTATGAGATAAAACCCTTTGCGGCATGTGACATTCTCAAAAAAAGCATTGGCAAGCGATGGAGCATACTGAAACAAGGTAACATAGAACCTGCTAAGTAAAGCACATGATGGAGCGTAGGAGCATAGGCAGGTTGGGTGCAGCGTGCCTGCTTTGGAAGCATGAGGTAGTAAGTTGATTCACAGTTGTAATTTAATTAAGACACAGGAGTGCATTTTTTCTCTCCCGGTGAATCCATTAAAACAGACCAGGCCTGATTCCAGTTTCCCTTTTTGGTCAAAACGATCATGTGAGGTCAGGTCTTACAAGTAAATACATATTAGGGAACATGTATTTGACCGCCATGTCACTCACACACAATGATGGGGATATCGCTTATCGAGAACTTATCGGTCGACCCAAGATAAGGGGTAAATCGGCCGGTTTATCGGCATATTGGCCGATTTATCTTATCGGTCAGACACTGTAAGCGACAAATCGGCCGGTTTATCAGAATATCGGCCGATATCTTGAACAGTGCTCACACATGATAGAAACCCTAATAGGCATGATATAACTACAGAGTCAAATAAGTAAATATTCTTGAACATGTCCAAACTATTTGCTAGTGTGACAAACGAATTTTTTAGTATTCCTTTTATCACCTTTTCCATTTCCATACATTAATTAACAATTAGATGACTTAGTATCAACCTGGAAAATAGTCGAGTTTCCAATAAATAACTATAGAAACTCAAGAATTCTAAATCAAAGAATGCTTCAGTCAGTACTTTGGTGCACATCTCAACAATCTAACTGTAATCTGAATGAAATTTCAGCTACCATTTTGACATGAGTTTTATTTATGAATGGTATTGCATGTCTCGTGAGCATAAAAACGCATCAATAAAATTCTGTAGAATTCAGTCAGCTTACGGTATAAAGAACGATACATCTGAATTGATGTAAGATACCTAGGTTTGGCTCAGCACTAGAATCATATAACAGTTAGCATAACCTGAGGACTTCTCAAGTTTGTATGTCCTTGCTATATCAGAATTAGTTAATTACATAAAAGGACAAATGAGCCTATATTTGAAGGGGTCGAAATGGAACTATTTGTCACTGCTTCAAAATCCTGATTCATCTTATCACTAACCAGCTCAGTGGGAACAAAAAAGTTGCATGCCCTAATTTGATCATATTAGTTGTCTTAAACCTAACCAGTCAACCCAGAATTGTACACAGCTGCAACGACAAAATAAACTCGCAAAAGATACCTAAGTCATCATTTGAATTCCACTATAGTCATGGGGGATTCAGGGACATCACTTAATCAGTTCCACATGCAGTAAGTAGCATCGAAACAAAATCAATTGTTTTACTTTTATAGAGAGAACAGTTTCATGAGGACTAAATAGGTCTAGGTAACTGGGAAATGATATATCAGAAGTTTAAAATAATTACGTTCGGACAAAGCAATAACAGGCAATATGAAGAAATGCAAGATAAGGTGGACAAACATACCACAATCATCCTCATCAGTGTCTGAGTAAGCTGGTGAAGTGGATGGTGTTCCATTCTCAACTTGCTCGCTTGACCTCCACTCCGCTAAAGAATCCCCAGAATAGCTTTGCTGATCACTCGGCAAGTCCTCGGTTGACGAGGATCTACCGTCCTCTGTATGGTCTACTTCCACACTGCCAGCCATGAACCTATCCACCTGAGGAGGTGCAACGCAGCTGCAGCACCGACCTCGCCGTTTTCCTTCCTACAACACGAATTGCGCCCCTAAAGTCAACAACCTCAGCTTCGGTAACAAAAGGAGCATAAAAACGACAAACCTACTACAACCCTAGCGCCCCGATACGCCAAATGCAGAAACAGCTAGGGCAGGGAAAACTTATATCTACCGGGTGGTGCAATCTCGTAACGAGCAATCGGTGACAAGTGTTGTATACAGAGCTGGCATTGCAGAGGAAGCAGTGCGACGATCAAGCAATCGCATATATACAAGGGTAACGACATAGCACAATAACTAGTTCGTGTCACATGGCATAAAATACTCGTTCCAGACCACGAGACGCCTACGGTCTACGGAACATACAGTCCGCAGCCGAACCAGACAATACCTAGAATCCCGAGGCGGCGGAGGCTTAAACCTAGGCAGCATTAAATCATCATCCACATACAACGCTAATCCTCTTCCCTCCCTTTCTACGCGCCTGCCCCCAGCTAACGTAAGAAAATCATCACCACGCGCGCCAACACGGAGCTGGCGCGCAACACCGTCAGCTAAGGTAAGCCCAGGGCAGGGCGCCCGTCCCATCCCAACCTAGACAATCCCAGGCATGCGCCCATTCCATCCAATCTCCCCCGGGAATGACCGGACAGGACCTAGAATCCTGAGGCCGCGGAGGCTTAAACCTAAGCAGCATTAAATCATCCACGTACAAAGGTAATCCTCTTCACTCCTTACGCGCCTGCCACCAGCTAGACTAAGAAAATCATCACTACCCGCGCCAACACGGAGCTGGCGCGCAACACCGTCAGCTAAGCTATGCCCAGGGCAGGGCGCCCGTCCCATCCCAACGTGAGGCGTGCCCCCGCACGGAAGCCAACCCAATCTCCGTCCGGGGAACGGCCGGAGGAGAAGAGACCACGCAGGCACGCACGCAGATTAGATCGGGGCGGCGCCGGGCCGCGAGCGCGCCAATGCACCCCTCGCCGACAAACGGAAAATAAACAAAAATCGCTCCTCCGATTCGACCCTTCCCCCCGCGTCGTCCGGATCTGACCTCACCTCCCTCCCCCGCGTCACGTCACACCGACGCCGTTCAGCGCGCGCACCGGGGCCCGAGGATCGAGAGTTTACCTGCACCCGGCGGCTCGTCGTCGTCGGTGGCGGCGGCGAGGGCAGCCGCAACGTCGACGAAGGAGGAGGAGGAGATAGGGCGGGAGGCGGGGAGCGGGCGGGCGTGTGTGCGCCCTAGTCGAGTCAGAGTAATCGGATCGGGCTAAGCTTATTAGGCTCAGTCAGATCCCTCAACCTAAACAACCAACGAGAAATGATTTCCTACGTATTTCCTCTCCTGGTGGTGGATGGAGATGGATGAAGATACGCTGGTATTTATAGCGTGGCAGCGCGTCATCATTTACTCTGCTCCTTTTGATGAGCCAGCCCGGTTTTTGGAAGCATCGGCACGATATCGCGTCTCCGTAATGGCCTGCCCTAGGTCATTACAATTGCGGTTTCGGCTAGGGCACGTAGCTCCACGGGAGATCAATGGCGGCTTCCAGGTGGTTGTTGGGGTATGAGTGGGATCCACCTCACGGCGTCATCCCGTCCGTCCGTCGCACGCATTTCGCAAACCTCTATCGTCTTCTCTCTCCCGTATTCGACGTATCTTAGTATTTACCATGTAGTATATACCGTTCACCGTTATTGTCGTCCATAACGGTTAAGATTGTCTCGATGTTTTGTTATGTCATCGCTCGTGTCTCCCGTTGGGCTTGCGTTGTCCGACTCAGCTTCCGATGTCGGCGCATTAGGGTTTCCTTCAGTTATTTGTTGGGCTACGGCCATCTTAGTTGCCCCGTTATTCGTGGGGCGACACCACCTCCCTTTATGATCGAGTTGAATACGATGAGACAAAAAGGCAAGGCGGGAGGGAAGGGTATGCAAGGAGGAAAGGGCGATGGAAGGTTGACGACATGTGGAGCTTGTTTTTTCCTTACCATTTCGGTTATTACGTCCATCAGACGATTGTGGTTCTCCCGTAACGGCTCAGATGATCTCTATATCTTGTTAGGTCATCGCTCATGTCTCCCGTGGGGTTTGCATTGTCCGACTCTTCCGATGTTGGCGCATTAGGGTTTCCTTCAGTTATTTTGCCGGGCTATTGTCATCTTAGTTTGCCCTGTTATCTGTCGGTCGGTACCACCTTCGTTTACGATCGAGTTGAATACGACAAGAGAAAAAGGCAAGGCATGAGGGAAGGGTGCATAAGGAGGAAAGGGCAATGGAAGGTTGACGACAGTTGGAGTTTGCTTTTACGTACCATGTCGGTTATGTCGCATCCATGAGACGATTGTGGTTCTAGCCAGAATCCTCTACATCTACTTATCATGTTAGTCTGCATCCACATCTATGAGGACACGTCAAACCAATAAACTATTCAACCACGGTCTGCGACACCACGAACATCTTCGATCAAAGTCAAGCACAATGAAAGACAAAAGGAAAGAGAGGAGAAAATGGGAATGAATGGTTGACGACAATGGGAAGGGTGGAGTTTGTTTCTTGTCGTTTACTTACAGTGTTGGTTATTATATGCATGTTGCCTCTATTGGGCTATTGTCGTATCCATGAGGACATATCAACGAGTAAATTATGAGTCGCGACATCTTCTTTCAACAAGAGAAACGACAATAGAGGAGAGAAGGTTGAGCTAGGAGGAAAGGCCATTGAACGGTTGACGACAATGCAAAGGATGGAGTTTGTTTCTTGTCGTTTACTTACAATGTTGGTTATTATATGCATGTTGCCTCTACTGGGCTATTGCCGTTTCCACGAGAGCATATCAACGAGTAAATTGTGAGTCGCGGCATCTTCTTTCAACAAGAGAAACGACAGAGGAGAGAAGGTCGAGCTAGGAGAGAGGGCATTGATCGGTTGACGACAATGGAAAGGATGGAGTTTGTTTCTTGTTGTTTACTTACAATGTTGGTTTATTATATGCATGTTGCCTCTATTGGGCTATTGTCGTTTCCATGAGGGCATATTAATGGTAAATTGTGAGTCGCGACATCTTCTTTCAACAAGAGAAACGACAATAAAGGAGGGATGTCAAGCTAGGAGGAAAGAGCATTGAACGGTTGACGATAAGGCAAAGAGTGGAGTTTATTTCATGTTGTTTACGTACCATGCATGTTCCCTCTATTGGATTAGGGCATGCACAATGGGGTGACGTCAGCCTTCTTTTATAGTTGCCACGTTGGATTTTCACTTAGTTGGAGGAGAGAGAATGAAGAAAGAGAAAATTGTCTTCTCTTAGCTAAGAGATGATCTCTTAGAAAACAAGAGGAGACTTTTTATCCATTGTACCTTATGTCTTCCATTAAAAACACAAATTTGTCCATTGGGCTTGCATTGTCTGACTTAACTTCTGATGTCCTCGCATTAGGGTTTCAATTATTCGTTACGCTAATGCCATCTTAGTCTGTCCCGTTATTCGTGGGGTGGCACCACCTCCGTTTACGATCGAGTTTAATACGACGAGAGAAAATGGCATGGTGGGAGGGAAGGGTACACAAGGAGGAGGAAAGGGCAATTGAAGGTTGACGATAGGTGGGGCGGTACCATGGGGGTTATTACGTCCATGTCGCATCCATTAGACGATTGTGGTTCAAGCCAGCCTCTACATCCACCTATCATGTTAGTCCGCATCCACATCTACGTGGGCGTATCCTACCAATCAACTATTCAATTACGGTCCATGACACCACGAACATCTTCGATCAAAGTCAAGTACAATGAAAGACAAGGGAAGAGAGGAGAAAATGGCAATGAATGGTTGATGACAATGCGAGGGGTGGAGTTTGTTTCTTGTTGTTTACTTACAATGTTGGTTACTATGAGCATGTTGCCTCTACTGGGCTATTGTCGTTTTCATGATGGCATATCAATGAGTAAATTGTGAATAGCAACATCTTCTTTCAACAAGAGAAACAACAATAGAGGGAAGGTCAAGCTAGGAGGAAAGGGCATTTAACGGTTGGCGATAAGGCAAAATGCGGAGTTTGTTTCATGTCATTTACGTACCATGTCGCCTCCGTTGGATTAGTATTGTCGTAGTCTGCATTTACATCCATGGGGCACATCAAACCCATCAACTGCAGGTTGTGACACTTCCTATTTCTTCGGTCAAGTCAACTACAACAAGAGAAAAGGTAAGAGAGGTGGAAAGGGGAAGGTAGGAGGAAATGACAATGAAAGGTTCACATAATGCAAAAGGGTAAATTTTGTTTCCTATCGTGTACTTACCATGTTGGTTGTCATATTCATGTGGCCTCCATTGGACTATGCCACCATAATATGCTTCTACATCTACGAGGGCACGTCGAACCAACCAAGCACGAGTTGTGGCACCACATTTCTCTTTGATTAAGTCAAGTACAATGAGAAATAATGCAAGAAACGAGGATAAATCAATAAACTCAGTTGACGACAATGAAAAGGGTGGAGTTTCTTTCCTGTCGTCTACTTACCATGCTGGTTATTTTACGACGAGTGCGTTATGGGGTTAATGACGTGTCTCTACATCCACGAGGGCGCATCAAACTAATCCTCTGCGACTTGTGGCATCACCTTCGTCTTCGGTCAAGTCAAGTACATGGAGAGAAATGGCAAACGGAGGTGGAAAGGGTAACGATCAGTAACGACTGCCGACAATGTAAAGGGTGGAGCTTTGTTTCTTGTAGACTTCCAACAATACAAAGGCTTTGTAGTTGTATAAATGGCAAGTCAATACATAGAGTTAACCGAATAAGCAATGTAGCTTAGATAAATATGTAAAGTCGATAATTTTTTGTAGCCCTAAATTATGTAAGATGAAGCCTATCGTAGGCCAAAACCGAATAAACAATAGCAGCTTAGAGAAAAGATATAGCACAGAGGGTAATTTGTAACCTATAAGATGAACAAAAAAAACTATGATTGTTTTCACTCGAACAAAACAAGTAAACACAATCCTCTCCTTTTGTTTTGATGATTTGCTCTGCGGAATAGCAATTTTTCTTCCAATACTTCAAACCATGTAGCATCATTTTTTTATTTTTTTCATGATTCTTATGTTTTTTAATATAGCCCACGGTTGGTATCATATTTTTTGTGATTTCCTTGACGGGTGATGCACTCATTTTTATTGTCAAAGGTAAATTCATGTGTTTTCTATTATTTCACAATGTAAATGTCCCCTTGGAGTAAAAACTATTGACTTGTTGGCAACATGTGAATGCACGTGTATTCTACTATTACACATGACTTAAAATGCGACTCAACCTTGTGGAAAAGATAAGAGATAAACGCACCATTGGTCACTGAAATTTAATTAGATGAGCACATTGGTCACTGAACTCTCAACTTGTTACAAACTGGTCACTGAACTCTCAAAAGATGAGTATATTGGTCACACTTTGTCCAGCGGAGCTAATTTTGTCCGACGTGGCATGCTGACTAGATAGTTGACCAGTTGGGAAGACCAATTTTCTTGCAGAAACCCCCCTGAACATCTGGAGAACACTGCCGCGGACGCGCACGCTGCCGCTGCCACGGCCTCGGCGAGGGCCCCGGACACCTCGGCCTCCTCAGCGCTGGTGGACACGGAGAGGATCGTCGACGGGAACTTGGCCGCGGTGCGCACTGACGCCGCGAGATGAACCAGGTCTTTCTCGGCACGGCGGAGAGATCGGACGGTGGAAGAGAGCCTGTTGTCGTCGCGGCGCCTGAGCGCGCCTGGGCATCGGATGCGTGGGCCCTGAGCTCGACGGCAACCTCCTGGAACGCGCCATGCGCGTCGGCGAGGACCAGGAAACCGTCGAGGAGGTAGGTTGCGGTGGCGGATTCGTGGCACAGCAGGCGCTGCTGCAGCACCACAACCTCGCGCTCCAAGAACACGCGCGCGAGCACGGCGGCGCCGCGGCACAGCAGGCGCTGCTGCAGCACCGGCGGTCCGAGTTCGCCGCCGACGGAGCGTGGAGGCCAAGGCGGGTGAACTCGCGCACGAACTGGATGGTGAAGGCCATGCCGACGAAGGCGGCGGTGAGGAGAGAGACCCCCGCGCTCCCGGGCCCACGCGACGGAGCTGTGCCAGGAGGTTGCGGCGGTGGACGCGTCCCGTGAGGACGCGGTGGAAGATCTGGCCTGCGAGGAGCAGAGCGAGAGCCCCCGCCAGATCGCGCGGGGCGGGGTCCAGTTGGAGAAGAGAGGGGGCGGGGGATGGAGGCGGAGGGGAAGGAGAGGGCGCGGAGTTGCTGCTGGAAGTGGCGCGGAGGGGAAGGTGATGGGGAATGGCATATCGGTAGGACGAAGGAGACTCTGCCTCTGGTGCGCTTCTCGGAGCTGGACTTCGGGCGGCGCGCCCGCCTCTCCGACGGCGAGGTGGCCAGGGGGTTCAGGTGCCTCCAGATGTTCAGGGGGGTTTCTGCAAGAAAATTGGTCTTCCCAACTGGTCAACTATCTAGGCAGCATGCCACGTCGGACAAAATTAGCTCCGCTGGACAAAGTGTGACCAATATACTCATCTTTTGATAGTTCAGTGACCAGTTTGTAACAAGTTGAGAGTTCAGTGACCAATATGCTCATCTAATTAAAGTTCAGTGACCAATGGTGCGTTTATCTCAAAAGATAAAACATATAGTAGCAGATTCTTTAACCCTAATTTATTTACGATGAACCAAAAAATGATGATTGTTTATATCACTCAAATGAAACAGTGTAAACAAAATCCAATATTTTTTTCTGCTCCAGTAACCAATTTGCAAAGTGATATACAAAAAAATTCCCAGCAAAAGATTGAAAAACCAATATTACGGCCGTTTCCATTTTTGTACACACAGCAGAATTCTCAGAGAATTGGACCTGATCGCTAACCAGCCACGAACCGAAAAGAGGAGAGGAGAAAACGTGAGCTTCAGATAGAGATTACAGCTCGCCCAAAGGCTCCCGCCACACCAACCTTTCCAAATGAAAGAAGCAAGGTTATTATTTAACAACAATGAATCACGTTCTCAAATTCAACATCCTTCACAGCACGAGGTCTCTGGCTTGCTGCCAATCCAAACAGTCCAGTGCCCAAAACCTTACAAAATCACCATGAGCTTATCTTCTGATGTCGCGATTTGAAATAACTGCAAGAATTTCAGGTATCGTCGACCTGAGAATGGAAGACGAAGCTTGGAAATGTCGTGGTGATGTCCCTGCCCATCGATAGCACAATTAGCTCGAGAAATATATAAGGAACAGAAGTACTGGAAGCATGTTATAAACTGTCCAGTCTGAGATAATGACCTTAATGGTTCAGAAACACACAAATTTTTGCCACAGAAACAGAAGACATAAATTCTCTAATTTTTTCTACTAAAGACTTGTAGCCTTCGAACTCCTGAACATGAAGTGGCTTACTTGAAGCTGAAGCACTAACTGGGCACATTTAATCGAAATAATTTGGTGTAGTGCATCAACATCACATGAATTCAAACGAACCGTTGGCAGATAACCCCAATAATTGAGACTAGCACTATTTGCATGTAAATAGCTAAGTCTGATTTACCACATCTCAAGTATGTGGCTCTCCAGACAACATGCTTTACAAGATATTGCAATGGTAACTTGGCACTAAATGGAGAAGGAAATTTCTGTATTCTTGATACAAGAGCAGCATTTAATTGTGAAAGATGAGTGAAGAGCACTGCGTCGAGGTGTGGAAGATACACATAAAAAGAAGTAAGAACCAACATATAGAAAAATTGAACAGTTTGAGTGAATACAAAGAAAATATCTTCTTGTATTTGTAACTTAGCACTAAATGGAGAACGAAATTCCTAACACACTTTATTCATGGGCAACAGTAAACTGTTAAAGTGAAACACTGAAGGATGCAAATAAAAAGGACCATCATATAGAAAAATAAAATGGTAAGTAATATGAAGAGAATATCTTACTTGAGGTACTGGAGAGTCATGTTCTTCAGTAAAGATGGATGCCGAAGAACCAGATTGTGCCACTCTTCCCTGTCAATTTTTCCATCATGCTTCGTGTCTGCTTCCTCAAACGTCTTAACATAAGAGAAAACAACAAGAATTCATCAGGTCCAATTCATCGTAAATAATACCAACTCCAAAAAATTCATCACGACCTTGTATTGGAAGTTACAATTGCCAAGCAACAAGAGGAAGGTCTGATTTGTCTAATACCAACTCCAAAAAATTCATCAAATAGCAGGGATCGAGGATGTAACAAAGAATACTTGTATTGGAAATGAAAAAGAAAAACAGTATGTACATGATTCACTGATAGGAATGCTATGTAGAACTCTGTCATAAACAGGGATTGAGAATCACTACCTAACACAAGCTAGAGAATTAATACATAATACACACTATAACCAAAATGATTAACACAACATAGACGGGCAACTGTAACACACCTTATCAATTATGCTTTCTATAATTTCATCAGAAAGATTCATTCCTGACTCTGCAAGTGTAGCAACAACCATCTGCTTAACCTGACAACCAAATATATAAACTGTTGAGATGAAGTAAACAGAGAGAGCTCAACCAAAAGAGTGACACACTAAACAAAATTATTTAACTTCAAGAATAACATGGCAGTTCTTCAAAGCTAAAAGATACAATTCTTGGTTTTTAAAATACAAGTACCACTGCAATACGTTCGGAATAAAACCTCAATCAGAAGGGAACAAGAACAATAAGTCACCTATATTTTTTAAAACATTAGCAAGTGTGATAGAACTACTGGCTTAACTTTAGCATAACAATTTAACAACACTATCCAGACACTGCCTGAGGCTCAGGGTATTGTTTCACAACTATGCAAACCCTCATTTAACCAGTGATCCATCTGAAAGTCTGGGACTTCCTTTCATCAGTTGTGTGGCATATGTGGTCACCGCAACTACTCAAGATAGTCAACAAGGCCATCTAGTACCAAAAACATTACTCACTTAAATAAATCATGATTTCCATGTATCAGAGAGGAATATTATAAATTATTTACACTGCTGTACAAGCTAATGTATTTAGCCAACATGCTAGCCTGACAGACAACCACACTGGAAATAGTATCATTACCTCTTGCCTCTCAATGAAGCCTTGTTGCTTAAGATCATATAGCTTGAATGAGACTGTAAAGGGAGACATGAACATCAGATTTTACAGGTTATATAAAGGTGAAGTGATGAAGCAGGAGCATAACACAAAATATTAAGATCATTTTTTTACTTAACCACAACACAAATACAATATCTAGAAATTGTTGACTAGACTAGGGTTGGTGAGTCCTTGCATATATTAAAAATTGAACAAGCGTCACCATTATGATGATATAATCTGAAGCCTGAATATAATTTGCATGTTTGGGAACAAAATTCTCTAGCAATAAGATGACTGAACTCACAGTCAATTTTCTCATCAACTGAAGCATTTGGGTGAAACACTGAGAGTGCACGAGCGAACTCTTCAAACCCTAAAATTCCATTGTGCTTTGTGTCGAACAAATCGAATACCTGTGTGGGCAGGGAAACTATTAAGGACAAAAATAACATGATATGTGAAAAAAGGAAAACTATTTGTCAAATTGATGCAGCTGTTTTTTAAAAATAATGGTGAAATATGGTTTTGAATGGTTTTAGCTTCATGTTCTCAAAAGGAAACTCTCCAGCTAAAGTTGCTGATGACTTTCCAAATTTCCATAAAGAGAAATGCATTTAGCACCAGTGTACAGGAACCATGAAGAACTAGATAAATGTTGGATAAAAGCCACATTAGATCTGAAGTACATAAACACACTGAGACTCAACGCGACAGATATAAGGCATTCCTGCTGATATTAAATAAACTACAGGTCAAAACAGTTAGGTGATGTACATATGCAGCTTCCAATTAAAATAGCACAACACAGCATTTGCGACACATGAACATGCTGAATCAAGGAAAGTACATTATGTAAGAATAGTATCAAACAGGTACATTATGTAAGAATAGTATCATCACAAAGTTAATGCTATACTTTCTTATTAAGGAAACATCACATATAATACTGATTTAAAGCAAGGACGTGCGATGATATACATGTGCTCAGGGAACATGTGGAGAAGCCTATGAACATCTGAGGTAGGCAAAGAAAGGAAGCATGTGGAAAGTAACGCATAGGACAAAGGGCAACGCATGGGCCAACGAAGGTGAATACTTGAAATATTCACAGTCGGATCAGATCGTATTGACCACAGGTCGAAGTTAGCTAACAGGTAGGCATCCCATCACATGATTAACCAATGATGGACATTATTTAGATCAGGACATTATTTAGATAGATGTCTAGCGGGAAATACAAGATAGGAAAGGGTAAATCTTAATTCAAAACTACTGAGAATTGTATAGTAATAGCCCATATGACTCAGAAAACCATGCCTATAGGCAGAATCGGACAACCCGAATCTGTATCGGAATCCGAGTGTTAATTTTTCTATCAAGAAAATTGCCGAATTGGACTGCCGAATCGGAGTCCAACAACCGTGTACATGACCGAGTAACAGTATGATGCATAAATATCTAAAGCAATGGCCAGTAGAACTCTGGATAAATCTATTTGCACACAATAATTATGAGTAAATTATCCTATGTATTGCATCCAGAAGTATTGAGTAGATTTTCATTGCCCATACAACATCAACTATAAGAACCCATTATTCTCATTGAATTTCACCAAGTCCCTACAAATATTAAGTGCATGGTAATACTAATAGCAAAATGTGCAACAATAACATCATGACAGACAACAACATAACAGCAACATACAGCTATCAATCAAAATGTGCAACGATAAGTTGATAAGATCAGGACAAGCAGCAGCACACAGCTACCTACTGCGTCCATTTAACGCAAACTTACACGATCAGCGAACATGCTATTTGCACACAGTAATTATGAGAGAACTATCCATGCATTGCATCGACAAGTATTGAATAGAGTTCAATTGTCCATAGAGAAAAACTATCGAGAGCACCTGATTCTCATCGATTTTCATCAAGCCTCTACAAATAGTAAGTGCATGGTAATACTAATACCAAAATGTGCAACGATAACATCATGACAAGCAGCAATACACAGCTATCAATCAAAATGTGCAACATAAGTTGATAACATCATGACAAGCAGCAGTACACAGCTATCTACTGCGTCCATTTGACGCAAACTCACATGATCAACGAACAGGCTATTTGCACACAATAATTATGAGTGAAACTATCCATGCATTGCATCCATAAGTATTGAACAGAGTTCAATTGCCCATACATCAAAACTATCGAGAGCCCCTGACTCTCATCTATTTTCATCAAGTCCCTAAAAATAGTAAGTGCATGGTAATATCCAAATGACCAAATGTGCAACTATCAACCACATCCTATCAAAGTGGACTTACACGATCAGCGAACAGGCTCTCCTTCTTGCTCGTCTTGAAGAGCGCCAATTGAAACTCCTCCTGCACGCAACAGATCAGAACCACAGCCCATGACCAATGATCCACAACACCCCAAAAAAAACATCCTCGGAGTAGGATGTACATCGACGATACAGAAAAACGAGGTGTAAACCAAACATTCATGAAAATCACGCAGGAGTACCTTATTAATCAAGCCGTCATCAATCACGGCGCTGCTTATCTTCTTGAACAGCTCGTACAGGGCCTCGACCTCGCTCACGCTGACTGCGCACGGACACAAAACGCAACCCCAGACACACAGGTCAATTCAACCCAATTTCAGTAACACGCAGAAGCAGCAGAAGATAACAAGTAGGCAGAGCGAAGAGGAACAGAGGCGGGGGCGGGGGGGCGGGGCACGTACACACGGTCTCCCTTGCGAGGACCTGGGGATCCTCGAGCCCCCGCGGCTGCTTGAGCTCGAGGTCGAAGCACCTGAAGAGGACCGCGAGGAGGTGCTTCACGCCGTCGAGACACTGCACCATGATATCCACGCTCCCCCGCTAGCCAGCTACCGCCGCCTCCGCCTCCGCCAACTCCTCTGCTGCCGCGCGACCTCGCTAGTCATCGTGGCCGCCCATTCCGCGGCCGGCCGGTCCGATCCTGCAGTAGGACGCCGACCACACCCGTCAGTCAGCGCGCGTGGACCGGAAAGAGGGGCTCGTCGCCGAATCCGAGGCCACCGATCCGATCGCTCGGGCGGGCGGGGGAGTCTGGGGGAAGGACGTACCTCGGGGTCTCCGGGAGAGAGGAGGCTACCGCGATCTGCCCGTCCGTCGTCGGAGGCGGACGGCTGGGGCAGCCGCGGGAGAGAGATTCGGGGAGGGAGGCGGAGGCGGAGCTCGGGCAGGGAAGCAATCAATAGCGTGCTGGCTTCGTCTCGTCGTTTTGTTTTCCTGCCGTCTCGGCGTTGCCGTTTCGGGCTCATGATTGGGTCTGCCTGCGGTGGGGCCCACCGCGCCACGGCGAGCCACCGCAGCAGAGCCGGAAGAGGGAGACGAAGGAGACCTCCTACTCCCACCTGTAACCTGTTGTGTTCCCCGGCTAGTGGCTACGAGTACTATGCTTTACACTTGTCTATCTATGCGAAATAAAAAAAGGTTTTATTTTCTTTTCTGCCACTGACTTTTGAAAACACTTCTATTTTTTGATTTTCTGTCGCATTCTACCGTCAATGTCGATGGGAAATGACAGCTGATTGCTATGTAAGATATGTAAAAGAAAAGAAATTGAAAGGAGATGTGTGCCGACGCGGATTTTTGCGGCGTGGTTCCGACGTGTCTACTAAATCTGGATTGGATCGTGTACATATTGGATACTGAAAGATATTTGATAAACGAGTGATTTGATAAGACAGTGTACATATTGGATACTGACAAAATCGTCTTAGCTTTATGCGGCGATATTTAGTTAAATTATATTGGGGCCTAAAATAAAAGCTCTGAGAACCTTGTCCATGTGTTCTTTTAGTTTGTGCAGCATACCGGCATGTGTAAAGATAATATCATTGCGACAATTCCATATTGACCAAACATGTTTGCTATACTAGTTGGTGGGTAAATATTGAAAATAAAATGCACAATTCTCCAAATATCTCATGCAAAAGTACAGGATATAAACATGTGCTCAATAGACTCCTCCGGCACGTGTATATTGAGATACATATACAAAGAAAATTGAATATGTATATGTAGTTGGATAAAAAGGTATTAGATGATAGGTCAACAACAAGGCCCATTTATATAGCTTTTCCGTTATGGGATGCATATAGACGTATTTTGTTGTGTAGATCCACTCATTTTGCTCGTATACATTGGGATATCTAAAACATGTTATAAATATAGAACATAGGGAGTATGTCCAAAGGTGTATTTTCCTGTTATCTTAAATATGTCGAAATCTCTCTGCAAACGGTGATTTTTTTTATTATTGTATACATGTCATATGTAGATACATTATGACGTGGGCCTACCCTTCGGGTGCCCCACCCCAAGACAAGTAGAGCCTAAGACGGTAGAAAGCTACCTTACCTGTTGACGTGGGGTGGCCACGGCAAATCACAGGGTCGAGTACCCCAGGTTGATTGAGAGAGAGAAAGGTTGGAGTGCTGGTAGTTACCACGGCTGACAAGCAAGGCGATTTACCCTGGTTCAGGCTCCCGGAGGATAATACCCTACTTCCAGCTTGTCTGTTATTGATAATTTGGAGGTGTTACAATGGCGATCCCGGCAAGATGTCGATCTTGCTAGGGTTTCAGTGGTGGAATATGAGCGTGTCCTTAGATCGACGGCCCTCCCAGCCTTTATATTGAGGCTGGGTCTCGGGAGTTCGCAACCGACTAGGTTTACAGGTAAGGCAAGTCTTTGCCGACCTATACTACACCTTTCTTGGGGTGCAATATGTCTTCTTCGGGCTCCCTTCATGGGCCTTGTACATTGTTCTCTACTAGGCCATCCATCGGGCCCTAGTCCTCATGTGCACCAGGTACCTTCATGGTGGGGCACCCAAAAGGTAGGCCCACATCGGTAGCCCCCGAGTGCTTGGTCGAGTCGAAGAATCGGGTAAGGACTCCTCTCCGGGTGCACGTCATTCTTCACTTGTTCTAAGGCGTTTTATTTTGAGTCGGTAGTGCATCGACTGTTGGATATGTTCATGTTTTGCTGTCTTGCTGACAGTTTCTAGGGATGATGACATGGCTGGCCTGGCGCACTCGACGGATCGAGACCAGTTAGATGCTCTTGGGCTAGAACCTAACCAGCCTACATCAAGCCCGAGTCACCAGACTCGAACCTGGAAAAGCTGATAAGCTTCGACTCATGCCGCAGAGGTCTTACAGAGGATTTTATGATGAATTAGGTACCCAACGCGTCCGTCAGGATTTTCTTCATGCATGTTGGCACAGAAATTACAGGGTAAACGCAGCAGGTGCGAGCCCTGGCCGGCTCGATGGATCGGTAGGTCTTATCTTTGCACTTTGGGTGCAGCATCCGAGGAACATATGCAGCGGACGCATCTCAGGAATCGAATGTTTTGCGACTGCTGTCGTGGTAAGCTTGTGTATGAAGCTGAGTAGCATCAGTTGATAGAAATGCGAGTGCCTATTTTGGGACTTAGTGGTCCAGTAGTCTTGTGCTTATCGGGGGCGCGACAGCGCTCCCGATGGGAGTAGCCCCCGAGATTGAGCTGAATTGCTTGCAATTGAGGTTAATCTCAATTGACATCCAGTCAAAAGAATTTTTTTGATATGCTCCCGATGGGAGTGAATGGACTCGACAGATCAAGGAGTCCCATTTCAGCCTGCTGGCCTACTGTAAAAAGTGTGAGATCACGGACTCGACAAATTAATGGAGTCCCGGTTCAGCCTTGTGTCCTGCTGATTGACATGCTCGGTGGAATGTGCACCGGAGTCGAAAAAAGCTAGGGTCCGTCGAGGGGACCCAATAGCCTGTTGGCTTTATCTTGTTGTTTGCACCGAGAGTCTGGCTCGAAAGAGTCTCCAGCTCGTAAAGCTGACATCATGCATGACGACCTTTGCTTGCACGGTTCCGCTGATGGGACGCGTCAGTGTGGGCCCATTGTCAGTGTTGACCAGGAAAGACGCCATTTCAGTTCTGATTTGATCGCACGGCGCGAAATTTTCGGGACGTGATGATGGTTGCCTTGTTCTCGTGCGTAGTGGGCGGTGTGGCCTGCGACGGTTGCGTTCCGCTGCCGCCACGTGTAGGGTTGGATGCATGCCGTTACTGCCGATGCCAATTGGACGGTTAAGATTGGTGCGACACCACGGTATATGTATTTCACCGCTAGAAGAGAGATCAGTTTTCATCCCCAATCTCGCCGTTCCCGTTCCTTGCTTCATCTTCTTCCTTGCGCTCTGCCGCCATAGCCACAGTGTCCCAAACTCTTCCGCGCGCCATCTGTGAGACGCAAGCCATGAAGAAGGCGGGCGCGAAGAAAGGCGCGATGACGGCGAGCTCTGCTGCCACCGGTGCGGTGGGGATGAAGACCAAGAGGGGAGGTGCGGCGGCGAGCGCCGCCACCATTGTTGACGCCGCGGGCATTGACACGTTGAAGAAAATTCCACGACTGGGTCAAGTCGTCCGTTAAGGCGCAGCACCTCGACGAGCTCCGGGAGGACGGACTGCTGCCGCTGGCCGATCAGCTGGCCGTGCGCGCGCCTGGGAAGGAGGTAATCCCCCAACCTCAAGCCGACGAGCGCGTCTGCTTCGTTGATTTCTTGCATCGGGGCTTCTCCTTTTCCCTTCATGATTTCGTGCATGGATTGTTGTACGCGTACGAGATCCAAATGCATGATCTGACGCCGAACGACGTCCTCCACATTGCCTGCTTCTTCATCTTGTGTGAGTGCTTCCTGGGAGTGCACCCGCACTGCGGCCTGTGGAAGGCCATCTTCAACGTGAAGAGGAACGTGGGCAGCGGTGGCACCTACCCCATTGGCGGCTTCGGCATCCAAGTGCGTGGTGACACCAACTACTTCTTGCTGAAGCAGAAGGATTCTGTCCAAGGCTGGCGGAAGAAGTGGTTCTATGTCCACGTGGGGCAGGAAGGCGTCCCCGCCTTTGAGGCTAACAGGCCTCTGAGGAAGTCGAACGCCTGGGCGCACTCGCTATCGAGTGCTGACAAGGTTGAAGTGGTGCCACTGCTGGGCGCGGTCGCCGATTTGCTGAAGGCGATGGGCAAGGAGGTGGGTGGCATCCACCTTATTGCCACAATGATGAGGAGGCGTGTGCAACCGCTACGCCTGCGGGACCACCCTACGTGGGAGTACCAAGGCAAGGACGACTCGTCTCGTCTGACGAAGGAAAAGCGGTCGAAAAGGGAAGTCGAAACCTCTGTGCGGTCTGTGACTAGTCTCAGAGCTGCCGACCCCTGCAACGTCGACTGCCCAGTGAAGCCATACGGGATCGATAACCCACTGCCTGAGGTATGCAGCTGACTCTATTTACTTTCGACTTTTCTGTTTTGTTGCTGCACTAGTACGCCGTGTGTTTGCTCGTGGTGATTTTCTGTATGCTTGATTTGCAGGGTCACCCGACTCCCACCTGTCTTCCTCCGCTGCCCGAAGATGGGCCCACCTTCGAGGTGGAGTTTCCTGAAGTGGAGCCGGTTGATGATGACGACTCCCTTCCCTCGGCGACCACCTCACCTGATGAAGTGGTGGAGGAAACGGAGCAAGATGAGGAGGATGAGCAACCGCTCAAGCGCCAGCGCCGTGAGAAGGCGAAAGATGTCGCTGAGGACTCGCCATCCGAAAGGGTGGAGCTTCATGATGATGGCGACTCGGGCTCGTCGTCGCCCAACCTGAAGGAAGCTGTGGTAGTTGAGCCGCTCAATATGGCGCCTCCAGTCGGTGGTGCGACTGAGTTTGGCGGGTTGTTCAATGTCGATGATCTCGGCAGCGAGGAGGAAGAGGACACAAGGTGAGCACCTTTCTTCAATCGGAACTCCTGTCCCTGTTTGTGTTTGATGTGTTGACTTTGTTCTTGCGTGCGCAGTGCCGGTCATGGCACGAGTATGCCTCATTCTCCTGTCCAGGAGCATGCGTCGACGCCGGGTGGCATGGAGGCAGAGCGAAATCCTCCCGAAGCCTCTATCTTGGCGACTGCAGCGGCCAATGCAGAGGTTGTAAAAACTTCGACTCCTGCCGTGTCGAAAGTACCTGCTGCGTCTTCTTCGAGTGCTGCATCGCTCTTCGATCATGTAAGTGCTCTGTTCATCTGATGTATCGGGTGCGCGACAGCGCTCCCGATGGGAGTAGCCCCCGAGGCTATGTGCAACTAGAATAGTTGGGCATAGGCCCAAAAGTCACGTATTTTATCTTGATGTGCATCCTTACTGCCGCAACCTCCTGGAGTCGGGTGCGGCCTACGTCCGAATGGAAGAGGAGAGGGATCAACTTCGTGCTGCGCTGGAGCAATCGAAGCGTAAGCACCTCCCTTTATTGGTGTTGACTTGGTGTTTTTCATTTATCGCAACCACTTGACGCGTTCTTTCTTCATGTAGGCGATCAGGAATCTTCTGCGAAGCGAGCGCGCGAGCTCGAGAAAGATCTCAAAGCTCAGCATGATGACGCCGAGCGGAAGCTGAAGGAGGCCAAGGACCGCGAGGATGCCACCCGCCAAGGCGAAAGAGTGCAGGTGGAACGCCTGCTCGCGCTCGCCCACGTTGTAGGAGGAAATGCATCCCTGTTCGATGTTTGCTTGAAGCGTTGTTTTCCCAATTCAGTCAAATTGGTACTTAGTTTCTGGGATGTGCAGGTGCTTTTGGCGTGACTCCTCCTATGGAGCCGACGGATGAGGATGTTCCGCTGGAGCGTGCCATCAGCATCTTTGACTCCATGTGTGCATATGCCAAGGACGCGTTCACCAAGTCGACCGGCGCTCTTGCTGCAGTGCACAAGAGCGTCTTCCCGCTGCACACACCACCTGCCAGTGTAGATGGTCTGGCCGCGGTGCTTGGCCCTGAGTCCTCCACCATGGCAAACTTCACTCGCGCCCAAACGGTATGTGGCTCAAAGCTTACATTTAAGCTGTTGCTGGGCCACGGTGTTACGGGTGACTTCAAGAAGGTTGTTGCGGACTTCCCGCGAAAACCGGATGGAAGGACAACATCATTGGGCCCGGTGAAGGACGAGGCAGCGCGACTGGCAGTGGACATGGTGTCCATGGTGGAGCGCCGCAGTGCCGAAGTTACCGCCCGCGCTGTTAGGGCTAGGTCGGAGTCGGTATCATAGGGTGTAGCGCCGACTCCCTTTTGCTGTTTTTACCTGTAATGAACCTTAAAGCACTTGTACATTTTATTTCCGCGTCACAGTCGACTTCTATTTAATTGCTCTGTCGGGGCCCAGCCCCCGAGTGTGTTGTCTTGTATTTTCTGGCAGTCTCATGTGGATCGCCCTTTGCTGTGTGAACAGGCTGAGTCTTCTGGTGCATCCGAAGCATCTCCTTTTACGAGTGCATGGCCCCGGACTGTTGCCCGGAGCAGAAATGATGAGGTCGTCATGTCGTGGATGAAGACTCGAATCACGAATCTGGAACGGGAGCTGAAGGATGTGCGGGTTGAACTGGACGCCGAGATGGCGAGGCCCGCTCCCTCGTCTGAGCGAGAGGACTATTTGATTGGCGAACTGGACTTGATTTGTCGGCAGCCGGAATGTGAGAACACTCGACAAGACCTTCGACTGCCAGTTGCTGCTGCTTGAAATGCTGCTAATTTTGCTTACTTGTCTTCGTTGTGCAGGCGTGAACCCTGACAAAAAAGCTGAGGAAACTCGCGTAGAGGAGTGACTGGACGGGGCCGTTGTAGGCACGACATCCGGCTGCCAATACTTCTGGTCAAACAGGCCAAGGGCGCGAGTGCTTGCTACCCTGCTGGATCGCGCTTGGCGTGCTGTCCTGCTATTGGACATGTGGAATTGTCCTATCTGTGCTTCGAGTACTAACGCGGCGTGGCCTGGGCATGGTACCTGTGGAGGGTGGTCCTCCCGAGAGAATGTGATGCTGGTTTCTGAGGCCTTGAGATACTTAGGTACGGCCGGTGGCATTGCGATGGCCTGGTAGACTTGGCGGGTGATCAGTTTCTGGCACCGGTTTGATGGGCGCCCCTTCTGTATCATATTCATCTGCCCTCGCGCTTGAGGGTACTGTTCCCCTGGCGCAGGAGGTGCTTCCTGTCTCGGATGGTACTAGATCACTCCTGCTATGTTTGTAGGGTGAGGTGTTGCTGCAGGAGGTCCTGGAAGGGCCAACTGTGGTGCTGGTTGCGGCGCTGGGACCGGAGTCAAGATTTTGGCGAATGCGCCGTTGATGCGAAGCATCTTCCGACAGTCCTTTAACAGGTGAGTAGAGACTAGCTTGCCGGTTTCTTCGCTTCTGAATAAATGGAACTTGCATGGTTCTTCGAGCTCCTGCTCGGGTGTAAGGTCCGGTCGCGAGGTGTCGTGGGGCTTGCGTCGCCACTCGCGTCTCTGGTTCCCATCGGTCCTGTACTCTTCCCAGCTTTGACTGCTCTGGCGATTGTTGTCACGGCTCCGGTCATCTCGGGTGTCGGTGAATCCGGCTGCTACTAACTCGCCTGGCTCGCCTTCGTCGAAGCGGGCCTTGCATTTATGGCGGCGTTCGCTGCCGCGGTTGTTTCTGCGGTTCCAGTTGCTTGGTTCTTCTTCCCCGTTCGGGAATTCGTTGCGCACAGAGTCCTCACCATCGGCCCACTCGTTGGCGATCTTCATGAGCTCGACTATGGATTACGGCCGGAGGCGACCAAAGGCCCCCAGAAGGTCGTGTTGAGTGACACCACGAATGAATGCATCAATTGCCCTGTCCTCGGAGACGACTCCGACGGAATTGCGCATGAGTGTCCAGCGCTGGATGTAGGATCGTAGTGACTCATCTTTGCGCTGCTTGCAGGCCTGCAATTCTGCGAACGTTGCAGGCCTGGAATATTTCCGAGGAAGTTCTTGAGGAAGGCATCTTCGAACTGGTCCCAAGAGTTGAAGGAATTCCGTGGCAAATTCTGAAGCCAGGTGCGTGTTGATCCTACGAGCCTCAGCCGAACGTACTGCATGGTCGTTGTCGTGGTGCCCCCTTGACAGTTGACTGCGATGATGTAATTGTTGAGCCACGGTTTGGGATCCTGCGTGCCATCAAACTTGACTGACTCGGACGTGAGCTTGAAGCCTCACGGTATTCGTGTGGCGCGGATGTTATAGTTGAAGCAGTTAAGACCACAAGGCTCATAGTCGCCGTCCGAGTAAAGTTCCCCCGTCGGTGCATTGACGGGTCGCTTAGAGCGACTGCGATCGACTGTTCTCTGTGTAATAACGTTGCGAGCGTCCTCACCCTCATGTAGATGTCGGATGGGTCGATCTCCGCATGCTGCTCTTTCACGGTCGCGCCTGTCGTGATCTCCGCGTGGTTGGGTCGTGGGTGCGGGTGTGGCTCCTAAAATCAGTGCCTCCTCTGCTAAGCGGAGCGCCTGGATTTGTTGTCGATGTAGAGCTGCACGAGGGTCACCCTCCGGAGGCTGTGTTGCCCGCAGGTACGTGGATAGCGACATGAGAGCACCCAAGGCTGTTTTGGGGATGGGTATCCTGTCTGCGTCTTCTGTCATAAACGATGAATCGAGGTTGCGAGTGGTCACAACCCTCTCAGCATCTGTCATCAGGTTGATGCACGGTCTGGAGCATCTGTTGTCTTGCGTAACAGTTGGTCCTGAGGAGGAGAAGGAGTAGGCTGCTCGGCGGGCACTCGACGCGTCGGCAAGTTCTTTCCATCTGGCTAGATCAGCTTTCTCGCGCAACAGCTTCTCGTTTTCCTTCCATACGAGGTATTGGTAAGACATCATCTCTTCTCGGGTCGCCTCCGCTGGGGGGAAGGTGCACTCTTGGACGAGTTTCATTGCCTGGACCCCCATCTCTCGAGTGATCGTCAGGGTTGTTACGTTGTCCGCATGGTGACTTCCATTGGAAACGTGGGTTCCTCGTGGCGGGGACCGGTGTCGGGTGTCCTGTTGTTTGTTGCGTCCACCATGAAGACTTGGACAGGGTAAGACTGCGCAGTCGAGTACGCGTTGCTGCTGCTGCACTCGCCGCCGGAGCTGTCGGAGCAGAAGATGGAGGCGACGTGGTAAATGCCGCAGTCGGTGCAAAATTCGTCAGGCGAAGCAGCAGTCGGTGGTGTCGCGGGCGTCGGAGTCGAAAAAGATGCGGGTGTAGCTGAGGCAGATGCGATCTCCGCGGTCGATGAAGACTCAGGTTCCGCGGTCGGAGCAGATGCCATCTCCGAAGTTGACGAAGGCGCGAGTCCCGCGGGCGATGAAGACTCGGGTTCCGCGGTCAGAGTAGATGCGATCGCCGTAGTCGACGAAGATGCAGGTGATGTAGTCGAAGCAGGCGCGATCTCCGTAGTCGACGAAGAAGCAGGTGACGTAGTCAAAGCAGATGCGATCTCCGTAGTCGACGAAGATGCAGGTGCGCGATCGGAGATTCGGAGCGTCCCCCACTTTTCACATGGAATTTCATGCTGCCGAAAGTAAGGCACATACCTCTGTAGAGATCGGCGTACACTGATCGGTGGGCCGGTGGATGGGGAACGAATTCGAAGGAGCCGAAGCAAACCGGCGCCGTGATTGTTGGCGTGTCGACAGTTATTGCAGATGGAGCCGGTGCAACCATGATTCCAGCACTCTTCTTTCCCACAGACGGCGCCAATTGACGTGGGGTGGCCACGGCAAATCCCAGGGTCGAGTACCCCAGGTTGATTGAGAGGGAGAAAGGTTGGAGTGTTGGTAGTTACCACGGCTGACAAGCAAGGCGATTTACCCGGGTTCAGGCTCCCGGAGGATAATACCCTATTTCCAGCTTGTCTGTTATTGATAATTTGGAGGTGTTACAATGGCGATCCCGGCAAGATGTCGATCTTGCTAGGGTTTCAGTGGTGGAATATGAGCGTGTCCTTAGATCGGCGGCCCTCCCAGCCTTTATATTGAGGCTGGGTCTCGGGAGTTCGCAACCGACTAGGTTTACAGGCAAGGCAAGTCTTTGCCGACCTATACTGAAAGGACATTTCTATCCCTATATGTTTTGATGTTTGTTGACAACACAATAAGTGGACTAATTGTGTGCTAAAAGATTTACAGCTTCATCTTATATATTCACACATGATGGTGGGATTTCTCCTCTACAAGCGTCAAGCGAGAAATTGTAGTTTTCCTAGGTTTTACCTTATAGGAAAACCGTACTATCAAGAGGGGGATCCGCTGTGGAGGTTTGGGTGGAATCAATCTTGTTTACATATTTTGCACAAACCAAATATGCACACCACAGCCATCCCATTCCCTGAAATATGTGTTTGGCACATTTTCCTGGCTCCGGTAGTACCGGATGAAATGGCCTAGTAGTACCGAGCTCGCTCGGTAGTACCGGACTTGGTACCGAGCCAGGTACCGGCGAACGCCAAAACGCCACTGGACTGGGGTAATTCCCAAGCGGTAGTACCGGAAAATGTCCGGTAGTACCGATCCTGCGCTTTCCGGTAGTACCGGTGGAAACTCCGGTAGTACCGGGCGCTCGCGTCGCCTGGTCAAAATATCTGTTGACTGCCGCTTTCTGCTGTTCGGTAGTACCGGGCCGTTTGGCCGGTAGTACCGCGCGTCTGCAGAAAACTGGCCAACGGCCATTTTTGTGTGGAGCATATATATACTAGTCTTCTTCTCCAAAGAAGCTAGGCTTTGAAAATCTCTCTCCACCATTGTTGCAAAGCTTCAACCAAGATCTCCCACTCCATCGGTCCAAACACCTTCATACTTTGAGGAGTGACGAGGAGGTCTTGATCTACACTTCCACCAAAGCAATTTCGATTCCCCCCACTAATCCCTAGCGGATCTTGTTACCTCTTGGGTTCGTTGAACCCTAGACGGAAGTTGTGTTCTTCGTGGCTTTGGGAGCCGCGGGGAAAAGCCAAGAGCCTCCAATTGAGTTGTGGATGCGTGCCTTGGCCTTGTGATTCTTGTGGCTTTGGGAGCCGCGGGAATTTGGTGAGAGCCTCCAATTCGGTTGTGGAGTGTGCCTCATCCTTGTAAAGGTTTGTTGCCGACCTCGAGGGCATCATATAGTGACTCGTGGAACTCCTCATTGGAGGATAACACGAGGGAGATACGGTGTGCCATATCAAGGCTATTCGGGGCTCACTTGTGACCCCGCACCGCTCCAACGAAGACGTAGCTTCCATTGGGAAGTGAACTTCGGGAATCATCTCCGCGTCACCGTGTGGTTATCTCTTAACCTTCCTTTACTTGTATTGCTAGCTTAACTTGTTTAGAATATCTTGCTAGCTTGTTTATTGCTCATCATATAGGATTGTTCACCTAGTTGCATATCTAGAGAACTTATATTTGAGCAATTCCCAATTTGATTAAAAGAAAAAGAAAATTTGTAGTTGCCTATTCACCCCCCCTCTAGTCAACCTACTCGATCCTTTCAATTGGTATCAGAGCAAGGTCTCTTTATTAAGGGCTTAACAGCCTAAAGAGGAGGATGACTACGAGGAGGAGTAAAACTTGCTAAGAACAACAAGATAAAATGATCAAGAACAACTTGAGAAAGAACTAAGTGAAGCGGGGATAACCCTACCCGATGATAATGCCCCGGTCACCATGAAAGCCATGATTGAACTCTTTGGGTTCATGAAAGGCAAAATGGTGGACGAGGTGTATACTCGGGTCACTAATAATCAAAATGCCTCTCATCAACCAATGCCTCTATTGGTGAGTCCTTGGTTGATAAAGAGAAAGCTAAAAGTATGAAAGCCCCCTCTTAACTTTGCTCCACCTAGTTCATATCTCACTCAAGTTCCACCCACCCAACCTCATATAAACAACCAAGTAGACCTCCTCCTAAGCTTGATAATACTCGTTATTTTTCTTGGAAGAAATCTATGGAGTCTTATTTTCGCAGCTGTTCAGTGCATCTTTGGAGGGTGGTTGTACGGTTACAATCCGGTTGATCCCAACTTGACAAAGCAAGAAGAGATTGATGAGCAACTTGATGCAAACGCCAAATACATCTCGAGAGTGCCATGTCCGCCAATGATGAAGATCATGTGCGGAATCTCAAAACCGCCAAGGAGGCTTGGGTTTACCTTGAATCTATATATGAAGGAAATGAAGGCATTCAACGATCCAACATAGCTTCCTTCAACATCAAGTGACAATTTCATAATGCTAGAAGATGAACTCCCATGATCTCTTCGAAGACTCATGAAGCTTGTTGTGACCATGAGGGAAAATGGAAAGAAGGATATGGATGATGAATGGGTCAAGTCCAAGTTCCTCAAGACCATGGTTCCATACAATGAAAATATGGTGATGAATCTTCATGCTAGAGCGACTACACAACAATGTCTTCCAATGACTATTGGCACAATTCATCACTATGATACCTTGAAGGCCACTTCCAAGTCTTCCATCAACCAAATTCGTGGCACTAAGAACCTTGCCTTGAAGGCTCATGTGGAGAACATCCAAGATATGAAGAAAGCACAAGTGTCATCATGAAGAAGATTTTGGGGTGAACTCAATGAGGTTCTTGCTCTTGCCGCCACCAAGTATTGGAACAAAAAGAATCAAGAGCAACACCTCCCCACCAATGAAAAGAATGTGCTTTAATTGTGGAAAGGGAATCACCTTGTGAAGGATTGCCCCTATGAGAGAAGAGAAGTTGGAGGCCAACTCATCTTAAAGAAGAACAAGTACTTCACCAAGCCCAAGGCCTTCATCAAGAGAGCTCCTCAAAAGGCTCTTGTCATCGCAACACATGAAGAGTATGAGTCCGGTGGCGAGGAGGAGGATGATGATACAAGTGAGGAAGTGGGGATGGCGGCTCTTGCAATGGGCAACCTTCCTCCTTCATTGGCACCCCTCTTCTCCGCTCCAAATGACAACAAGATCTCCAAGCCTATGTGCCTCATGGCCAAGGAAACCAAGGTGAATTCCCCACCTAAAATTACTATCTCCTCTAAACCATCTCTCTTGGATTGTGTTGAGGATGTAGGGAAAAATGAAGAGAAAGAGGATACAATTACCCCTTTATAAACAAGCTCCAAGGTCCAACCAAGAAAATGGTTGAGGCTCTCATGTACCAATATGGAGAAGCCAAACACCTCCTTGAGGAGAAGGAGAATAGGATTTATGAGCTTGAGGGGCATGCACGTGATCATGCCGATAAAATTGGTGAGCTAGAAGATCAACTTGTTGAGGAACAAGTGTTCCGGGAGCAACTTGAGGAGACCCAAGCCAAGGATTTATCCAAGGCAAAAGAAACCCGTGAAACCTCTATTCAAGTTGCTAGTGATCTAAAAATTAAAAATGATGAGCTTGTAGAGAGTCATAACAAACTCCTTGAGAATTTTGAGCAACTTAGGGAAACCCACAAGGTGACCTCAAGTGAGCTCACCAAGCTCAAGGGGTCACATGCTAAATTACAAGCTCAATTTATATATGCTAGCTTCACCACTCCTCATAATGATAAAGATGCAATGCTTGTGCTACTAACCCTTATGTCTTAAAGCATCTCTCATGGAGGAGAACACTAGGTTGAAGGCCCAACTTGAAAAGGGCCTAGCCACTTGCATCCAAGGGAAAAGAACCTCAATGATCTTTTGACCAATCAAAAGGGAGTGGTTGGCAAGGAAGGGCTTGGGTTTTCCCAAGTCCAAGAAGGCAAACAAGAAGAAGATGCCTACTCCCCTTCAAAAGATATTTTTTGTGAAGGAGGGGGAGTTGGGCAAGAAGAATGAACCCATTGTGTGGTAAGCCACAAGGGGCAATGCCACTCACAATGACTTTGCGGAAAATATAACCCCTCATATGTGCTTATGAAATCTAGAAATGGTTTGTTTTTGCTAAATATGTTGGTACCTCATATGGAGATGATTATCACTATGCTATTTGGGTTCCAAAGACCCTTGTGACTAACAAAAGAGGACCCATTCCAAAATGGGTACCTAAATCAAAGACTTGATTTATTGTAGGGCTTTTCTTCCGGTGGATCTTCATGGCTCATTGATAGTGGGTGTTCATCTCACATGACCGGAAGCAAAGAAGTAGTAAAGGGCTTATTGAAACAATTACTCTCATTCTCTCATGTCACCATTGGGAACAATACAAGACTTAAGGTATTGGGATATGGCAAGGTGGTGATCACACCGGAGTTATCAATTGAGAAGGTCCTCCTTGTTGAATCCCTTTCATATAATCTACTTTCCGTTGGTCAATTATGCGATGCCGGTTACACCGTTATCTTTAATAAATACCACGTGACCATCCTTTTCACAAATCTCTTAAAGTAGCCTTTGTTGGATTTCGTGAGAACGGTTTGTATGTGGTCGATTTCTCGAAAGAGACCACTCAAATTGCCACGTGTCTAATGGCTAAATCCGACAAGGGTTGGCTTTGGCATCGCCGGCTAGGCCATGTCGGTATGAGAAATTTACAAACTCTTGTAAAGGGTGGACACGTGGTAGGACTAACCGATGTTAATTTTTCCAAAGATCGTCCTTGTAGTGCTTGCATAGCCGGAAAGATGCATGAAAAGAATCACCCCAAGAAGACCATTATCTCCACTAAGAGGCCTTTGGAGCTCCTTCATATGGATCTTTTGGGCCTCCCACATATGATAGTCTTGGTGGCAAGAAATATTGTTTGGTGATTGTGGATGATTATTCAAGATATTGTTGGACTTTCTACATCAAGAGAAGAGTGAAACTCAAAAGATATTCATTGACTTTGCAACCCTAGTTCAACGCCAATATGACTCCAAGATTTTGGCAATTAGAAGTGACAATGGTACGGAGTTCAAGAATTACACTATGGATGATTTCCTAAGTGGGGAGGGCATTCAACACCAATATTCCGCTGCATATACTCCCCAACAAAATGGTGTCGCCGAAAGGAAGAACCGCACTCTTATTGATATGGCAAGAACTATGATGGCCGAATTTCATTCCCCATACAACTTTTGGGCCGAAGCCATCAACACCGCTTGTCACTACTCAAACCGGCTCTTCTTCCGTCCTCTCATGGAAAAGACACCATATGAACTCCTCACCGGTAAAAAGCCAAATGTATCTTACTTTCGAGTCTTTGGTTGCAAATGCCATGTTTACATTAAAGGTTGCAAAATTGCTAAATTTGAATCTAGATCTTTTGATGGTATACTTGTTGGATATGCCGCAAAGTCTCATGCTTATAGGGTCTACAACATATCCACCGGGTGTGTTGAAGAATCTATGAACGTGGAGTTTGTCGAGGATAATGGCTCCCAAGCGGGCATATTGATCATGATGATGTAGGTGATGATGCTCCATCTCAAGCCATAAGAACTATGGGGATTGGAGAACTTATTCCTATTGAAGGACCTATTGATACTCAAGAAGAAGGAACAAGTTCTACTCAAGTTGAGCCATCCACCTCAACAATTGATCAAAACTATCCAAGAACAAGAACATGATATTCATTCACATGATCAAGAAATGGTCAAGACCCACCCAACTCTAGTGGTGAACAAGAACATAATGAACCCACAACTCCAAGAACTCCACGGGTTGACCATGAGCAAGATGAAGGCAATGATGAAGATATTTGTGTTGGTGAAACAATTGGTCAAGCCATGGAACGCCGGGTCATCCGGCGTGCATCATTGGATCATCCCCACTTCAAAGAAAATATCCTTGGGAGTATCGTAGGGGTGTGTCCACACGCAAACAATTATCTAACTTTTGTGGTCATGTCTCTTGTTTGTCTAGCTTAGAACCTCTCAAGGTATATGATGCTCTTGAAGATATGGATTGGGTTGCGGCTATGCATGAAGAGTTGAACAACTTCGAGCGCAACAAAGTATGGTCATTAGTTGAAAACCCAAAGACACATGCCATAATGTCATTGGAACCAAGTGGATATTTAAGAACAAGCAAGACTCACATGGTCAAGTCATCCGCAACAAAGCAAGATTGGTTGCACAAGGCTACACCCAAATCGAAGGAGTCGACTACGGTGAAACCTATGCCCCCGTTGCTAGACTTGAATCCATTCGCTTACTAATTGCTTATGCATCTACTCATAAATTGTCTTATATCAAATGGATGTTAAAAGTGCTTTCTTAAATGGTCCACTAAATGAGTTGGTGTATGTTAAACAACCTCCGGGTTTCGAAGACCCTAAATTTCCTAACCACGTCTACTTACTACATAAGGCTCTTTATGGGCTCAAGCAAGCTCCACGTGCTTGGTATGATCATCTCAAGGAGTTCTTAGTAGACCGTGGCTTTGAAATTGGGGTAATAGATCCCACTCTTTTTACAAAAAGGGTAAATGGAGATTTTTCGTATGCCAAATATATGTTGATGATATTATCTTTGGTTCCACTAACCGTGAATTTAGTGATCAATTTGGCAAGCTAATGACCAAGGAATTTGAGATGTCCATGATGGGAAAGTTGAATTATTTTCTTGGCTTTGAAATCCACCAATTTCGAGAAGGAACATTCTTATGTCAAGCCAAGTATATTAAGGACATGCTCAAGAAATTTGACATGAACAATGCCAAGCCATATAAGTTTCCCATGGACTCCAAGGCGGATCTTCACTTAGATCCGGATGGTAAGGAAGTTGATCAAAAGCTTTATCGTTCTATGATTGGATCTTTGCTTTACCTTTGTGCATCTAGACCGGATATTATGTTTAGTGTGGGTATGTGTGCAAGATTCCAATCAAGTCCTAGGGAAAGTCATGAAACCGCGGTTAAAAGGATTCTAAGATACTTGATGGATACTCCTAACTTTGGTCTTTGGTATCCCCATGGCACAAGCTTTGATCTTGTAGGTTATTCGGATGCGGATTGGGCGGGTTGCAAAATGGATAGAAAATCAACTTCGGGTACTTGCCAATTCCTTGGTAGGTCCTTGTGAGTTGGTCTTCTAAGAAGCAAAATTGTGTGGCCTCGTCCTCCACCGAAGCCGAATACATTGCCGCCGGAAGTTGTTGTGCACAATTATTATGGATGAGGCAAACTTTAAAGGATTATGGTGTCATTTGTGACAAAGTGCCTCTTTTTGTGATAATGAAAGTGCCATCAAAATTGCTCACAATCCGGTTCTTCATGGGAAGACCAAGCATATTGAGATCCGGTATCATTTTATTCGAGATCATGTTGAAGGGTGATATTGCAATCAAGTATGTCAACACCAAGCATCAACTCGCCGATATGTTCACAAAGCCTCTTGGTGAAGCAAGATTCAAGGAGTTGAGAGGAGAACTTAATGTGGTGGACATAAGCAATTGGATTTAGTGGACTTCTTGCATACCTACCCATATTAGACAATAGTTATTTGGTTTGGATGTAGGCATGGACATAGGGGGAGTGTAGCTCAATTCATGAGTCTACACTTCCCCCATAATGGCAAATAGACAAATCTTGCATAATAGTCACTCATGTGACAAATGTGCTTCAAAGATGAGTGTGATTTTGAGCCCAAGATATATCTTCGCGGCTACAAGTCATACATACTCAAACATGGTGGATACGGCCACCGCCCTCCTCTTTTCTTGAGGACTTGGTTTTATTTGGATTATTTGGGTATTTTTAGACCTTGCTCTATCTTATGGATAAACTCTTGGATGTTGGGCTTTCTTTGTTGTATCTTGCAACTCCAAGGTTGTATCCACATTAACAGTGACGTATCTCTAAACCGAAGCCATAACCTTATCTCATAAAACTTGCTTAAAAACTCCTGCTCAAGTTCATTATTCATTTGAAACTGGGTTTTTGTGACAGGCCCCGGTACTACCGACATCTGGGAAGTTGCAGTTGATAAAACTGCGAAATTCCCGAGTGGCCGGTACTACCGGAACCTCCGCATCGGTACTACCGGGCGTGTGGGATTCCAGACATATTGGGATGGGTCGGGGAAGAACTGCATCTTCCCCAACTCCATTTTCCCCAACTCATTCCCTCACCGCTGCCTCTCACAAGAACCGTCGGGCCGCCACCATCGGCGACCCTCCCCTCACCGTCCCCGGCCGGATCTGCTCCGTGGAAGTTGCTCCCATTCTTCTCCCCTCCGATGGCCTCCGGTAGCCGTGGTGAAAAAGGGGTTTACGGTCGGAAAGACAAGAGACCTCAGATCATTGAGTCAAATGAAGATGAAATTGAAGAAGAGTCTGAAGAAGAGATATTGCCAAGAAGATCCACGTCTAGAACTCAAGGCCGTCAGCCCGTCCAAAAGCAAGACTCTCCAAAGCCATTCACCAAATATCGTCTTCATGAGTATCATGCCTATCGAGAAATCAATCCTTATGACAAGAAGAGGAACCCTAGTGTAAAAAACCCTCACTTCCACACCAATGCGCAAGAACGGGTTTATCAACAAGTTTACTTGGGTTCAACCAACAAACACAAAGTGGTCATTCAACACTCCATTGACATTGAACACATGAAGAAGGATAAGCTTAGATCCTACTTTGCCGAAGCTCTTGTTATGTGTGAAGAATTTGGTCTCATTGACATTATGACTATCAACCATCCATACATTGAGTACTATATTCATCAATTCTATTCAACCGTTCACTTTGGCAATGACAATGCTCGGACCCTCAGGTGGATGACCAAAGACACAATGCTTGAAGCCACAATGAATGATTTTGGGGCTGTTTTGGGTGGTTATCGTGATGGTGGTCCAAGGTCCCCTTGTGGATGGAGATGCCACTCAAGAGATGAATCCGGTGGCAAGGAGGTGCTTGCTCCCATCACTATGGAAGGTGGAATTCCGGGTCAAACCGAGGATCTAATTTAACCTTTTGAGATTCTGCACCGCATCTATCGTGAGTGTCTTGCTCCTCGGATTGGGAATTGGGTCCAAGTGCATTCTTACACTATTGATCTCATGGCTAATTCAAAGGCCAATCAAGGAAAAGGGAGAAAACCTGATGTCATGGATTTCATATATCAAGAGATGTGGCTGAATGTTATTGACAAGAGAGTTCCTATCTATGCGCCATTTATCATGGCCCTCATCTGTAAAAAATAGAATGAAAAGAAAGGTGAGAACCTTTTGACAGACGGTTTGCCCGTCATCAAGCACAATGCCAAGCAACTCCAAAGGAAGGCACACACTCTACCCAAGGACAGAAAGGGCTTCAAAACTGCTAGAGGCTCAACTAGTGCTCCATCAGGCGCTCCGGATGTTGGGGCTAGTTCTAGTGCACCACCTCTTGAGGAACCTTCGTGGTTCAAGAAATTTCAAATCAAGGCCAAGAGGGCTCTTTGCTTCAAGTTGGACATCCAAGAGCGCATGTATGAGGCTCATGTCTATCACTAGAAGGCTGCCATGCGTCAGAAAGCAATGATGAGAAAGTTGGGAATTGATCACTCTCCCGAGAAACCAAGTGATTTGGTAATCACCCCCAAGGAAAAGTGGATCTCCAAGCATGGATATTGGAGTGAAGAGGACGCCCCCGAAGATGTTGATCCGTCTCATACCCCTGTCCACCGCAGCATGGGTGGAGAGTGACTCTCCATGGGACGTTTCTTAGCATCGCGCTTCTCCCTTTTTGGCATTTCGATGACAAAGGGGGAGAATGTGTTCTAGTAGGTCTTATCGAGGGATTTGCATGGGAGGGACACAAGCTTGCTCTTGCTTTAATTCTTTACCGCTTGTGTTCCATCTTATTTGGTTTATGAACTTCATTGCGCATGGTGTAAGACATGCATGAACCTATGTGCTTAAGACTATGTGGTGCTATGTAATAGACTTATTTAGCTATCTATCATTGGTTATGTCTTACACGTTTGGCACGCTATTTTCATATGCCTATTTAGTTAAACTTTCTAGGTTTGTAAAATATAAGGGGTGCTCATCCCACATGAATATGGTGTGTTTTGCATTCAAACGCAAATTACAAATAATGCACACATTCAGGGGGAGCCCGCTTGTCTTTTGGAAATTTTTTGTCGCTAAACATTGTGTTGTCATCAAACACCAAAAAGGGGGACATTGAAAGGACATTTCTATCCCTATATGTTTTGATGTTTGTTGACAACACAATAAGCAGACTAATTGTGTGCTAAAAGATTTACAGGTTCATCTTATATATTCACACATGATGGTGGGATTTCTCCTCTACAAGCGTCAAGCGAGAAGTTGTAGTTTTCCTAGGTTTTACCTTATAGGAAAACCGTACTATCAAGAGGGGATCCGCTGTGGAGGTTTGGGCGGAATCAATCTTGTTTACATATTTTGCACAATATGCACACCACAGCCATCCCATTCCCTGAAATATGTGTTTGGCACATTTTCCTGGCTCCGGTAGTACGGATGAAATGGCCCGGTAGTATCGAGCTCGCTCGGTAGTACCGGACTTGGTACCGAGCCAGGTACCGGCGAATGCCAAAATGCTACTGGACTCGGGGTAATTCTTAAGCGGTAGTACCGAAAAATGTCCGGTAGTACGATCCTGCGCTGACGAGGGGTACACTCATCAAATCCCATGGTTAAGGACCTAGGTTTGAGATTATGGGGAGAGAACGTGGTAGTACTGGTAGTTTCGTCGGCTGACAAGCAGAGGCAAAGAGTTACCCAGGTTCAGGCCCCTCGGGTGGAGGTAAAGACCCTACTTCCTGCTTGTCTGTTATTGATCGTGTGAGATTATGCGGTTACAAGGAGGCTCCGGCGAGATGTCGATCTCGCTTGAGCTTTGGTGGTTTGAGTATGGCTTGGTCTCAGATCGGCACCCCTCCCAGCCTTTAAATAGGCTGGGTCTCGGGAGTTCATAACCGACCTAGTTTACACGTAAGGAAAGTGAAAACCAACTATGCCTATGTCTAATCTTGGAGGGTACTCCATCTTCTTGGGCCTCTTGTCTTGGGCTTCGAGTAGGTTCTTCGTAATTGGGCCTTAGTCGTCACGTGCACGAGGTACCCTCATGGTAGGGTACTCGAGATGTATACCCATGTCAGTAGCCCCTGAGTACTTGTCTGACTCGAAGAATCGGGCATGGACTCTTTCGTAAGTGCACGTCATATGCTTTGTATTATAATTGGAATTCCTGTATGAATAGCACATGTTGGCTATGTCGAGTATCTCATCGATTGTGGTTTTTGCTTATGATGATCAAGAGATAATAGCTTAGCAGGCCCAGTACACTCGACGGATCGGGACTGGTTAACTACACATTCGGGTAAAACCTTACTAGCTTTCAATCAAACTCGAGTCCCCGGACTCGAATCTGGAACAAACTGGTCAGATTCGACTAGGCCGCGGAGGTCTTACTGAGTCGATCTGCAGTATAGATTTGAATTTTACCCAACGCGTCCATCAGGATTTTTCATCATGTTTGTTGACATGGAAAGTATAAGGATTGACGCTGCTGGAACGGTCCTTAGCCCAGCTCGAAAGTTCGGCGGGTCTTACCTTTGCACCACGCGTGCAGCATCCGAGGTATTTGCGGCAGACACAACTCGTGAATGTTTTGAGTATGATTTTGCATATGAACTGAGTCAAACCTTTTGTCGACTGATGCTTTGTCGTTATTTTATCGGGTGCGCGACAGCACTCCCGATGGGAGTAGCCCCCGAGGTTGTGCTTTATTGCTTTGCAATGGAGGATAATCTCAGATCTTTTACCACTTCATATGTTAGTCGAAGAATTTTTTTGCCGTAAATCTATCGGGTGCACGACAGTGCTCCCGATGGGAGTAGCCCCCGAGATTATGCTGTATTGCTTGTAATGGAGGATAATCTCAAAATCATTTTTTCTTGAGCATCTCCAGTGGAAGAATTTTTTGATATGCTCCCGATGGGAGTAATATGCGTTAGTCGAAGGAACGGTCGAGTGACCAATTTTGCCTTAACATTGCTCTTCCTCACCCGAACCAAATAAGGCAGTCGAGTGACCGATATGTGTTGGACGGACTCGAATGTATTTCCGATCAAAGTGCTTGAGGTGACGTCAGGGATGACGTTTTTGGCGACTGCGCTGCCTGACGCGCGGTGGCGTGCGTTATGCTGTGATGGATGGGACGTGTCACATAGGTGGGCCCATTGTGCAGCGCTGACCGAAAGACGGTGCCGTTTGGACTTGATTTGACCACTCTGGCCCACTTTTTACGGAGGCGTGATGATGGCTCCTCTTTTTGCGTGCGTAGTGGGCGGAGTGGCCGGCGACGGTTGCCCTCCGCGTTTGCCACGTGTACGGTAGGATTGCGCACGTAACGCACGGTTATGGATTAACGGTGCTGATTGATTTCACCTTGTGGTAAATAGGGAGAACGGCGCTGGCATAATTTTTACTTGCCATTTTCTCTGCGCGCCGCCCCTGTTCCATCGTCTTCCTCTTGCTCCACCTCCATTGTTATTGTGTTCGAGCTCCTTATTCACTCCCTAGCCACCACAACCATGGCGCCCAAGAGGAAAGCTGCCGCCGATGCGCCCGCGACCGACGCGGCCGCTTTGAAGGGGAAGAAGACTGCGGCTAGCGCATCTGCGTCTGCCGTCGACCTCAAGAAGAGCGACGGTGACTGGGTGAAGTACACGATCAAGGCGACACATCTCGAGAAGTTCCGCGAGGACGGACTGCTGCCGCCGGCGGACCAGCTTACTGTCCGTGCGCCATCGAAAGAGGTACTCCCCGAGCCTCGCGCAAATGAGCGCGTATGTTTTGCGGAGTTTTTGCCTAGGGGTCTGTCTTTTCCCCTCCACGACTTTTTTCGTGGCTTGCTGTTCGCCTACGGGGTGCAGATCCATGATCTCACCCCGAACGACATTATGCACATTGCCTGTTTTATGGTATTGTGCGAGTGCTTCCTGGGAGTTGCTCCCAGCTGGGCCCTTTGGAAGTCTATCTTCATGGTCCGGCCCAACAACCGAGGCGGCCGAACCTATCCAGTTGGAGTCCTTGGGATCCAAGTGCTCAGCGACACCCGATACTTTGCCCCGAAGCCAGTCGACTCGGCGCAAGGGTGGAGGAAAAGGTGGTTTTATGTGCGCGTCGACCAGGAAGGGGTCCCAACATTTTCGACTGCTGGTATAGCCGCTAGGACGAAAGCCTGGGACCATCAGCTTTTGACTGAAGTAATGGCGGAAGTGGCGCCTCTGCTGGAGACGATTGGAGGACTGCTAAACGGCGTCACTGTTGTGCATCTTCTTGCCACCTTTGTGAAGATGCGGGTGTGGCTGCTCCGCGCGCGAGCTCACCCTATGTGGCAGTATGAAGGTCCTCTCGACTCCACTCGAATGAACAAGGAGGAGCTGTCAAATAGCGAGCTGGTGTCACATGTGCGGTCCATCACCAGCACAAAAGCCAGCGAGCCCTGCAACGTCGACTGCCCTGTCACTCCTTATGGGGCTGAAAAGCCTTTGCCAGAGGTTATTGAATCTATCGAGTTTTGTTGTTTCTTTGCATTGCCATTTTGCTGGTTGTCTGACTTTTGTCTCCTGTTTATGACATGCAGGGCCACTCGACTGCGTCCACTCTGCCTCCCCTTCCAGAGGACGGCCCGACTGAAGAGACAGAGGTGCAGGATGTGCAAGATGTGCAAGCAAAGGGAGCCAATGAGTCGCCCCTTCCATCGGCTACCACTTCTCCTACGGAAAATGCTGAAGAGGAAGAGGTGGACGAGGCACTCGCTGAAGCTTCGCCTGCGCCCGATATGGCAAAGGCTCGGACTCGCAAGCGCCTCCGTGTTCAAGACATGTCTTCTTCTATGAGCTCACCCGCGAAGCAGCGTGCCCAGTGAGCTCGATGCCTCCTCCCCAGTCGAGTGGCGCCGTGCAGTTTGGAGGTCCAAGCTTTGACGATTATGACAGCGAAGAAGAGGAAGAACAGAGGTTTGTTCCTTCTACCTTTTGCATATGTGAAGTTACTGTATGATAGTTTGGCTTATGTCTCACTTCCCTTTATGCTTTATAGGGCTGAGCACGATCGAGTAACGACTCCTCCTGTCGTCGAGGCTTCGACTCCGGATCACCCAGGTGCTTCTCCTGTGACCCGGAGGTTGCGCAACCAGCAGTCACAGATACCCCGGCGGCTGAAATCGGGACTTCTGCTTCCAAGTCTGAGACTTGGATGGACCACGTAAGTGTCCTATGACCACCCGCATATATTGCGTCTGAAATATGTGCTGATTTATGCTAATTGCATTTGCTTGTAGCCTTGCTACCTCAATCTGGTAGAATCGGGGAAAGCTTTTGTTCAGATGGAGCAGGAGAGGGACATGCTGCGTGTTAACTTGGAGCAGCTCACTCGTAAGTGAAATTTGATTATGTACCCGAAGGTCTTTTTGCACTGTCTTTGTTTTGTCAAATGCCGATTTACCGCATTGCTTTCCAAACTCAGGTGACAAGGCAGCGGCTGAAACCCGAGTAAAGGAGCTAGAATAAGCTCTTGCCACTCGAGCTGCCGAGTCGAAGAAAGCCGCGGATACCGCCCAGCATTCTGCCGCTGCGCGCAAGAAGGAGTATGCTGAGCTACTGGCTGGCCTCGCACAGAACGTGAGAGGTAAGGAACCATCTTTTTGTATGCCTCCCGTGTACCCGTTGGGTAGTATGTAGTAATCTTGCTTTTTCGGTTCAGGTTACATATGCGATTGGTGTGCCAACACCTACTGACATGGTCAGTGATGAGTTATCACTCGACCAGGTTATAGGTGACCTTGGTGCTTCCTTTGTCCAGGCGAAGGACTCCCTTGCCAAGTCTCTAGCACCCTCGGCGCTGTGTATAAGGAGGTGCTCCCACTAGGCGAGGTGCCGTCGACTGCTGATGGCTTTGCTGGCGTGCTTGGACCGGGGACTTCAACCATGGCGAGCTTTGCTCGTGCTCTCACGGTACGCGGCTCGGAGTCTACCCTCAAGCTCATTTTGGGTCATGAAATAAAGGGTGACTTTGAAGCGGCCATGTCTGACTTCCCTCGAAGGCCTGGCGGGAAGCCTATGTCTTTGAAATCTGCTGGTGAACCAGCCGCTCGACTGGCCAACATGTTCATAACTACTATGGAGCGCCGAGCGGCGGAGGTTGCCACTCGCGAGAATAGGGCTAGGCCAGAGTCAGTGTCTGATAAATAGGGTAGTCGAACCCATATTTATGTTGTGTAATGGAACCTTATGATCACGCGAGTATGCGTGCACTTTTGCTACACTTTGTATAAACTTAATTCCATTTGTGCTGTCGCCTGAAAGGCTTTGTGCTAGTACTCGACTGAGCTTTGTGATGAACTTCTCATATCTGACATGAGATTTTTATGACGTTTGAAATAGCCACGGGCACTCGATACTTCAGCTGGTTCGTCGTGGCCTCGTGCCCCAACTCGATCTCGAGCCCAGGTAGCGAACGATACCGCAGTAATGCGTTATATGAAGGCTCGAGTCACAAAACTGGAGCAAGAGCTGGGGAGTGCCCGCAATGAGCTGGATAGGATGAGGGCGAGGCCTGCTTTGCCCACTCAGCGGGAGGAGTATGTGCTTGGCGAGATGGAGATCGTGAACAGACAACTCGAGTGTAAGCATGACTGCCTTAACCTCAAGAGTTGATAGTCTGTCCTTTTTGTTGATCCAACGTGCCTTGTTGCGGGTTTTGTTCCAGACTTCCAGGCAGAGCAGGCTCGTGTAGATGAGCAGTTGAACAAAGCGACTGACGAACCCACGACTGGCCTTCAGCACTTTCGCTTGGACAAGCACCGAGCACGCATACTCGCGACTCTTCAGGATCGAGTGTGGCGGAGCACCATGCTGCTTGAATTATGCAGGTCGGCCTTCAGTCGCATTAACCAAATTCTTTTCCGACATGGCCGCAACCTCAAGGAATCCACGCGTTGCTCGGGCTTTTCCGGAGTGCCGGTCCCATTCGAGACTTTGTCACCCAGAAGCTTGTGGATGAAGCCAACGCAACGATGGCATATATCCGAAGCCAGCGTCCACATATGCAGCTACGTCCACCGTTCCTGGATCGACTTTGTCGCAGTCGCATCTTGACGATACAGTCGATTATGCGAGGGTGTTGGTTGAGTGCTATCACGCTCAACTTATGGGTCCTGTTCTTCCAGTCAAGGACGAACCGGAAGATTAGGGTTTTCTGTGTAGGGGACAGCCCCGAGTGTAAATTTTGCCACTTGTACTTAGTATATATTCGTTTACTTGTATGTATGTAGCCCCCAAGTGTATCGAGTGGGGTTTATGACAAACACTTTATATAGAACATGAATTCTATAGCCCCCGAGTGTTCGAGTGAGGCTGTGAATTTTTGCGATGTTTGAAGCTTCAACTCATGTTATTGAGCAACTTTTTCGTTTATGTATGACTGTTATGACCCAGCCCCCGTGTATTTCGAGTGCGGCTGGTATTATGTTTGAAGAAGGAGCGAAAGCTCATACTTTGAGATAGCGCAGCCCCCGAGTATTCGGGTGAGGCTAAGTTGTGCGATAAGTTATGCGAGTATAACAGGGAGAAATATGAGGAATCATTGACTATATTCCATTTTTGAATGTTAAGCTGCAGGCCGCCTCATTAAAAACCTTCCAGTCCCCTTAGGTACCCTGGTAAGGAAAAGAGCGCGTCTGAAACCTGCAGCCATCCGACATATGTGCCTATTACATTATGTGACTGAGCAATCTAAGCATAGAAACGGCGCAGCTGCGCAACGTTCCAAGGATTGTGCGAGAGTTCGCCTGTCTTCGCGTGCTTCAGTCTGTATGCTCCACCACCAATGACCTCGGTGATGATGAAGGGTCCTTCCCATGGAGAAGCAAGTTTATGCACCTTCTTTTGCTTCAGTCGAAGTACCAAGTCGCCAACCTCGAAGGACTGGTACGCAGTCGACGGCTGTGATAGTTGCGGAGTCTTGCTGATAGACAGCTGTGCGTGCTAGCGCCGTGTTGCGTGCTTCTTCGAGCAAGTCGACTGCATCTTCTTCGTTGTATGCTTCGACTCTTGGTGCATTGAATCTTACGTCTGATGGCAGGATTGCCTCTGCGCCGTAGACCATGAAAAATGGGGTGAATTGTGTTGAAGCGTTGGGAGTTGTGTAGGCTCCATAGCACAGACGGGAGTTCTTCGACCCAAGCACCCGCGGCCCTTTTGAGTGGCACCAGGAGGCGTTTCTTGATTCCGCTCGTCACAAGTCCATTGGCTTTTCGACTTGGCCATTGGACTGCGGGTGTGCCACGGATGCATATTGAGCGTGATATCTTGCTCTTTGCAGAAAGTTCGGAATTCTTCAGCCGTGAAGTTTGTACCGTTATCAGTGATGATGTGCTTGGCACCCAAAGCGGTATATGATGGATTTTATGAAATTGACTGCTGTAGTGGCAGTCGAACTTGTGATAGGGACTGCTTCAATCCACTTGGTGAACTTGTCGACGCCACCAGAAGGTGAGTATGCCCTCCATGGGAGGATTTTTTGAGTGGCCCGACCATATCGAGCCCCCATTGGGCGAAGGGCCAGGCCAATGGTATTGTCTTCAACGCCGATGCGGGTGCGTGCGGCTTTGTGGCGAATTTTTGACAGCCGATGCACCTTTTGACTATGTCCTCCGCGTCTTTGAGTGCTGTGGGCCAGTAGAAGCCTGCGCGAAAGGCTTTGGCTACGAGTGATCGACTGCTGGCGTGATGCCCGCAGGTACCTGCATGAATATCACGAAGGATGGCTTGGCCATCTTCAAATGCTATGCAACGTTGGAACATACCTGATATGCTGCTTGTATAGTTCACCGTTGATGACGGTGTATGCTTTAGATCGTCGAGTGACGCGTCTTGACTCTGTTATGTCTTCAGGTACCTCGCCGCGGAGTATGTATGCGAGGAAAGGTTGAGTCCAAGTTGGCTCGATGAGGAGTACCTCGACTGGCGGGTCCTCTGTGCTAGGTGCTTTGCTCTTGGCTGGTGCGGCTGATGTAGGAGATGTTCGCTTTTCTTGATGGACCTGTGCTCGATGCGCTCGAGGAAGACACCAGGTGGAACTGGTGCTTTGGTCGCGCCAATGTTGGCTAGCTTATCTGCTTCTTCATTGCTCTCGCGCCTATGTGCCGCAACTCGCAGCCTTCGAAGCTGCCCTCCATGATTGTACAGGTCACGGTAGGCGATCATGTTATCTGCGATTGCATCACAGGCCTTCATTGTTTGCTGCACACAAGATTCGAGTCACCATAGATCATCAGTCGAGTGCACCCGAGGGCTTTGGCCATCCTCATGCCATGGATCAGGGCCTCGTACTCTGCTTCGTTATTGGATGGAACTCGAATCCCATTGCAGGATATAGCGAAGCTTGTCGCCTTTTGGTGATATGAGGATGACACCTGCGCCTGCGCCTTCGTTCTTCTTTGAGCCGTCGAAGTACATAGTCCATGAGTTGGACACATCTGGTGCTCCTGGCAGCTGAGCTTCGATCCACTCGGTTGGAAGTCAGGTAAGACTTGTGCTTTGATGGCCTTCGGGTAATCATACTTGATATCTCGTGGTCTAGCTCGATGAGCCATTTTGCGACTCGCCCAGTTGCATTGGGGTTTGTGAGGATGTCCCCGATCCCTGAGGTGCTGATTACAGTGATCGGGTGCTCTGCGAAGTATGCGTCAGCTTCCTTGAGGACATGAACACGGCGTAAGCCAGCTTTTGATAGTGCGGGTACCGCTGCTTTGATATGGAGAGCACTTCACTCAAGTAATAGACTGGACGTTGTATGCTTTGGGCGTGTCCCTCCTCCCTGCGTTCGACTACCAGTACGGTGCTCACCACCCTGTTAGTTGCGGAGACATATAGGTATAGTGGCTCGCGTTCCCTTGGTGCGACGAGGATTGGAGGGCTTGTGAGGACTCGCTTGAGGTCCGTGAAGGCTGCTTCGGCTTCTGGCGTCCACTCGAATTTGTCTGCTTTCTTCATCAGTCGATAGAACGGGAGTGCTTTTTCGCCAGCTTGCTGATGAATCGACTGAGTGCTGCCACTCGACCCGCTAATTTTGCACGTCATGGAGCTTTGAAGGCCTTTGCATCGTCAAGATGGCCTGTATTTTCTCCGGGTCGCCTCGATTCCTCGAGCCGAGACTAGATACCCGAGGAGTGCCCGGCTGGCACGCCGAACGTGCACTTCTTCGGGTTGAGCTTGATGTGGAAGCGTTTGAGGTTTGCGAACGTCTCTCGCAAGTCATCGAGTAGTGTGTTTTCCTCCCTTGTTGTGATGACGATGTCATCTACGTAGACCTGGACGTTTCGCCCAATTTGCTTCTTGAGGCAGTCTTGCATCATGCGCTGGTAGGTTGCGCCTGCGTTCTTGAGCCCGAAAGGCATTGTTGTGTAGCAGTAGACCCCGAGTGGGGTTATGAACGCCGTTTTTCTCATCCTCTTCCTTCATCCTTATCTGGTGGTAACCGAGTAAGCATCCAGGAAGGACAAGCGAGCGCACCCGGCGGTGGAGTCGACGATCTGGTCGATTCGAGGTAGTGGAAAGTGATCCTTTGGACACATTTATTGAGTGCTGTGAAATCTACGCACATCCGAAGGATATCTGTGTTCTTCTCTACGAGTACGGGGTTGGCCACCCATTGTGATTTCTTGATTCTCTGATGAAACCTGCTGCGAGTAGTCTGTCGACTTCGGCTTCGACTGCGGTTCTTTTGGGCCGGATATGCGGCGCATTGTTTGCTTGACTGGTTTAGCATCTGGAAATAATTGGAGAGAGTGCTCGGCGAATTCCCTGGGAATACCTGGCATGTCGGCTGGACACCACGCAAATATATCCCAGTTCTCACGGAGGAATTCGACGAGCGCGCTTTCCTATGCGATAGGCAGACTCGACGAGACATTGACTGTCTTGGTCGGGTCAGTCGGGTGCACCTGATGCGACCTTGTGTCATTGGTGGCATTGAATGCTCTGTCGACTGCCACCTTTTGTGCTCCGGCATAAGTGTTCGATCGTTGGAGACCGCTAGATCAGCGAGTGTTGCTTCCATGCCGAACATCTCAGAGATTTTGCTAAACTCTCGGTCGCAAGAGTCGACTTTTGGAAGTTTCCTTTGACTGTGATTACTCCTTTTGGTCCAGGCATTTTCAGCTGGAGGTATGCATAGTGTGGACCGCCATGAATCGAGCGAACGTCGGGCGTCCAAGTATGGCGTGGTATTGTGACTTCCAGTCGACGACTTCGAACTCAATCGACTCTGTCCTGAAGTGGTTCTTGTCCCCGAACGTTACGTCGAGTTGTATGGTGCCTTCTGGGCTTATTGCTTTGCCTGGGACGATACCGTGAAAGGTATTTGAGATTTTGGCAGGTTTTCGACTGACCTGTTCATTTTGCGGAGCGTATCTGCGAAGATGATGTTTATGCCGCTGCCACCATCCATGAAGACCTTGGACATGGCGTAACCTCCAATTTGGCGTCGAGTACCAGAGCAGAGTGCCCTGGACGAACACCGATGGTGGGTGGTCCTCTCTGCTGAAGCTTATTGCAGTTTCGGATCCCTTCAAGAATTCAGTTACAGCAGGAGGTGACATGACCGCCATGTTTACTTGTCGAGTGCGAAGTTTTTGCTCCCTGTTGGAAGGGCGACCTTTCTGTATCATGTACATCTGCCCTTGGGGTGGAGGGTACTGAGGTTCGTCCACCCGAGGTACGGTTGTATGGCACCCGCGATGTTTCCGCCTGCGTGAGGCTGTGGTGGTGGAGGTGGTGCCATCAGAACGGGCACATTGTTTGGCTGAGGCACGGGCGCGGGTGCGGGTGCGTTTGCGGCTGTTGCCTTTCTGAGATTTATGTAATCAGTCGCCATTTGGTCGAACTCCCTGCAGTTTCTCATCGAGTGATTGGAGCGCAATTTTCCGTCTTCCCCTTGTACAGGTGGAATCTGCAATCAGCATCCATCTTTTCTTCGAATGATCGCTCGGATTGTGCGCCGGAGCGACTTGCGCCAGTCTTTCTCTTGTAGCTGTCGCTGCGTTGGCCGCGGTCTCGACTGTCCGGCGATCTCTCGACTGTCCCGTCGATCATCTCGACTGTCCGTCGATCTTCTGACCGTCGGTCGCTTCTGTCTTGGTCGTTGCGGGGTGTGGAGAACCCAGCCGCCATGAATTCGGGTCTGTCGTCGTCGTAGTGACGTTTTGAACGCTTGCGCCTTCGGTCGTCTCTGTATGAGTCTCTGCGGCTTCGACTGCCACCTTCATGATTGTCACGGGGTGAGGACCCGCGTGTGGTGCGTGCGCCATGTCTTCTCCGTCTGCCCACTCAGTCGCATCTTCAGGAGGTTAGCCACAGAGGTTGGCTTTTGGCGACCAAGTGCTTCTTTGAAGTCTCGCCTGGCGAGGCCCATGATGAAAGCATCCATGGCCATATCTTCTGAAATTACTCCGACTGAGTTGCGTATCTCAGTCCATCGTCGGATGTATGACCTCAACGTTTCGTCTGACGTTGAACGCAAGCTCGCAGCTCCTCGAACGTTTTTGGGCGCTCACATAGAGGCTCGAAGTTTTTGATGAAGTCATGCGGAAGTGATCCCACGAGTCGTATGTTGATGGAGGTAGAGCCTTGAGCCAGTCGCGGGCTGTGCCTTCGAGCATGAGTCGTATGTATTGCATGGCTGTGGTGTTCGTGCCTCGCTGGCACGAGACACCAGTCTGTAGTCTTCCAGCCATCCTGAAGGTTCCTGTCGACCGTGTATTTGGGTTGTTCAGATGTGAGTTTGAACCCTTTGGGCATCCATGTCTCGCGGACGCGTCGAGTGAAGCTCGGAGCTCCACATGACTGAGGGATCAGAGTATGAGTCGCTGACTGTAAGATCTGCGTGATCTGCTCCTAGCCTGTGCCGACGTGAGCTGCTCCTTTCCTTCGAGTGGTG